>CM076575.1:1734754735-1735075623 GCA_034641835.2 Pinus albicaulis | reverse complement strand
TGGAGGCTGAGATTTGGTGAGGCCCTTGCCTTGCAATTTGAACTTGATTTCTCTTTGATCGCATGCTTGGTTTCAAGCGCAATGGGTTCAGTGTGGTATCTTGATAGTGGTGCTTCCTTCCACATGACGGGAGATAAGGAGCTTTTCAGTGACTTGGAGGAGAAAGATCTCCAAATGCATATAGAGATGGGTGACGATGGACAATACAGTGTAACCAGCATTGGTACCATTACCTTTGAGAGGGATTCAGGTAAACCATTTATGTTGAAATATGTTATGAATGTTCCAGGTCTAAAGAAGAACTTGGTCTTAGTCACGATGTTGGAGGACAGAGGTTATGACGTTGTTTTCAGCGATGGAAAAGCTTTCCTGTGACATAAAATAATGGGTCAAACCAAGAGGATAGGGGTTCGAGTCAAGAATCTCTACAAATTGGAGCTATATGTCTGCGCTGCAATGGTGGGCAAAGAAGAAGAAGCGGTGAGTCGGGATGAGGGTGAATTATGGCACAGGCGATTGGGCCATCTTCACCATGGCGTCTTGAAGATTTTGCAGCAGATTTCTACTGGACTTCCCAAGGGTACACTTGCGCAGATAGATCAATGCAAGGGATGTACTATGGGTAATTTTATGAATACCACCTTTCATGAAAAGGAGAATCGTGCTTTGGTGATCCTTGAGAGAGTTCACACAGACGTGTGTGGACAATTCTTGGTTGCTTCAACAGCTAAACACAAGTATTATGTTATTTTTTTTATGACTATTCTTGTAGATGTCAGATCTTCTTCATGCAGAAGAAATATCAAACATTCTCAAAGTTCTATGAGTTTAAATCATTGGTGGAGAAAGAGTCAGGGAAGCAAGTGAAGGCTCTGTGGAGCGATAATGGTGGTGAATATATCTCGAACAAATTCGAAGACTTATGTATCAAAGAAGGAATTCGAAGAGAACTCATAGCGCCTCATAACCCACAGCAGAATGGGGTCGCAGAGAGGAAGAACAGAACGATCGTGGGTGCTGCATGAGCTATGCTGCATGATCAGGGCCTACCAGTGCACTTGTGGGCGGAAGCATGCAACACTACGGTTTATGTGCAAAACCGTTTTCCTCATAGAGTACTTGGCATAAGTACACCTAAAGAAGCTTTTACTGGTAAGAAACCGGATGTTTCTCCCTTTAAGATTTTTGGCTCATCTGTTTATGTGCATGTGACCAAGAACGCAAGGAAGAAGCTAGAGTAGACTGCTGAAGTTGGGATATTTGTGGGGTACACAGAAACACCACATAATTATTGTGTGTATTTTCCAAACAGCTGAATGACTGTGGTGCGACGGGATATCAAATTCAATGAGGAGAAAGCCATGAAGTTGTCGCTTGAGAGGGGGCTAGACTTGCATGCAGAGGAGGAATTGCTTGTTCCCAAAGATGAGTCTCTAGATGTGGATTAGCCACATGAGGAGGTTCATGGAGTGGAGGAGTCCACTTACGTAGAGCCAAACATCAGAAGTGGAAAAAGGCGTACCACAGAAGCTGAGAGGTTGAAGCTTGATGCGGCACAGAATGTAGGAGTCCCTACTTCACAGCGCAGACAAAGACAGTCTCCTGACCGATTCATTGGATACATGGCTCTGATGAGAAAATGTATTGTCATAGAGCCATATTCCTTTCAGGAAGCAGTGCAGGAGCCCATATGGGTGGATGCAATGGTGGAGGAGAATGACTCCATTGTCAAAAACAATGCTTGGGAAATTGTTACAAGGTCAGTTGATAAATCAGTGGTAGGTTCAAGATGGATCTACAAGGTAAAGAAAGCTACTAATGGGAGTGTTGAGAAGTATAAGGCAATATTTGTGGCCTGGTTCTTCTCACAGATTGAGGGGATTGATTATGAAGAAACATTTGCACCTGTCGCATGGTATTCTTCCATAAGGACCATCCTTGCTCTCTCAGCGCGGATGGGTTGGCACATTCATCAGATGGATGTGAAGACTGCGTTTCTTAATGGGATCATTGAGGAAGAGGTGTACATTGAGCAACGTGAAGGATTTGAGATATACAGTAGTGAGTCACATGTGTGCAGGCTCAAAAGAGCATTGTATGGGTTGAAGCAAGCACCACGTGCTTGGTACACTCGGATCGATAGCTATTTCACTGTACTTGGCTTCGCCAAGAGTGAGGCAAATGAAAACCTGTACCAAATTGTGGTGGAGGGTAAGCTTTTAATCATTTTTCTTTATGTTGATGATTTAATACTAACTGGTGATGAGCAGCTAATACACTCATGCAAGGAGGACCTTGCAAAGGAGTTCGAGATGAAGGATATGGACCTCCTTCATTATTTGCTTGGATTGGAAATATGGCATCGAGAAGGTGAACTGTTTATGTCTCAAGAAAAGTATGCAAGGGAGATACTCGGTAAGTTTCACATGGAGGGTTGCAAAGCCATGGATACTCCTCTTCCAGGAAACTCGAGGAAAGAGGATGCTACATCAGCAAAGGTAGTGGATGCTAAATACATCCTTTGATGTAAGTGTGATGACAGCTATGTCTATTCCAACAAGCAAAAAGACAGGACATATATAGGTGAACAACTTAGTCGACGATGCGGTTAAGCCTACCAAGCTCTTTTGGAAGGCAGACAAGCATGTCCTGAGATATCTCGGGGGCACATCTAGGTATGGCTTATGGTATAGACAGACGAATGAGGTGAAGTTGCATGGCTTCACGGATGCAGATTGGGCGGGCAGCCCAATGGATAGAAAGAGCACATCAGGAGGGATTTTCAGTATCGGATTTACAATTGTTTCTCAGTACAATAGGAAACAGATATCTGTGGTACTCAGTTCAACGGAAGCGGAATACATAGCAGCAAGTCAAGCTGCATGTGAGGCTATTTGGATGAGGAAGATCCTTGTCAGTTTGTTCAGTTCTCATTTAGATCCTATAGTGATTCATTGTGATAATCAGAGTTGCATAAAACTCTTGATTAATCCTATGTTTCATGATAGATCTAAGCATATAGATATCAGGTATCATCATATCAGAGATTGTGTGTAGTGGAAGGTCATGTTGCTTCAATACATTCCTACGGAAGATCAGGATGCAGATATTCTGACGAAGGCACTCACCAGGAGCAAATTCGAATACCATAGAGGTAGGATCGGGGTGAAGGATAATCCCTTTATTGTTGAGAGGGAGTGTTGAGATTCAACAAGATGATGATCCTAGTGAAAATTAAGCACCTTCAGAATTTCATTAATGCTCTTGGTTCTTACAGACAGACCCGGGTTCAAGTCCCAACAACGTTGCAATTGCTATTAAAATCATATGAATTGCAGTTCTCGGTTACCACCAACGAAGTTCTGTATGTTCTTTTTTTTTCAGCATGAAAATACGACTGGTTTATATTATATACCAGAGAAAAATACTATTATGACGAAACGTCCACTTAGAAAACAATCATCAAATGAGGACAAGTAATGGAGGACAAGCCTCACACTGGTCATTACAATTAGAAAAAACATACTTCTCCAGCAAAAAGGTAAGCATGTTCCAAAAAAAAACAACAGCTTTATCCTGGCTATACAGTTTTGTATACAGTGAAAATATTATTAGCGTATTACGAACAAAAATTAAAGAAAACCCTAACCCAGGCAACAAGCGCCCTTCCGACCCGAAGGAAAGTATTCAAAAAACCAGTGAAAAGGAACCTGAGTGAAGCCAACGCTTTATGCTAAATTGATCATTCCCGCTGCTTCTGGGCCATGAGAGTTAGTTAGTTCATAATTCATAATTCCAAAAGTGCCCTCCAAACCTCTTTTTGATAAATGATCAACTTCCTCATTTTTCTCCCTGTAAACATGACTAAAAGATATGAAAGTGAAGGTTTTCTTAAGAGCGTGAATTCTCTCAATCCATTTTGTGACCAATCCTGGGTTAAGAGTGGACTTCATGTTCATGTGATCAATGAGGATTTTAGATTCCCCGAAAACCCATAATATTTCCACATATAGATGAGTAGCCACCCACAAAAGTCCCCATAAAGCCAAACATTCTGCCCTCATATTCGTACCTATCCCTCCATTCCAGTAGAATTTATAATGGCATGTTGGGGAAAGCATAAGCCAGACGCCACAACCACAAATATAATTTTTTGCAGCCCCATCAAAATATCCAGCTGGGAAATGGAACTCATGTGGTCTTAATCTCCTGGATAAATCCATAGGGCGTTTCTGATTAGTTTTTTTCCTTTCCCAATATGAATAAATGTGAAGAGCCGTCCTTTCAGGAGAGCATGGCCTCCCATCAAATAATTTATGGTTCCTATTGCACCAAATGTACTTCTGTATGTTATTCTTCGTGAAATATGTTGATCCCTCTGTGAATTCGAGCAAGGTGAAATTCTCTTGATCAGTCAATTCAATCTTGGGTGAATAAGTGGTAATGTACGGTGAAATTCTCTTGATCACTCAATTCAATTTTGCATGAATAAAAGTAATGTTACATTTAAAAATAATAAAACAATAGTTATATTTAAAAAATAATAATAACAAAATAATCTTTTAACTCCGATTATAAATAAAATATTTCAATTTTCCAATCAATTTTATATATAAAAATAAAAGTAATTAAAAGTTTTAAAATAAAAATAAAAAGTTTAATTGTTTTTCACTTTCTAGTATGAGAATAATGTGTAATCACTTCACGAAATGGAATCTAAAAATAATATTGATATTACAATCTATTATAAAAGAGAAGTGTAATTTATTTTATGTTCAATAGAAATGTCACATTCAAAATATATATATTAATAACCAAAAATAATTACCCTATTAAATAACATAATTTCATATCACCTTTATATAAAAAGATGAAGTAATTTCTTATATTAGTGTGTCGCTCAAGATAGAGAAGATGTGCAATTTATTTTGTGCTTAGCATGGAGTTGACACATGATGCTTGTTTGTGTGTAGAAACCTAGCATGGATCCATGTTAACCCCAAATCTATCAAGTACCAAGAGAGATAAAATATCAGATGTGTAATTTGGTACATGGTTGTGTGGGTGTGTAGAAACCTAGCATAGATCCATCTTAAACTCAAGTCTATAAAGTACTAAGAGAGATAAAATCCCTTGATGTGCAAACTTTTCTACAAGTTCTACACTCTAAAAGAGATTTGCACCTCAAGAATTTTGTTCACTTTCAACACTTATAGATCAAGGATTAACATTGATCTATGTCGGTTATTATTATTATATATTTTTTATTATTTTGTTTATATTAGCATGAGAGTTTTATGTCATGGTTTAAAATATGTTGCATCATGTTTCATGGTTTCATTTCACAATAAAATTAGTTGCAAAGACCATAGTTTCAAATGAGTTGTAAAGTTAACATCAAATAAAGGGGATTTTATTGCTAACATCACTTTTCATTTCATGGGTTGATTTTAGGGGTTTTGTTTGGAATTATATCAATTATGGAGGCCACAATTTCAACTAAGTTGTAATTGTAACCCTAAAAAAGAGAGATGTCGGGAGAACCCCCCCCCCCCCAAAAAAACTTTTTTTTGGGTTGATATTAAGATATTTATTTGCAACTTTACAAATGATGGTTGCAAAATCTTGTAATTATAACTTTGAAAAGAAAACAATGCTAATGGTAGCACCATTTTTTGAAACAAGGGTAAAAATAGTTGCCACATGTGACATCAAACAAATTATAACTTTAAAAATTCTCATCAAGCGGGTATCTCTTTGCATTGTTTTGATTGTTTGCTTTAATTTCTTGTTTTTGACTTCTTTTAGAACAATTTATTTTTAAGCATTGTCCTCGATTAGTTACTTTATTTCCATGTTCATCCATCATTGATGCTCATAACAAGCTTAAATGTGTGTTTATCACAAGTTTAGAGGAGATTATGGAGTTTTTAGACACTTTTGTTCTAAGACTGCATGTTCATGATTAAGAGTTGGATGTTGTCCCCTCAAGGGTAACTACGTTGAGAACCGCCCTCTTAAATGATGTGGTGGTCTAGCTTGTATGAGCTCGGTTGCTTATCCCATCCAGAGCCAAAGTTGTTCTTTCATGTTTTCCTTTAGATATATGACGATTTCATTTCACATTAGTTCTCCTTAGTTATTTTAGATACTTTAGCCATGGTATATTAGCTCCTTCCTCTTACACCTCAGATGATGCATGCATATGGTCATATGACTTTGGTGTAATTTGCTTCACTTCACTTCCTTTGGATCTATGATGATTTTATTCCACATCATTCCTCATTTCTTTCCTCAATTCTTTTAGATGATTCAACCATGGTATATTAGCTCCTTCCTCTTACACCTCAAATGATACATGTGCATGGTCATAAATACTTTGGTTTACTTTGCTTCACTTCACTTGTTGTGCTATGTTTTCATGTATGGGTTTGAACTTAGACATTGTGTTACAATTTTTTATCTTGTTGTGAACGTGGTAAACACGAAAATATAATTTAATAACATTTTTATAATAACAAAAAAATTATTATTTTACTTCATCATACCATGGGGAACACAATTTTCCTATAAATGCTCTCACGTCTTGGGTCAAGTCGTATTACTAGAAATAGGTAATGTATTCCATATCCTAACCATACTTAATACTTTCCATCTCTTTGCTTTCCACTTCCATTTCATTCATAAAATAAAACATCCCACTCATGGTTGACTTGTCATATTGCTATATAACATGGTCTAAGCAAAATAAATAAAAACCCATGTGAAATCCTAAATAAAGTTAAAGCCAAAAAGGGTAGGTGATGAGAAAATAAAAGTAAAAGCACTAAAAGAAAAAGTAGTACTAGATCTATGCCACCTCATTAACAGGAGATTGCCCTTAAGCCTTATGTTTAGTAATGCACATATTAAAAAGGACTAAGAAATCAAATGAAAAATAAAAAGACATAATAAAACAAAGTATTGAGGTGGTAATTGTAAGCTAAGCACTCCCTCTTATGGAATTAATGAAGATTCCTAGCTCTTGAAAGCTAGATGGACAAAACAAGATCTTTATATCATCATCCATGGCTTTGAAGGGCAATACATGAAGTTTCCATTTCTTTCTGTATAAGTTATCAATCATATTTATGTAACTTAGTGATAAAGGGGATACATCATATTATGACATTTCTAAAGGAAATATCTCATGTGCACTACTTAATGACTTGTAAAGGGGTTAAACCCACCATTATAAGTGATCAGGAGCTCAAGTCTGAGCTATGGAAAAAGCTCAAAATTGAAAGTGTTCAAAATCACTTGAAACCTGAACGACCTGATAGGCCTCGTCGATACGATCCTGGCACCACAAACGGCACTCAAATCGGACATCGTATGTGAAAGTTATGCAAGTTTGAAGTTTTCAGTAAACTGCAAAAAACTGAGTTTGACCAGAGTTGACTTTGACTTTGGAATTATTTAAAAATAATAATATTCCAAGGAATATTCCTAGAATATTTCTCAAAATATTCCTAGGAATATTCCTCAAAATATTCCATTTGGGCCAATCATACTTCGACACTTGGCAGATGTTGATTCGTTGTTGGTTTGACTGTGGTTATGGCAGACCAATTAGGGGCTGCCATGTGGCAGGCCTCCCCAAGCCACAATGGAAAGGTGTATTAAAAAACTTGTTTGTACTCCACCGAAATTGAACACGGGTCTAGCCCCCGCAAGCCAAAGCGCCTGACTAGCCAGGCTATGTAATAGGTCTTAACCTATGAGCAATGGCACGTATATTTGAAGTTTTAAATTTAAATGGGCGGAAAAGGGGTCAGGGCTAGCCCCAACGGTTTGCAACCAAGTGATATAACTGTGGCCTTAAGGCCTTCAAAACCGCAAGGTAAACAACTTAACCTCCGCCCACGAAAACCGCTCCATGTGGCCACAACTCAATACATTGTGCTACGGTTTTATTCAACGGGTGGATAACTTAGTTTTCGGCGGTTTTCTCGGTCTGGTCACATGCGCCGCCCTCCAAAAATTAATGCCAACCTCATAATCGTCTGCCATTTTGGAGTGGATTCCACTAATTTCGGCCATTCCACCATTTTTAGCGCCCTAATCTGCAGTTTCTCCACATTTGGTGGAGCTTGTTTAGGGCAGATTAGGCATAATGTTGTTTCTGTCATAACTTCTCCAATATTGGACCAAATTGGACAAAATTTTGGTCAATTTTGAGTATTTTGAGGATTCTAGAGACATTGAGATAGGTTTCAGAGCCATTAGAGTTGATCTTCAACCCCTTTTGCTTCAGGGAAGCTTGGAGAGCCATCAGGGCCAAGAGGGAGTTGGAGCTGTTTTGGGCTATGCTTAACCATTTGAGGTGAACCAAAAACCAATTTCGACTATTTTCAGAATTCCACAGCCATTGGGACAGGTTCCAGAGGCAGTAGAGGTTTTCTACAGCCATTTTAGCTTCAAGGAAGCTTGGAGAGCCACCAGGGCCATTAGGGCAATGGAGTTATTTGGAGTTGTACCTCACTGTTTGAGGTGATCCAAAAACCATTTTCAGCTATTTTCGACCTTCTGAACCTAATGAAAGAGGTTTTAGAACTGTTTGAGGACTTCTACAACCCGAAAAGCTTCATAGTATTTCAAAGAGACATCAGGGCCATATTGAAGAAGGCACTGTTTATGGTAATTCTTCACTATTTAGTGAATATGGAAAGGCATTTTTAGCATTTTCATGTCTTGTGATTTTGTATTTACAGTCATATTTGCCTATTGAGGCACTTTTAAACTTGTATTATCATTTTGGAGCATTTTAATACAAGAGGACAAGCCAATTTAAGAGGCTTGGTCCAGCAGACGTAGCCCGGGAGGGGTGAACTGCTCACCAAACATCTGTGTCATATTATGCTGAAGTTTATCTGCTGTGTTTTTCTGTTATGATATGTTAAACAGTAAAATTAAATAACATACCCTCACACATAAACTAATAAACAGTTACCAAAAACATTTTGTTTAATCAGCAAGACATGGAGAATTTTGCACACATTTAATTAATTGGAAATGGATACCTTGCACACATTTTCAAGTACTTCCATTTTCAAATCAGATGGTATCAGAGCATAGGTTGAGCTTAGGTTGAGAATTTGTTTTTGTGCAAAATGTGTTAAAACAGTGTAAAAGATTGATTGTTTTATTGGTTGCAAAATGGTTGATTGTATGAGTCTTCTTGAGTTGAAAAGATAGTTGTTGATGGCTAATTCTTGGAAAGGAAAAAAGAGTTGCAGGCTATTTCCTTACCCCAAAGTACCTCAATATTATCTTTGGAAAACAAACCCACTTGGTTAGTGTTTGCTACAAAAGCTATTAGATTTTGTGTTTTATAGCTGCTTGAATAAGAAGGGGTCTTTACAACCATTTGGTTAAAAACTTGTCATTTGTTTGAAAGCTTTGAGAACTTTTATTTGGAAGTTCCTTTTGTTAATTTGACCATTTACATAATGTCAAATTCTTCTACAAGTGAAATTTCCTCCTTCACGAGATTCTTCAATGATGACATGAAGAATGAGTTCATTAAGGTGAAGGACATGGTGCAGATTCTAATTGAGGATCAAAGAGAAAGTGCTAAGCTTCATGCACAATTTTTGACCATGAAGGAAGAGAAGGAAGAAATTCTCCAAAGGTTGCATGACATGGAGAAACAAACTCCTTCAAGCTCAAGAAGCTTTTTCCAAGAACAAGTGTGAGGAAGAGGTAAACCATTCCAATTTGTCTTCAATTTCCTCAATTGAAAAGTGTGTTGGTTCTTTTGAAAAACATACAAGGGGTATAGGGTCCAAATTAATGTTTAAGATGGGCTATCATGAAGGCAAAGTTTTGGGCAAGCATTCACAAGGCATGGTTGACCCTATTTCAGTTGTGGAGCGACCCAAGAATGTTGGTCTTGGTTATGTGCAGTTTAATGGCGAAGACTCCAAATCCTTGAATGCATGTGATGCAAATTTAAAGAGAACCTTTATTCCAAGTTCCAAAATGCATATATGTCAAAATTGTTTTATGGATGATTTCCATTGTTTTAAGCCATCATTGCAGCAAGTAGAGGGTAAACATGTCACTAATGGAGAGCATGCAAATGTAAACATTTTTCAAGACAATAACTGTGATGAAAGTCTGAAAAAGAAAGTTGTCTCCTCTACTAGTTCATCATCTCTCGAAAACAAAAAGAATGGACATTCCATGCAGAAAAAGAGGTATAATTATTCACATGATCAATTTGATTATGTTTCAGCAAAGAATGATAATTTTGCTTGTTCATATGAAATAAATTTTTGTTGCACATTTTGTGGTGGATTTAACCATGTTGCTTCAAGATGCTAGTTGAAAAAGAAAGCACATAGGAAGCAGAAGAGGCAAAGAAAACTTTCTCAGAAAGTGCTTAAGAGTTGCACATTTTGTCAAAGGAAGGGACATGATGTCTCTCATTGTTGGACTTTGCATCCAACAAGTCGTCCAAAGCACATGCAACTAGATGAAAAAAATATTGGCGCAAGTGGATCTATGGATTCCATTATCGATGTGGAAATGGAAGACTCACATGTAGAAATGTTGCAACAGGAAAAGACGCCATGGAGTTGGCTTGGTAGGAAGTGGATTAACTTCTTAATGCAATAAGTCATACTCATTTTGTACATGCAAATTTCAGATTTGTATGCATGTATTTCAGTTGAAAAGTTTGAAGCAAGATTGCATGTAAAAAGCAGTTTCAGTTTGAAGGAATTTCTTTGTTGTTGCAAAGTTTCGCCATGGAGGTGTAAAAGATGAGTATGATACTCACTTATATTGCAGCAATGTCTTTTAGTTCAGCTCTTAGTCACCCACATGTTTTTTTGGATGATGTACTTGTTGGTATTTGAAAAGAGGAGTTGAAGTTGCACATGTACATAGAGGTTGTATGTGTAAATAGCGAACTATATATAGTTCATTGTACATGATACATACACATGTTTGTAAAGATGTATCTTGTTTTTTATCTACTTGTGTCGATTGTGGGCACACTTTTTACATTGATGGTTGTGTCAATTATATAACACATTTCAGGTCAACTTGTTGTTGATGTCGTATGTTGCACAAGGTGCCTTTGGTGTTGATTGGTGCAGAGAACAAAGTGTCGGTGAAAAGCGGTGCAAGATTCCATGAGATGGAAAGGCATACAAGAAAAGAGGGCACAAAGTTCAGCAAGAGTCAGTGTTGGTTTCAGAATGGCAGATTGGTATGGCAAGAAAACTTGGTCGGGATTTGGCACAAGTACTTGGCTCATTTAGCAAAACTTCGCCATGAGGACAGTTGGCAAGTCAAGAAAAATTTTGAAGGCTGAGGAGAAGAGGATGTTGTTATTCTCTCATTTGATGTACATTTCAGTTTCAGCATTTCAGCGAGATTTTGGGGTCCAAAAGCTTCTCATTTGGGAGGTGTGATCAGGAGCTCAAGTCCGAGCTATGGAAAAAGCTCAAAATTTAAAGTGTTTGAAATCACTTGCAACCTAAATGAATGAATAGGCCTCGTTGATACGATCCTGGCGCCGCGAACGACACTCAAATCTGACATCGTATGTGAAAGTTATGCAAGTTTGAATTTTTCAGTAAACTGCAAAAAAACTGAGTTTGACCAGAGTTGACTTTGACTTTGGAATTATTAAAAAAATAATATTCCAAGGAATATTCTAGGAATATTCCTCAAAATATTCCATCTGGGCCAAACATACTTCGACATTTGACAGATGTTGATTCGTTGTTGGTTTGACTGTGGTTATGGCAGACCAATCAGGGGTTGCCACGTGGCAAGCCCGGAGGTTACCACGTGG
Organism: Pinus albicaulis; assembly: GCA_034641835.2. Taxonomy (NCBI): domain Eukaryota; kingdom Viridiplantae; phylum Streptophyta; class Pinopsida; order Pinales; family Pinaceae; genus Pinus; species Pinus albicaulis. Next base: position 1,735,063,772 of record CM076575.1, on the reverse strand, counting down.
CCATAAGCCACAGTGGAAAGGTGTATTAAAAAATTTGTTTGCACTCCGCTGGAATTGAACACGGGTCTATCCCCTGCAAACCAAAGCGCCCAACCAGCCAGGCTATGTAATAGGTCTTAACGTATGAGCGATGGCACGTATATTTGAAGTTTAAATTTAAATGGGCGAAAAAGGGGTCAGGGCTAGCCCCAACGGTTTGCAACCAAGTGATATAGCCGTGGCCTTAAGGCCTTCAAAACTGCGGGGCAAACAACTTAACCTCCACCCACGAAAACCGCTCCATGTGGCCACAACTCAATACATTATGCTACGGTTTTATTCAATGAGTGGATAACTTAGTTTTCGGCGGTTTTCTTGGTCTGGTCACATGCGCCGCCCTCCAAAAATTAATGCCAACCTCATAATCATCCACCATTTTGGAGCGGATTCCACTAATTTCGTCCAGTCCACCATTTTTAGTGCCCTAATCTGCAGTTTCTCCACATTTGGTGGAGCTTGTTTAGGGCAGATTGGGCAGAATGTTGTTTCTATCATAAATTCTCCAATATTGGACCAAACTGGACGAAAGTTTGGTCAATTTTGGGTATTATGAAGATTATGGATCCATTGAGATAGGTTTTAGAATCATTAGAGTTGATCTTCAGCCCCTTTTTCTTCAGGGAAGCTTGGAGAGCCATTAGGGCCAAGAGGGAGTTGGAGTTGTTTTGGGCTATGCTTAACCATTTGAGGTGAACCAAAAACCAATTTCGACTATTTTCAGAATTCCAAAGCCATTGGGACAGGTTCCAGAGGTAGTAGAGGTTTTCTACAGCCATTTTAGCTTCAGGGAAGCTTGGAGAGCCACCAGGGCCATTGGGGAAATGGAGTTATCTGGAGTTGTACCTCACTATTTGAGGTGATCCAAAAACCATTTTCAGCTATCTTCGACCTTCTGAACCTAATGAAAGAGGTTTCAGAACTGTTTGAGGACTTCTACAGCCCGAAAAGCTTCAGAGGAGTTCAAAGAGCCATTAGGGCCATGTTGAAGAAGGCATTGTTTATGGTAATTCTTCATTGTTTGGTGAATATGGAAAGGAATTTTTAGCATTTTAATGTCTTCTGATTTTGAATTTACAGTTAGATTTGCCTATTGAGGCACTTTTAATTTTATTAGCATTTTGGAGCATTTTAATACAAGAGGACAAGCCAATTTGGGAGGCTTGGTCCAGCAGACGTAGCCCAGGAGGGGTGAACTGCTCACCAAACATCTGTGTCATATTATGTTGAAGTTTATCTGCTGTGTTTTGTTGTTATGATATGTTAAACAGTAAAATTAAATAACATACCCTCACACATAAACTCATAAACAGTTACCAAAAACACTTTGTTTAATCAGCAAGACATGGAGAATTTTTCACACATTTAATTAATTGGAAATGGATACCTTGCACACATTTTCAAGTACTTCCATTTTCAGATCACTAAGTGGACACCTTGCATTAGGATTCATATACACGTGTCGGGGTGGCATTTACATTGTGGGATTTATGTATAATATCTCGAGATATGTGTACTTGCTTTCAGATTTGTGACATTACATTGAGATCCATGATCATATTGCCTTTGATATACATGTATATGTAGACAAATAGATATAGTTACATCAGAATTTTTGACATTGCAATGACATGTGTCATCGCAGTAGGATTTGTGGCATTACAATGGGATGTCACTTGCATTATGATGTGTGATAATGTGTTCAACAATAACAGAGTCCACATCATCACCATGTGCCACATTGACCTTCACCAAATGGCACACTTTCTTACATGGACATATCTTCTCACATGTGTGGTTTACTTGGCCTTATTGACCACACATGTAATTGACCCCATACACTTAGACCAATTATTACAATTTGTTACAAGTGGTTATAGTTGATGTGATTATTATTTGAATTGACCACTTATCTTTGAGCCACACATGTTAGTATTCATTGGAGTCATAATATTTATTTAAAATAAAGACTGTTCAAAGATTAGTTGTTGACTCCATTAAATTCATTCATTGGAAACACAATATTTTATATAAATATATTTATTTATTTATTTATAATATAGGGTTTTAAAGTATTTTATCGTTAAAATTTAAATCATTAACTTGAATTCTCTTTTGCAAATATTTCTTTATCTACCTACATTTTGCATCATTTCACTACCATTTTTTAAATTGCATCATAGCTTTTGAGGAAATCAATGTTAGAGCCAAAGTTTTTTCACATAATCTAATAGATCTTAACGAACTAAGTCACCCCTTCTAAAGTGCTAAACAATTTGAAAGTTCTATGTTTGAATGTTGCTTGAAAGTTTTGTGTTTGAATGTTGTTAGGAAGTTGTTAGTTAAATGGCTAATTTAATGTGGGATTTCATTGAAGATTTGCAAACAAGTATACCTATGATCTAATTTAAACAAGTATATTTGCAACATTAGTGATCTAATCACTGTCAACGATGGATGAGCATTAAGGTAGAGCCAACGATGTGATAAGTTGGTCACATGTTGTGGCTTGGGAAGAGGACTAGCAGTCCAAAGAATTTGAAGACTTTATTTTTTTTTAAGTATTTTGTTTAAGTTAATTTGGGCTAATACAACCATTGTAATTTACAAGTTAAAATAATAGTTAAATTAGGATTAGTTAAGTATTCAGTTGAATAAATTGTTCTGAAACTAAATGACAGTTTCTCAACCATATGGGGATTTTTGGAAAGGCATAAAACCGAACCAGATCCACCATTGTGGGGTTCTGCCATCCATAGAGAGAAAGAGAGAGCGAGAGAGAAATAGGTGTGTGAGAGAGGGGTGAATAGAGAGTAGAAACAAATGTAAAAGCCAGCCATCCAAGGCTTAACTCTGTGTATTTCATTTCTAAATTAATTCCAAGTGTTTTGAATTTTGATTGGGCTCTCTTTTCTAACCCGTTTGTTTTATTTCCCTGTTGTAATCGAGTATTTCATATAAATCGAACAGCAGGAGGTTAATCTGGATTTTGTTTGTATCTATGAATTTTATATGTGTGTGTTATTTATGTTAATGAATAGACAGATTGAGCAAAAGGATGAAGTTCCTATGAATTTCTTATAGACCAAGCTATGGCAGAGGTCAAGGGATGACGAGACGAAGGAGAAGCTCAGGGGAGATAGCGTTGAAGAAAACAGAAGGACAAGCTCAGGAGGAGTAGCGTGGAAGAAATGGTATTGCAGAGCGGCGATAGTTGAAAGAAGAGAAATCGAATAAAGACAGAATACTCAAAATAATTCCAAGAGAGGAATTTACGGCGAGGATCGAAGTGCAGAACCAAAGTCTTAAGATTTGACGGCAGAGATTAGTGCGGGCAGAAGAGGCGAAGAAGAGCAGCGTGAAGGTGAGTGACGGATGTGATTAGATCGCAAATCCGAGGGTGAAAGATGAATGTTCGCGATGACTTCGCAAGTCAAACAATATAAGATGTGACGAGTTGGCGAGGACAGACGTGGGTCGTTGGATCGTGCGGCAGACCAACGGTGAACGATGAATCGCAATTTCGCATTTCACAGATGTTAGTGGATACCATTAAGCGTTTTCAAGATATGTTAAATTGGTTGCGATGCGATAAGATTTGAAGGATGCGATGCGACGAGGGAAAGCCACGTGCCAACACTGCACAATAGCGCACTTCGCAAGATTTTTTGGTTTAGCGTATTTGGTAAAGAGTTAAAAGTTGTAGGAAAAATATTGTGATGTGTTGTGATTGGTTATCGTGTTGTGGGACCCCGAGATCTCCGGTTCCGCGTAAATGTAAAGTGATATGGGTATTCTGGTCTGTTTAAGGTTATCGTTGTTTGATTGCGGATGTATGTATGTTAAACAAACTTCGATATATTTAAATCCGCTGTGTATAAAGGGGTTTATGTGACCCATGACCCACAAGTCCATGGTATCTATTAAACTACAGTTACGGATGCATAAATTGGTATCAGAGCATCCAAGATCTGAAAGGCAGTGTGAAGGAATTTGAACTAAGAAAAGTTGAGAAAAATTGCTCATTGATTCTAATCGAGTGAACCTTAAGAGGTAAGATTGTGGATTGAAGGCTTATGAAAAAGCATAAGAGCTAAAATAGCATGGATGAATTAGTTGCACAGAAAATAAGGTAGCAGTAGGAGTGAAAACATCTCAACAAGAAGATCACAGCCTTAAAGGGCAGTGATGAAGGAAGCTAGCAAGGGTTTTCTAGGAAGAAGACGAAGTGTGGTCAAAACCTAGTATTTCAGTTGAGGTTGAAATATAAGAGGACAATAGTGTTCTCAAGTGCAGATGAGTTGTGAGGGTGAGCCTAGAAGGAGCATAGTGGAGTGCTCAAGGAGGGTTCTAGATTGAGGACTCGTACTTGCCAAAAGACCAAGCACAGAGAAATTTTGGTGAGGTAAGTTGTAGCAGGAACTGTTGTTGCAGGGGCTAGTGCAGCTCATGGAGGGTAAAATAACTCAAGAAGATTACTATTGAAATTCATAGTAGAGGTTCAGGGGGAAACCAAAAAGTGGATAAGGAAAATGCCAATACAAATGGCATATGGAAGCAGATGATTGATGAAGAATATAAGAGAGAAATAGTTGAGATGAGAACCCATCTTGATCTATTGATGGAGTTGCTACAGAGGAGTGACGAGGACCAAAGGTGTGGATGATTTACGAGGAAGAAATTGCAGTGGCATGGGTTGTAGATGAAGAGGGAGCATATGTTGAATGCTCAAGAAGAAGAAGCATTACTCAGAGCAGCAGAGTATGAAAGGTATGGAGGATGAAGGGCAACCATTAGGAATTGTCATGGAAGATGGAGGGCAGCATGAAAATGCAATGATCATAACATGTGGTGAATAAAATGAGTTCCTAGAAGAGATTACCACTAATGGTTATCTGAAAGGCTCAAGGAGGAGTCACAATCAAAATAAAGAAGTCAGCGGAGATGCCAGTAAAAGACTAAGCATGGAAAAGCTTGGTGTGGTATCTATAGACAGGTTGATGGAGTCAGCGTGTATAGATGGATTGTTTGTAGTCCATGATGAACAAAGAGGATTTCATAAAGGAAAGAAGACTATGGCTATTGATAGTCATAGTAAAGGTTCTAAGGGAGATTATGAAAGATCCAGTAAGGATAAACTTGATAGAGAATTAGTTGAGATAAAAGTGCAGCTAGAAGTGTGAAGAGAATTCATACAAGGGAATATGGAACACCAAAGATATGATTAGGTTCTGCGGAAGAAAAGAGTCAAGTGGAGTCAGTTACAGAGCAGGTTGAGAGTTGACACAATAATTCAACTAGAAGAAGTACTCAGAGGAGCTGAGTTGCAGCATAGGATGTGTGCCGAGGAAGAGATTTACTTATGTGAACCTGAGCAAGGGTCCATTATTGGTGATAGTAGTAATGAGGATGAAGACATGAGACCAGCTGATGGTTTCATGGATCCTTGGAAGGATGAGAACCAGCTGAAAGAGATGATGTTTGAGACAAAAAGAGAGGTTATGGATCCTTATGGTTTTGATACAAATGATTATTGTACGTTTGTAGGTTGTATAAACTCTGATTATGGTAGACAGTCATTTGGAACTGTCACACAGACAAGGGAGAAGATGACAGACTGTGGCCAGGTAGATTGCTTAGGCATGGGAAATGAAAGATAGTCTCTTGATACTGTGAAGAAATTAGGAAGGACAATGATTGTTCATATCCATAAGAGAAATACAGAGAAGGACTACAATCAAATGAAGAAATATGTTCAGCTGAAGGACATTGAGAAGATAGGTCAAAAGGAATGTGACAAAGAGTTTGTTGAATTCAAAGAAAGGTTTAGCAAACTCGAGGAGTTGATTCAAGAGATTAATGGAGATGAATATTATGGTTGGGCAATGAAATGGTATGCATTGCAATGGAAACAACGACTACATTCGCTAGTTTTGAGGAAGGATGGAGAGCTCAAGAAAGCCAAGTTTGAGCAGGGATTGATGAAGCAAAAATAAGTTTTCCCATGTGAATATGACACAGATAGTTTTCTGGGATACACTGATGAAGTGGATATGAAATTCAAGAAGAACTTGATGGATTATGTTGACACTGAAAGTCAGCAAAAATAATTGATGGTGAGGCCATCCGAAAGGGATTTTAGAATCCCATGATTTTAAAACTAATGTCACGTGTGTGAATGTAGGAACTACTGAAGTAGGACAACTATCTCATGTTGTCACGGAAGAAGAGGGAAGCCAAATTCTGTCTTTTAAAGAGATGGAAGAAGGTTCATATAACGTTATGATGAAGGAGGAAGAGTAGTTGTTTAATAATGCTGTGAAATATCTTGTAAATATTGGACGGTTATTGCAGGGTGATGTCAAAGAAAAGGAACTACTGAGTGTTGTTGTAGATGATCATCAACTACTAAAGGATTTTAAACTTGAAAACAACCAAGATAAGGAAATTTGGTTGATAATTGATGCAGAGGAAGAAGATGGTGAATATTGTAAAGATCTTGTAGTAGAAATTCCAAGTGAGATGGTAGGTTTGTGATATGAGATTAATCTTTTGGAAGAGAGGCTAGAGAACCAAAGAATGAGTATTCACACTGTAAAATCAGAGATGAATAAGAAAGAGGGAGTTGTCATCAATGACAAATATGAAGAGAAGGCTGCCAGAAACCTCAAATTTACAAGAAAATAGAGCAAGGTAGAAGTGTTGGAAACTTTATGTAATTATGATAAAAAAATTGTGTGTAGAAACAGGGAAATATGAAATGAGTTCAAATCAGGAATTTGGTTTTAAAGATCAAGTCGAAATAGAGAGAAATGAGGCTTGGATGTCTCATAATAAATATGGAATTTTGTTGCTACAATATGGAGCTGATGAACATAAAATTGTCATAAGGGACAATGAAGAAAATGGAGCTGTGAAGTATAGTTTAAAAGCTAAATGATAACTGAAGAAGAGAAGGTGGTTGACCTCAAGCAATACAATATTGCTGAGATAGAAGGTGAAAGAAGTATGGAAGAAGACTACTATGATTGGCATTATGATGAAGAATGTGAAAGATGTCAAAGGGAAGTTGAGTTGATGAAATAATTGTTGAAGGATCTTGAATATGGAAGTAAAATTGCAGTTAAGGATAGGAAAATGTCTCAAGTTGTTGAGATAAGAGTGGATACTAGTTTTCGAATTCATAATATGTTTGTTGGTAAAAAAGGAAGGAATAATGAGTATGATATTGTGGTTAAAGAACTGAAGTTACTTCTTGGAAGTAAACTTGAAGTTCAGGAACAGAAAATGGATATTGTTGAAGGAGACGTCCTCAAGGACGTGGTAGAAGGAATCAGTCAACAATTTAAAGGTGGATGTGCAGATTTTGATGGAGAACTTGAGGAGTTATGGAAGCTTAAGGTGAAACATTCCAGGAGAATGTGTAGCAAGCAGAAGAATAAAATGAATTGTTCCAATTCATTGATTGAAGAAGAAGTGATAAGTGAATGCAATAGCAGATTGCAACATAAAGTATGGAAACCTGGTAAGTTGAGACCAGAACTGAAATGTGATGAAAATGAAGGCAGTGGAGAGTTGTCATATAAATTTTGGAAACCAGGTGCATGGACATTGCATGCATATGACTGGGAGGTCGTAATTTTCCTACCTTGGGAGTCTGATGCAGGAGCATTAAGGTAGAGCCAGCAATGTGACAAGCTGGTCACATGTTCTGGCTTGGGAAGAGGACTAGCAATCCAAAGAATTTGAAGCCTTTATTTTTTTAAGTATTTTGTTTAAGTTAATTTAGGCTAATACAACCATTTTAATTTACAGGTTAAAAGAATAGTTAAATTAGGATTAGTTAAGTATTCAGTTGAAAAAACTGTTATGAAATTGAATGACAGTTTCTCAGCCATATGGGGATTTTGGGAAAGGCATAAAACCGAACCAAATCCACCATTGTGGGGTTCTGCCATCCATAGAGAGAAAGAGAGAGAGAGAGGGGGAAATAGGTGTGCGAGAGAGGGGTGAACAGAGAGTAGAAACAAATGTTAAAGCCAGCCATCCAAGGCTTGACTCTGTGTATTTCGTTTCTAAATTAATTCGAAGTGTTTTGGATTTTAATCGGGCTCTTTGTGTTAACCCATTTGTTTTATTTCCCTGTCGTAATCGAGTATTGCATATAAATCGCACAGCAGGGGGTTAATCTGGATTTTTTTTGTATCTTGAATTTTATATATGCGTGTTATTTCTATTAATGAATAGACAAATTGAGCGAGAGGACAAAGTTCCTATGAATTTCATATAGACCAAGCTATGCCAGAGGTTGAGGGATGACGAGACGAAGGAGAAGCTCAGGAGAGATAGTGTTAAAGAATACAAAAGGACAAGCTCAAGAGGAGTAGTGTGGAAGAAACGGAATTGCAGAGCGGCGACAGTTGAAAGAAGAGAAATCGAATAAAGACACAATACTCAGAAAAATTCCAAGAGAGGAATTGACGACGAGGATCGAAGCACAAAAGCAAAGTCTTAAGAGTTGATGGTAGAGATTAGTGCAGGCAGAAGAGCCGCGTGAAGGTGAGCGATGAATTTGATTAGATCGCAGATCTGAGGATGAAAGATGAACGGTCGCGATGACTTCGCAAGTCAAACAATATAAGATGCGATGAGTTGGCGAGGACAGACGTGGGACGTTGGATCATGCGGCAGACCAACGGCAGACGGTGAATCGCACTTTCGCATTTCGCAGATGTTAGCGGATACCATTAAGCGTTCGCAAGATATGTTAAATTGGTTGCGATGCGGTAATATTTGAAGGATGTGATGCGACAAGGGAGAGCCACGTACCAGCATTGCGCAATAGTGCACTTCGCAATATTTTGTGGTTTAGCGTATTCGGTAAAGAGTTAAAAGTTGCGAGAAAAATATTGTGATGTGTTGTGATTGGTTATCGTGATGTGGGACCCCGAGAACTCTGGTTCCACGTAAATGTAAAGTGATATGGGTATTTGTGATTTGTTTAAGGTGATCCTTGTTTGATTGCACATGTATGTATGTTAAACAAACTCCAATTTATTTAAATCCGTTGTGTATAAAGGGGTTTATGTGACCCATGACCCACAAGTCCACGGTATCTGTTAAACTGCAGTTATCGCTGCATCAATCAACCATAAGAACGAAATCATTTGATTAAACCTTTGAACAACACACTTTAAATTAACTTGAAATTAATCTTAGCTTCAAATTGTGCACTGAAATTTTCTATGATATCATACAGTGAATTAATTTTCTCTTAATTTTTTTGAATATCATGTATTGGATTTGAAAACATAACAATAAGCATAAATTTTGGAATTTTGTTATGGTTTAATATATTTTTCATGGTTATCTCAACTATATTGGTTGGTAATTTTCATTAAAATCTAAATTTTATGGACATAACTTGATCTTCTCGTGAAAGATTGATCTAAGATCACATCGATAATTTCTTGCCATTGCTACATTTATAATTGTGTAAAGGGGCTCTATAGTCCAATATAAAGACATATGTAGATGTAATGTAAGAAAGTAAACATGTTTAAATATATTTTAATTTATAAGATGTAAAAGATTTGCAAAATTTTACATGTCGGCTCAATTAAATAATAATAAAAAAGTTAAAAGTAATATAGAGCACAATATGGAGAGATGTTGTAGTGTTTGTAAAAAGTTAAAAATATTAAAATAATAAAATCGATTGTACCTTATAAATTAAAATAATGATTTTGTAACCATATTTAAATTTAATTAATAAGCACGGACAAACTTTAAGGATTATGAAGGCTCTCCTTGACCTGAGAAGATAATGAAGATATGGAATTTGAGGTGTTTGAGTTGGAAGATAAAATAACAAGCATGGAAACTATAATGGTAAAGAAGGCAGACATCTTAAAGATGGTGACTAAATTAGACTTCCAAAATTTTAAAGATGATATCAAGTCCAACATAACAAGTAAAGATGATGTCAAAGAGATGACAAGGAAGATATCACACAAATGAAAGAGCTAGCAAGCCTCCTTATCTTAAATTCTCCTCCCTCGGAAGAGGACAAGGGGTGAATCTATGATCTTTGTCACACCCTTTGGAAAGCATGGCAAGCAAAAATGGTATCCACAAACCCTTGATTGAGGAATGACCTCAAATGAGGTTTTAAGTCCTCGATTAGGAATCTAAAACCATGATCAATGGCTAAGTCAAAATATGACCTTGATCAAGGTTCTCTAAAAGCCCTCAATCGATGAAATAAATCATCAATAAAGGTTTAAAGCTCGAGCAAGGGTTTAAAATTTAAACAAACTTTCCCTATTTTTGCAAGTTTTCATGAAGTTGCAACTTCCAAGGTTGAAATCCCTTCATATCTTCCATGGACGGCGGTGGACTTGGTCCTTCATCATTGAATCTTCTCTCTAATGGCGTATAATTTTCTCGTTTTAGATTTTATACCATATTTTAAATTTATTTTGTTATAAAGTTTATATATAACTTTTTTATCCTCAATAATAAGATCCTTGGATAAAAATAAGTATCTTACAATTTACAAAACCAAAAAAAATATTTGGGATACAAATAAATTTTAGTTTTCAAAAAGGAATTTTTCTATTTTGTAATTTTCTACAAACAAGAGAAAAATATTTGTTGACAACACAAAGATGTTATAAAATGTGATTCATATATTAATTAGTAACCTTAGAAAAATAATAGGCTATAAAATTATTCTAAAAAGGAATGAAAATATGTTAGATGAACTATAGTTTATGTAGATTTTTTACACACACACATATATATATATAATCACTCGAATAGTTTTGTGAACAAAAATTAAGTCACATATATTAATTAGTAACCTTAGAAAAATAATAGGCTATACAATTATTCTAAAAATGAATGAAAATATGTTAGATGAAATATAGTTTATGTAGATTCTACACATACACACACACACACACACACACACACACACACACACATATATATATATATAATCACTAGAATAGTTTTGTGAACAAAAGTTAAATCACATATATTAATTAGTCACCTTAGAAAAATTATAGGCTATACAATTATTCTAAAAATGAATGAAAATATGTTAGATGAACTATAGTTTATGTAGATTTTACACACACACATATATATAATCACTTGAATATTTTTGTGAACAAAATTTAACTAATAGTTTTTCAAAAATTGGCAAAGAAAAGCATATAATCAAAAGCAAATTTGAAACATCACCTAACATAAATAAATAAAAAATTACATGATTCAAAAGGAACGAATCTTCATCACATATGGAGAACATTTTAATACATTTGAAGAATAAAATGAATGAGTCTCAAACACTTAATTTCTCATCCCTCCAAGAATCAATTTTGGGCCAAGGAACTACTCCATTCCCAAGATCAATCTAAGAAAAATTGATAGTAAAGATCCCATAGCATGGATATTCTAGATGGAGAAATTATTCAATTTACACCAAGTGCTAACTCTGCAAAGGGTAACTATCACATCCATATATTCATAACCTAATCAATTTCTATGGTGCTAATGCCTATGTGATTACAAAAAATACTATTGTCTCTTGGTTTGTGTTAATGGATGAATCAATAACACATTATGGAGATAGTATGAACAACACTTTCTTCATCTAATTAACAATTCTCATTCAAAGAGGTCAAGTTACAGAGAACATTCAATGATTTCAAAATTTGAGTCTTGTGGCGAAGAACAATCAAATTTATAACTTCTTGGATCTTTATATATTTATGGGTAATTTAAAGAAGAGCATTCAACAGGAGGAGCGTCTCTTTGAGCCTAAATCCATGGGTAAGGTTTTCAATGTGGACAAGGATTGCAGCTAACACCTACAAAGAGTGTAATGTTCCCATTTCCAATCTTCAAGGTTGATGCCTCAACATTTGCATGAAAGGAGCAAAGGGACTGTGTTCAAATTGTGATAGCAAGTACAATAGAAGGCATAAGCATGGTGAGGAAAACTATTCTACATAGCTTGTGAAAAGGAAGAAGATCAAGCATTAAATACTTTTGAAGATATAGAACCAAAGATACTACTCCAACAATATCTTGTCATGCTTTGGTCATCATTAGCACTTTTCCAAACTCCCAAGATGGAAGGATATATCAAGAAAAAATAACAGTAGTGTTGATTGATTGTGGTAATTCACATAATTGTATTAACCACAAATTATCCAAGCTTCTCAAGTGCTTTATATATCGAACACTGAAATTTCAAGTAATGATTGTAGACAAGGCTACCATAAATTGTTGTCAAAATTCCATATTATTAAACTCATTATAGCCAATTTTTTTGGATAAATCAAGAAATATTGCAATCTGAATGCATGGTGTTGCCATGGTCTTAGGGGTCCAGTGGTTAAAACAATTGGGATAGTGACTACGAATTTCTATAAACTTTTCATGGAATTTTTCTTAGAAGGCAACCAATTTGACCTCAGAGGTATGCAAACAAAACCATCTAAATTGATTAGCTCTAACAATATAACAAAACTATTAAAAAGAGATAATGACAAGTAATTACACAATTGTTCTATCTAGATGGTAAAAAATATAATCCCTTCATGGTTGTGGATCTCCAATTGGTTATTGACAACCATTATGAGGCATTTGTCAATATGCCCACACTTGAAAGCAATATCTTAATATTCAACTTACCTCGAGAAGCCTTCCTGCTAACATCCAACCTTACAAATGTCATGATGCTCATAAAAGTGAGATTGAGCATATGGTGCAAGAATTGTTGGAGGATAGCATCATTTGACCTAGCTAAAGTTCTTTCTCAAGGTGAGATGGGGTAATCATATAGGGAGCTCCTTAACGAGTCCACAATGACTATACATACTTGCTTGAGGTGAGGTGGGGTAATCATATACGAGCTACTTAGCATGTAAGTAGCCACTTAATATGGTTAGCCTTGTAGGATGTCCCCTTCCCATTCCAACACTATTGTTTTTCTATGTGTTTATAAGGGATACCAAATAAGAGATGGCATTTATGGACTCTAATTCATACATATAGGTAGGTAGGTGCACTTCTCTCTTCCCATTCATGAATATCTCTTTTTGCATAGGTAGGCATCCTTTAATTAGCTTCTCATAATCTTGACTTAGTAGAGGTGGTCGTTAATGAAGGAAGTATGTCGATTGCACAGTCATCAAGGGTGATGGTTTACAAAATGAGTACTTAATGGCATGTGTCTCGATAATAGAGAACTCAACATCACCATGAAAGATAAGTTTCAACTCCTCAATGCCATTGATAAATTGTTAGATGAATTGCGAGAATATATTTTATTTACTAAGTTGAATCTCCATCTAGGATATAATGAAATTAGAGTGATGGAAGAAGACATCCCCAAAACAACGTTGACAAGACATGGCCTTTTTAAAACACATGAAGTTCATTATGAGTTTACATTGATGACCTTTAGGCTTATCAATGCACTCACATTTCAAAGCTAGATAAATTATAATTTCAAGCCCGCCCTTGGAAAATTTGTTGATATTTTATGATATATTAATTTATAGCAAAGCTTGGAAAGAGCATGTGCAACATGTTGACATTTTCTTAAAACTACTAAAAGAGAAGCAATTATATGTAAAGTATTCCAAGTGTGCATTTTGGGTTCATGAAGTGGAATATTTGAAGCACAATGTATCATCTCATGAGAGCAACAAGGTGGACCCTAACACTCTGAAAATGTTAAAGAATATTTGTGTATTCTTTGGATTGACTAATTATGACCGCAAATTAGTAGAAAACTATAGTTTAATAGCAAAAAATCTAATGTCATTATTTAAAATCATGCATTTTCTTAGACTCAATAAGCAACCCAAATTTTTGAGAAACTTGAGGAGGTCATGCATAACATTCTTATTTAGGACATGCTTGACTTTATCTTTTATCATGAAGTGCAATGCCACAAGGGCATTGATGCATCGTTAATGCAAAATGGAAGGGCTCTTGCCTTCAACATCCTTGGGGAAAATTTTAAGGGCTAAATTTCACCAATGGGCTAATTTTACATGCTTTTTCTCCAAAAAGAATTAACTAATTTCCATTTTTCTAAAAAAGTTTCACCCAAATTCTATATAATAAATTATTTTACCTTAAAAATCACCAAGGTTTTATAGAAACTATATAAAATCTATAGGAATGTGAACACTTTATAAAATTATTTCCAAATGTTTTACAATTTGCATATCAAGGACTCAAGATTCGCCAATGATTCTATACTGTAAGATATTTTTCTATCCTTGAAATCTTTCACGCGAGTCCAACTTCAAGGAAATAAATAAATTAATTCCATTTACAAGAACGAAATGTTGGCCATACTACATGCAGATAAGTAATTGTGTCCTTACTTAATAGGAAACACTTAAAGGGAAAAGAAAATCATGACAAACTCAAAACTTCTTAGAACAATGACTATCTTCAAAAAAGCGACAAAATGGGTCACGGAGATGTTAAGTTATGCCTTTGAAATTATCTACAAAAAAGGTAAAGAGAATGTGATGGTGGATGCACTTTCAAGGAAAGATGGCAAGGAGTCCTTGCTTTGTATTACTTCCACTCTACACCTTGATTGGGTGAAAGAAGAAAGCAATACCAAAATACATGGCAGCTCATTCGACGACGACAATGGTTTATTAGTGCATCATATAAACTTGTGGAAGAATAAGTCATTATAGATTGCCTTTATTTATTTAAGAAACCTCAACTCAAATAGAAAGACCATTTTTGAGTTGCACACTTCCCTTATGAGTGAGAAATTTGGATTTCTAGAAACTTATCACAAGATCGAGAAGGAATTTTTTCTCATAAGGTCTTAAAACTAAGCATTTGGTTTGTCAATATAAAAAAGAAGATACAATTATGACCTTAGTTATTCTAAGACCATCACCCATATGAATTCAATGTTGGGAAGAGGCCTAAATGGATTTTATCACAACTCCACCGAAGTGTGAAAAGAAAAATGTCATCATAGTGGTGGTGGATTGACTAAGTATCCCCATGTTTTCCTACTATCTCATCCTTATAAAAGCAAGTACAAGAGATATATCATTCAAGAAACATCTCAAAAACTACATGGATACCCCAAATTTTTTTCACTATTACTTTTTTTCACCGACTTGTTTACTTGTTTAAGTACTCCAATCACTCACCTAACTCCTCTTATCATCATCATTCTTATGGCCAATCTAAGATTATTAATGCATGTCTAGAAGATTATCTTCATTGTTTTCAAATTGATAAATAGCCACAATGGATGATAATTACCTTTAAGAGAATTGTGGTGCAACCCTTCCATACTTCATCCAAAATGTATTTGTTTAATACACTCCATGGATATCATCCTCCATCCATCAAATCATCCATGAGAGGGAAGCCTAAGTTTCAAGCAATGTATAATCACATCCAACATCAACAAGAGGTTCTCAAACTATTGAATGGCAATTTAACTATAGCAAAAACATTGTCATGAAAGGCACTTTGAAATGAGGGATTAGGTATTTTTCATAATGCAACCATATAAATTTGCGCTAAAAAAGGATGACAATAAATTAGCACACTGTGGTCCCTATTAGGTGTTACAGAGGATTGGCAAAGTGGTTTATTGATTTAAGTTTCCTCCTCCACATGCACATCCATACTCCCATGTTTCTTGTTCAAAGAAGGTAATCAATGACAAGATCCAAATTCAAATGATTTTTCCAAATATTGATGAGGGAAAAATAATATTAGAACCAGAAAAAATGATTGAAATAGAGATCAAGAAACTAAGGGCCCAAGCAATTACCAAGCACCTAATCAAGTGGAAGAACATGTCAATAAAAGATGCAATTTGGGAAGATGAGTTATTCATCAAAAACATTCACCACTAATCAACATTGAGGACAACTCTCGTTTGAAAGAGAGGGGGGCATGTTAAGCCCCTAACTCATTCATTATCATTATATTAACCATGGTTATATCAGCTTATTATTATTTCTTTCTAGAAATCTTTGTCTTGTATATATACATCAAAGAGACTCATTTGAATGATCACATTATCTTGTACGTTTATATCTTGTAAAATAATATTATTCCATACAAAAAGGATTCCCTTTTGTTCTATTTTGGAATGGCACTATTGAATTGAGACGATTTCATATTTATTTGGTTATTTGGTTCACCACATGACACATCTTTTCCACCTAGGTTGCAGAGTGCACATTGCTTCTCTCAATGAAACATAAAGCATAAAGGGAGTTGACACACGCAATGAAACTTGAAATTGTGTCAAATTCATATTCAAATTATCAATAAACCACTTCAATCTCAGTAAATTCTTTGATATATTTTCCACTTATGGTTACATTAAAGGGAAAAGCTGCAAAATCATTGAAGTAGATTATCAACTATATAAGAACGAGGAATAATCCAGAGCTTAATCAAATCTCGTTTGACTAACTTAACAAAATTGCTTCAAATATTACACTGCATGCTACATCTAAATGAGAAAAATATAAGTAGCCCACTATCAAGTAGAAAACCTTGGCTTCTAAAAATGATCGTTTGCGCTTTGCAAAAATTGCCTTGCCCCCATCTTACAAGCTAATAGTAAAAAGCATATAATATGACTCTTAGATGCTTGAAAGCATACATTGGACTAATTGCAGCGATAATGAATACGGAATACCAACAACAATGCATTTTGAACCCAAGGGTTAAGGCAATTAACTATTAAGCAAATTATAAATAGTATATTTTGAAATTCTCTATAATATATGTTCCTAAATTTCCTCAAATGGCCTATAAACATTGATCGAAGATGGAGGATTCGAGGCTTTGTGGTTGCATGCATTCCCCTGCTATCTTCGTCCTTTCCTTGCAATTACTTACTTTCCTTTCTATTGAGTAGCCCATGGTAGCCTTGATTGGCCTAGCTTCTCACCAATAGGGCATTTGAGAACCCAAAATAACTCCATCTAAGCCCGAAACTAACATTCTGAATGACAATTCAAGTCTAGTGATCGTTGATCCCATTGCCTCTAATTGAGAGTGGAGGAATTCCTCACAATAGTGCTGCCAAGAAAAACTCAATAGACTTTTCTAAAGTCTTCTACGAGCTTATGCACCTCGGGATATTTCTGGTTCTGAATATGATGTTTTGTCACAAGTATCGATAGCACGCACAGGTGGGCTACTTCGTGGGCATCATTCCTAATTTCCTCCCAAGGCCACGATCAAGGCCTGAATGGAGGTATGGGAGACCCACAATTGGCAGTGCAAGGCTAATCAGACAGCCTAATTAAGGGATTTTTCTGTTTTATTTTCAAAAAAAAAGTTGTGTGATGAAAGTATGTTTGGAGAACCATGAGTTTGTAAGAACAATTTAGTTGTTTTCTCTCGTTGTTATGAGAACTTCTCCACTGAGGAGACTACCCAATTGTGTTCATCTTATGTAGGTGGAATTTCCAGTGCTTCCCCTGCATTTAACCTTTTCGTGAGCATGCTCTTAATTCGTTAGATGGCTTTACTTTACTTCTTTTTAAGAAAATTTTGATGGGAAATCAAATGGATGCTTTTCCACATAAACCTGTCAGCATAGACTACTGCATCTCACCTAAAATGGTTTGAACTGAGTAACTACAAACACATAACTAGTCAAATACTCAACAAAAATAGTGACAACTGATTGCACTAAACCCTTGAGCTAAAACAGATAGCATTATTATTTTAAATACAATCCATGATATATATCAAATTTTCAAATACCTACTATGGATGAAAGCCCTAACAATAAAATAAGGGATTATCCCTCCTGCCCAAACTAAACCAAATCTCCAATTCCCAAATCTTCTAAAGCTTCTCAAACTATTGGTGCTCCTCGAGCCAAAGCAAATGTCAGGGAGGGGTGGGTTCAAGTGGTAAGAAAGAACTCCCAAGCCAACAAGGTTGTTGTTGCTCAAAAGTCTCAAGTTCCTTAGCCTTTAGTTCCAATTGTGCTGGGCAATAGAAGGTTGTAGGCTCAACAACATTAAGGCTAAAGAAACTGCTCACTTCTTGCAAAGCAGATATGAGGGATTTCCCCTCTGGAACTTGCAGGCATAGTTACTAAGTTCAACGAAATCATGGTAAAAAGTTTCGAAAATTAGACAATGATTCGATGTGATCGAATAATCTGTTTCAAATTAGATTCAGTTCTGCCAAACAACATCTCAAGTTTGTTTAGTCAAAGCGTCTAAAGTCAGTTCAGTTAATCACGTTCCAAGCCACCAATTAACCCTAAATCAACCCTTCTTAGTTCTTGCCCATGCTTACTTGGACTCTGGCCGGTGCATGAAGGGTCAAGACTATCATCAACTTCTGCTCAAAGCGTTCTATTCCATCTAGAAAATGCTCCGAGTGTTCCGTTGCTTTTCACTCAAATTGGATATATAAGTTATAATACTACATGTAAATGACTACACATTTATCATCAATTAGGGTTATCTCAGGTGGTTGGCAGAATGATTGTTATTAGCTTCATTTTTAATACAAGTATACTGATTTCATTCACCATTTCTATTCTGTAGTGTTTTAAGGCTGGATTACTTAAGAAGGAAACCACAATTCCTATTCCCGATGAAGAAAACACTTGTTATAATTTTTTGCTTTCTAAAATATGTTGGAAATCATGATTGCCGTTAGACCAAAACCCACAGGTGTTAGTCAACAACGATCACATCGCCAGATATAAGGATCCACGAGAGGCGGACACACAGGGAGCGTTGGTTTATCCAATGTACCAACAATCTCCCCCCGCACGAGCTGCGTGTGTATCGAACTCATGACCTACACTCTGATACCACTTGTTGAGAATCATGATTGTTGTTAGACCAAAACCCGCAAGTGTTAGTCAACGATCACATCCCCAGAGATAAAGATTCAAGAGAGGTGATTAGTCCATGTGAAACACACGGGGAACGCTGGTTTATCCAATGTTCAACAAAATATTGAAGATTTTATTTTTAATAAGAAAAATATACCCTGAATATTTCAATCCTATTTTTTTCATATATTATCAAATTTGAATGATAACTTGCTAACTGTAGTCTTAAGATGCCCTAAACCTCGAGAATGCTAGGAGAAAACCAAAAGATCACACTCTGCATGACAAATTTGCACACACCCTCTAGAACCCATCAATGTCGAACATATTTGATCACCTTGCAGGGTTAATAGCAGGCCCTAAGGATTCTAAAGTGAAATCTATCCCTATCCAATCTAAATGAAGATGATGAGTGGAATACCAAGAGACAACAACACCCTTGCTGCATGATTATGGTCAGAAGAATATTCTTTGTTTACAAGAAGTTAAACTTTCTGCTTTTTTGATGGCAAACGTGACCTCTGCCATTTCTAATCATGGATATGGTAAAGTTGGGATTGCATGGAGCGAGTACTGCTAAGGGATTGCAAAGAACAGATTAAGTTCAATTGCCAAAGTATTGCATAAAGTGAATCCACGAAATTGTCAGGGAGTTGTGTTGAGCAAAGCAGAGTCATTGATAGAATCCCATGATGTAAAGCAGGAGTTCTGAAACCCAACAATTGCGGATGGAGATCGTTGGTGTAGAAACAACACCCAATGCCAAAAGGATGATCTGATAACAACTGCAAAGGCAAAAATAACTCCAAAAAGGCATGATATTAATGTAAAAATTAAGAATCCCCATGGCAGGTGTCCTCCTCTGACAACCCCCACAACCACGATATCCAACCACTACCATCCTTCATGAATGAGTGATTGTTCCTACACCTGGCATTTTAATGATTTGCATGGACATGCATCTTGGTTCTTGGACAGTCTCATTAACCACTTGGTTCGCGTCAAAATCAAGGGAATTTCACCCCACTCAAATTCATTATTGCGCCATGCCTCCTTCGTGCAGACCCTTACCAATGGCAGCAACATTGGTGTGTTGTCGCACAGAATGTCTAGCACTGCGACAACGGCTCAGATCGGGGGATGTCACCCTGATCTCCAATCTCTCTATTTAAGTCATCTCCTTATAGAAAACTAAGAGGGGTAGATCCTATGAAAATGGAATGAAGGAGAACTAGTTGTGAACCAACCACAACTGGAAACACAGTTAAATGACCAAATACTTGTAATAAATCTAGCAAGATTAAAGGATTCGATTAGGTTTGAATGATTGATACCAGTGCCTTATGGAGTCAACTATCTCGCTAAGAATTTAGGGCCAAGTACTTGATGAGAAACTGCTGCTTGGATGAATAATTATCCTATATGCAATGCAGATACTAAGACTAACGTGAAATGCAGGAATCTCGGTTAATTTTAACTAAACGCTTACTCTAAGTTTAAGCCCTTCGATCCTTTCTATATCGAGTCTGATTTTGTAGTAAGTAGCATATAGAAGTTAAGGAGAAGCACACTAAGGTGTGATTAACGATACCTCTCCTGAAAATCTAACATACCCGGTGTCTCCAGCGCTGCAGAGAGTTGTAGCTCTGATGACTACAAAGTAATTGTTTTAAGTACTACTAAAACCAAGCTTCTCAAGCAAAGATGGATGGGACCTATCTTTCTATCGACCAAGCTTATGCTTGGAAGTAAATTTTAAATATGCAAGACTAATTTAATATGCAAGTGCATGAGAATTAAAAGGCGATGAAATTTGATGTTAAAACCCAAAGCACTCAGATTACAAATTATCTAATTTAGCCACTAAGTACTTAAGCAAAAATCCTGATTATGAAAATGCCAAAAAAATACTCAATTAAAAGATATTTAATTTGTTAGAGATCAAAATAGAGTGCTCAAAAAATATATCAATCACACTTGAAAATTTTCTCAAACTTAAACATTCAATATAGATCCAATAATTCAAGCAAATGAAACAAAAGTGAATTAAACGATAAGTGATTTTAATCGATAGCAAACATTTAAAATCCCATCAAACTCAGCTGAAACATATGAAAGTAATTAGCGCTTAAATCTCAATAATTAATCATCAAGAAATACCATGAAATTTAGATATTAGCAGCGAAATAAACATTTCATAAAGTAATTTATGGATTAAACGATATTTTAAAATAATGCAAATCAAATAAAAATTATTATTTTTCTCCTATAGTCAAACTTAGGATATATTCTTCAGCAAGATTTTAGATTTGAAGTATTAATGGTAACAGTTATTTAAACCATCGATCAGCAAACAAACGATAACGACATCAATGCCCAAAATGACTAAAAATAGTAAAAATTATTGAACTTGAAGAAAAATCAAATTTTAAGGCTTGATTAAGAAAAACATCATATCTGATATTTTTATTTCAACAGTGAAACAGTGACAGATCGGCAAGATAAAACTGTCAAATACTTCCAAAAATAGCAAAAAATGTATTCAAACTTGAAATTTCAATTTTAAGGCTTTAAGAGAGTTTTATTTAGTAATTTTCCGAACTGATAAGTTTATAACAACAATAAATTGATAACAACTCAACAAACTGAAAATATTGAAGATGATCCCCACAATGTTTAAAAATAGCAAGTTTTGCCGAAAAACTAAAAATTCAATTTTTTAAACCTTATTTAGGATATGCATCAGAAATGTTCAGATCTGATTTTTCACAATTATGTAGTGATTTCCAGCAAGCTTCAAAGTCAGATCTAGGCAAAATTAAATATGTCCAAGTGACCAAAAACTCTGAAAATGAAGATTTTGTAATTCTAAACAAATTTGACCATATAAAATGTGTTTTTAGGGCCTAATTATTTGTAATTTCCTTTTTATAATAAAATTTGCGGAAAATAATCATTTAGAGATCAAACCCTTAGCCCAATACTTTGAAGATCCCACTCTTGAAAACCATTGAAATTTTGGAATAATGTGGACACTTCAAAATTAGAATTTTGGAGACCAAAATCCTGCAAAAATGGCCTCAAAAGCCTAGATGTCCACAGGAGCCTAGATTTTGCCCTCCAAGGTCTAGATCGGGCTCAAATCTGAAAATTTTCTTCACTGATTTTCAGATCTGTTCCAGCATAAATGAAAAGAGAAAAACCCAATACCCAATATGTACAAAAATAGAGAAAATCTTAAAAACCCAAATGTTAGAATTCAAAATTATGTTACAAAACTTCAGATCTACATAAATAAATAACAGATCTATACAAAAAAGTCACAGATTTATACAAATAAGTTACAGATCTATATAGTACATCTACAAATCTATGCACAAGAGTTGCAGATCTGTCACATCTTAGGAGTGTAAGTCTGACTCCGCTCCCAGATATGGATATCTAAGGCTCTTACTAGCCAGATCTACCTTTAATTTCAATAAAAGTTAAGATAAAATTTTATTTAGGTACAAGTCTTAGAAAAACCCTGCAAAAAGAGAACTTAAGATAAGCTTGGGGAATTAGATCTGGAGGGCTCTTCAGATCTTATTTCTTTGAAAGTCAGCTGGTCCAACCGAAGACTTCCCTAAACGCCCAATTCTAAATCCGAAAAATTTCTGCACACTTAAAGTTAAACTATTAAATCAATAGAGAAATAAGATAAAAATGAAATTTTTAAAAGTTAGAGATACCTGCTAACTCAATCCAATTAAAATTCTTACCCTAAATCCAGTAACCTAAGTAAGATACATGTGCAGTATATTACTCTACAAGAGCTATTAATCAACAATTCATTGAAATAATTACCAGTACAATATAAAGTACAAGTTTACCATAAAATGTCGAAGAGGTACACAACCATCAAATAAAACCCCAAAGATTTTGTTTGTATTATTCTAGAAAGTATTACAGAAGAGTTTCAAGAGCTAGTACACGATCAAGAGATCGGATGATCAAAAGACTGACACTGACCTCTAATTTATAGATAAATTCTCCAACGGCTAGTTTGTTTGATATTCGTCAAAGTAATCTCGACCGTCCAAAAAGATTTGATCATCTTTTAATCTCGTTCGTTGAAATTATTATGTTTTGAGGAATTTCGAAATTTTCATTTTATTTATTTTTAATTAATTCAAAATTAATAATTTTGAGTCAATTACCTCAAAAATTTGACTTTGACTTAACTACCAAGGCCCAAGGGTCCAAAATTTCTCCAAATTTTCAATATTTCTTTGGCCTAGTACCTTTAAAATTTTATTTTTCAAAGACCCACGAATTTTGTCTTTGAAGAATTTAAATTTTTTATTATTATTATCCAATTTTAAGGTCACACCCAAGCTAGACACCAAATTGGTGTATGAGAACCCCTTGTTTGTGGGGCAAGGGACCCACCTCCACGCAACAATTTGACTGCTAAGTCTATGAAGGCATACATACTCTACCCCCTCTGGTTTTGAACTTGTGGCCTCTGAGGAGGAAACATATGCTCTTAACGATTAGGCTTGAAAATTTTAAATTTACCTAGGACATAAAATTAATTAAATTTCTGGCTTGGGATTTTTAATTCAATTTGGCCAGAAAATTTAATTAATTGACTCATGAAGGGATTAATTATTTTCCAACTCTCTTTACATAAGATTAATACATTAAACCCATGACGGAAAACACTCGTTCGTAATAAACCCTCAATAATCTACCCAATTCTGTGACTCAAAATATGATCTAGTAGACCCAGCAATCTGTAATAAAATGATCTAGCCAATTAGTTAGGATCATTCCCAGATTACTTTTACAAAGACTCGATAAAAAACAGTAGGACTCACTTAATATCTTAACGAAAAAATCCACCATAGCTTTGGGGTGAGGTTGTGGGGGGAACTTTGTCGATCATTTGTATCTAGAGACACAGATGAATCAGTGAGACGAAAAAACTCCTAACGAAATACTAGGCTTACCTAGGTTGTTACATACATGATGGTCTTACTAAGATCATTTACATTATAAACATGTAGAATGGGTTTACATCTTTTACAAAATTGTCGACTGAATGATGAAATATGAATGGCACGAACACTCGAACATGATAGATCCCTTTTGTGAAAAAATAGGTGTATTGTTATAGGTTCGTTGACACAGAGTGGTCAACACAGTGGATAGTTGGGTCGGTTTATTTATCAAGCCTTCACTGGTGAGTTTCTCCATTCGACCTTGGATTTTTCTTTTGTCTTGGTTCAGACTTTTGTTGTTTCTACCAACGGCCAATCTTTAATTTTTTACTGCTTTGGTGAATTATCCTTGGTCGACACTCCTACTTTCAACATTCCCCTAGTTTCTGTCTTCCCTCGTCGAGCCTCTCGAATCTTCCTCCTATGAAGTCTTCTCTTTCTCGGCTTGTAGTTGTCACCCAGTGCTCGAGCTCAGTTTGTCCACTGTGCTTTCCTGTGCCAACTTTTACAATCCCTCTGTCCCTCATTCCTCAGGCATCCTCCTCCAGGTCACAATGCAAAAATCTGGTCCTCCCTCTAGTCATCAAGGACAACAAGGAAGGAGACAACAAACACACTCTAGAGCACAGACAAGTGTGTAAAGCTCTGCAACTTCATTTTGGCAGAATACTCCCCAAGCCATCTGACAGGAATTACACATTGCTAAACAGGAAGCTCTGGTGGAGTGTCATTCCATCTTGGATATGACCGTGGAACAAGAGGTTACACACTGGATTCCAGAGATAGGAAACACTTGCACTAGGTGCACCCACTACCTCCAGACCAATGATATATGCTAGTAGATCAAAACGATATTGGAAAAGGTCATAGCGGAGAAGATTAGGGCGCAGCAAGAGATTCTTCTTTGCATAGATGAATTGCAAACCCAACTCAAGAAACTGAATGCCCAAGTCTCTCTAATGGAAAAAAAGTTAGTTGATTTGGAGTTCTTGATGCAAGAGCATTAGAGCTTCCAAGTCATCAAGCTTTTTGGAGATTTAACATGGAAAATGAATTTGATTTCCTTATTGTGAATAATTTTAATTTCTTTATTTCTAAAACAACTATGGATAGAGATAGAGATAAGATAGAATAGATAAGATTTTAGTATGAGAATATGCCTATTGAGGCATGAGAGACTTAGGGGATTAACTATGGTAGATCTAGGAAAAATCGTGAAATGATTTTAGGCCTTTAAAAAAAATTGCTTTGCTCCAAAACAAATGTCATTTATTCTTGTAAGCCTACAGGCATGAAAGAGGCCAAGCAACAAAGAGGCGCCTTGTAATATTTTATTAGTGGTTTTAACTAATAATGTTCGACTTCTGCGCTATGTGAATAAATTTTGGTTTGTTTATAAACGCATGTTAAGTTCCAGTTAAATTATTGTCAATTGCATCGTTAAAGATAAATTGAGTTGGGAAATAGATGAGCATGAGTTTTCTAGAGAGGCATGGTCAAGTTCTGGAATCAAATTAGCATAGAATTGGGAAGAGACGTACTCTTATTGAAATGAAATAATCTCCCTCAAATACTGCACTCAATTAAGTGGTTATGCACACAAATTTGTAGGTCGGTTGGAGACGTAAGTATCCTTTTTTATTCTTCGTTGAAATGGCATGTTCAATATTTAAGAGTTTATTCCTTTTTGAATTTTGTCATGAAATTAAATCCTTCGAGGGTTCAATACTAAATCCATGAGAACATGGATTCCATTAAGGAAATAAGGTATACACCATATGAAGCATATGAATGTAAATGCATGTTATGAGAGACTATTAGTGGGAGGTGAGATAGTAAGTGCCCAAGAGTTGATTCAAGGGGAGCGATGGAGTCTAGGTTTTCGAACCCTCTGCTTTGGGAAGGATGAATGGCGACAGGCATTGTAGCACAGAGGACCTCTCTGTGCAAAGACTGGACAACATGTGTATTATTTCGAGTAGTGACATTAATGTCCTTGGGAACATGAACAGGGGTTTCGAGTTTACCTCTCGTGGCGGGAACTATTGGGTCTTTGTTTGTTTGTTTCAACAGCAGAGGTCACACTTGTTTTCTCACCTCTCAGTCATTGTTGCACGTGCTTTCTTCGGGTTATCACAGCAGAAGCAATTACAACCTTGTTTTTTCACCTTAACATTTAGCAAACAATAGTTAGCCCTAAAGACTGTGGATTTAGAACTGGAATCAGAAGATATTATTGCGGTTTGGGGCTTAGAGCCCACTCAATGGAACTTAGAGAAGGTAAAATTTCCAACTAGGTCTCCAACTGGAACAAGAGGAGGTGTGGGGTTGGAATGGAATGTCAGAGGTGTTTTAGGATTGTTGGAAGAGGCAAAGCCTTTCTCCTCAAAGGCGGTTCGCTGGTTATCTAGCATTGGGTCACTGGATGGATAGGAAAATGCAGTGGTCTTGGCGGGTCAAGCAGAAGGGTCGCTGGTGGAACTACTGGTAAGTCCAAAAACACATCATGTTGTTCTTGCTTCTAGCTTATTAATGAGCAGATTAGAAGACATTGTTAAGAGCAATGATTTTGGTAGAGACGAGGGTCTCAAAACTTGTCTCTCTGAGGAATTGGGGGCAGAAGAGCCCGGCTCGGGTCAGAAACTAAATAGAACTCGGCCCTGCAAAATCCATGTTGTCGTAAGGGCTCTCAAGTTCTCCGGATCATTTTCTTTAGCAAAGCAGGAAGAGGTGCATGGGGAGATTTTGTTCAAAGGCTTTCCAGCCTTAAAGGAATTCGTTATCCAAAATTGTCAGGGATAATCGGGAAGGGAAGGGGTTGGGATTCTCCCCTCCTCATCACAGGGTTTAGAGTATGCGGGGCTTTTGGGATCCAGCCCCCCGGGGTTGGGGGAGAGAACTCGGATTTTCAACCCTGAATTGTTTGGGCAGTCTTTAGACTTTTGGGCGTTTGTTCAAAGGAACCGAATGTCGGAGGAGTTGTTAGGGCCAACTCCTCGAGAAGGGAAGGGGTTGGGCTTCACCTCTCCTCATCATAGGGTTTAGAGTATGCAGGGATTTTGGGGTCCGACCCCCTGGGGTTGGGAGAGGACTCAGATTTTCAACCCTAACTCGCTTGGGCAGTCTTTAGACTTTGGGGTGTTTGTTCAAAGGAACTAAGTGTCGGAGGAGTTGTTAGGGCCAACTCCCAGGAAGGGAAGGGGTTGGGCTTCTCCCCTCCTCGTCACAGGGTTTAGAGTATGTGGGGCTTTTGTGATCCGGCCCCCTGGGGTCGAGGGAGAGGACTCAGATTTTCAACCTTGACTCGTTTGGGCAGTCTTTAGACTTTGGGGTGTTTGACCAAAGGAATTGGATGTCGAAGGAGTTGTTAGGGCCAACCCCTGTGATTGATAACTATGAAGGTGAAGGGCATTTTATGCCCTTACTCTCTGAGAATGGCCAATCCTTTGGCTCAAAGAGGAAGAAGGGGAAAGTGATTCGGAAAAAAAAAAAAAAAAAAAAAGCAGAAAGATCTAATTTGATTCTTGGGGTAGACATTCAGATGGATGAGGCTATGGAAGCCTCAGAGTTAATTTTGTTGGGGAGGGCTAAGGGCAAGTATTATTCAGCAAAATATATCTTGGAATGGACAGAAAAGGTGTGGAGTGAGGGACCGGATACACAGATTGAAGTAATTATTTTGGCTAGAGACTGGTTTATGGTTAGATTTTTGAATGGTGAAGTTGTGGACAGGGTACTGGAACGCAATTGGGGCTTTGGGAAAGCTCCGATTTTTTTCCAAAAATGGACCCCTCTCTTTGATGCCCAAAGAGAGAGACTTGAAGAAATCCTTGAGTGGGTGCGTCTTCAGCCTTAGCTCCTCAACTCTGGTCGGTGGATGTATTCAGAGCCATCGGTAACAAATTGGGCACCTTCCTTGAAGCAGACATGTCTTTCCTATCGACAAAGGAAGGAAGGTTACTCTAACACTGGTTAGGTTGGATCCAAGGGAGGGCCTAGCCGACATCATGCAGATTCAGGTCCATGGATTTATGTTCTCCCAATTAATTGACTACTAAGAGTTACCTTTCAGGTGCCACCACTGTCATAAGCACAGACACCTTGCAAGGGACTGCCCTCTGGGTTTAGAAGGCAGAGAAATTAAAGGGGAGAACCTGATCATGGGGATCAGGCTCAGGATGAAGTGGAAGGAATGGTGCAGCCGGAGGAGGAAGGGGCTCAGCAGGCAGAGATACCAGTTCAGATGGAGGTACATAATGACCCAAATGGGAGAACTGGATTCAGAATAACCCTGTGATCGAACATGTGCAGGAAGAGCGGGATAAGGTGGAGTACGTTGGCCATTCACCTCAATCTGTGGGTACTTGTTCTCTCCCTCTTTCCTCTCAATCTATTCACTTGAAATCGATTTTGGATGATGTGCACAAGCCTAGTCCGTCCAGGCCAAAATCCGAGGATTCTCCTCTTTGCTGTAATGTCTCCCTAGCTTTAGACAGTGTTATCACCTCTATACCATATTTAAATATCTATGGTCTTCCCTCTTCGAGTATGTTTCGCCCTTTTCTTTCAGTGCATCCCTCTGATAAGCCCCATTACAATCTCCATCCTAGGGATAAAAAATATTTCCCATCTGAACCTGTGGACGGTCTTGGGATCATTCAGGAGCCCCTATGTTCCTCCTGAGACCCGTGGACGAATATCGAACATCTCAAAAGTTCAAGATTAAAGCAAAACTTGATATAGTTGACAGAAAGCAATTATCCCTAAAAGGGGCGCTTAGAGCAGTGCAAGCCCCTATGGTGGTTACAAAATTATTGTTTTGTCTTTCAATTGTAGAGGTATAGCCAGCACCCAGAAGAAGTTAGCCTTAAAAAACCTTTTCAAATCTATATGTTGTGATGTTATAATGCTCCAAGAAACCCTTGGTGTCGCAGAAACTGTGACAAAATCCTTGAAAAATATGTTGCCATGCTGGTCCTTTGTGTCTATTGATGCAAAAGGAAGATTTAGGGGGTTAGCGATGGGCTTAAGGGACAACAGTATAAAACTTCTAAATTATTGGGGCTCAGATTTGGTTTTAGGGGCAGAGGTATACTCCTTTGATCTTTGTTCAAACCTCTCTTATCAATGTTTATGGTTTGTGTCAGGAAAGAGCTATTTTTTGGAACAATCTTTTCTCCAAATCTCTTTTGAATAACTCAAAGGTTTTTTTTGTGAAATTCCCTGAATCTACTTAACAGAGATCTCTACTGTAGAAATTAGGTTTACTTCTCCTACTTGTGTTTTTACATTTACAAGTTATTTTCAGAAATATTCAAAAAACAGCGAAGTAAACACAGTGCAGATCTACACATACATACAAATCAAGTACTAAAGAATTAAACACACACGACAAAGGACACACAAGATTTTTTGGACAAATGTCCGGAAAAACCCAATGCGAGAAAACCGGTGTAGCAACTCTTGAGGGTTTTATTATCATGCAAAATTCTGAATACAAACAAGGGCACCAGTAGTAGTTTGCCCAACAGATGTACCTCTATCTCTTGGAGACAGATAATATGGTTGATTTAGCTGAGGATGAGAAACCCCACAGGTGCCCACGCAGTCACTATGTCACCCTTTAGCGTGGTTGTGTCACCCCTTCTGGATCTTTTGAAAACGAGCCCTATCTAGCCCATTAGAACCCCAGCGCTACCTTTCCCAGCTTTGCATCAGCCCCTCTTGCTCTGTGTCACCCCTTCAAGCCTACGTGAGGCTCTGTGTGAGCCTAGTTGGGTTGTGTCACCCCTGCTAGGTCTCTGCGCTACTCTGGTACGAATCTGCCTCCCTGCCAATGTATTCTCGGCCTTGGATATGAAATCCCACTGTCGATTTGCCCCTCACTGCACTACAAACTCACTCGAAAATTCTCAGCAAACCGCGCACCAGAATTTCGACTTAGCTCAAGTGCTACCACTCTGTGTGTCTTCTCCAACTGACCCCAAGCCTTCCTTTAATACTTTTCATGTTGAACATTCAACGACAGTTATCTAATCTCTAATCAACGGCTAAGATTATAAAAGACTTGATCCACGTCACTTAGAACATTCTCACCCACATGTTTTAATTAATTCACTTTAATTATTTAATTTCCTTAAGTTAGACTTAGGGTCTCCATTAAAATAATTAATTATTTGAATAACTTTCACACTGGGTGGAATTTATCCAAACAATTTCTGGGTCTTGGATATCTCATGTGTCCTAGCGCCTCCACAAAGTTTCGGAGCTAGAGCACATTTGATGCTACCCAAAAATCAACACTCCCTCTTGGCTAGGAATGTGCTCTAGCAACACTTCACTCCAGAAGTGTTACTCTGATCCATGGCATCAGTCCCCTACGTTGTTGATGCTCAGCCTGCTACCCCTCATCCACTGCGTTGCTACCTTATGTACTACTTCCCATGACTCTGCCACAGTCACTACCTCATTTGTACTGCAGTTCCCTCTCAAATGTTGCATCATGCTGTTCATAGCACTGCCACTACTAACTGCAACTCAGTTGCTAAGAAGTAAGTAACTTAAGGACATCGCCCAAAATCCTGACAGACAAGTCAATCTGGCTGCATCTCGATACTTAAGCACCCTCTGTTGCTAATCTGCACTGACCCTCTGGTGCCTCTACGTTGTTGATGCTATGCACTGCATAAGCACTGCCTCTGCACTATTGAAACCTCATCAACCTCTATGTTGTTGCTTCTACGTTGTTGTTGTCTTTGCACTGCGTTGCTCCAGTTTTCAATGTCCTCACTGCCATCGTGCCTCCATAATCCTCTGCACCAACTGACTCCAGTCATCCTACTACTATCATTAAGGGCTCTCATAGCTCGTATGTGATCCAGGAGTTTGGGCACCTCAAGGATCTTGCCCCTACCACCGTCTGTAGCTCAATCTACAAATCTATGCCGCCCCACCTCTTCCCTCAAGGCACATGAGCACTCATAGCCACATCATCATCACTGCCATCATACCCCTTGGTTGTCGTAGCCTTAGAATCTGAATCTTCCTTGCCTTTCTTCTTCAAAGGACAAGTATTGGAAAAATGTCCCAATTCACCACATCTGAAGCATCGGACCTTTGAGAACTATTTCTTCTTCTTCCCTTGCTGCTGTCGTTGTCCCTTAGATGCGAGAGTTGCATATTCCTCCTCCTCCTTCTTGATCTTGGCTCCTCTGTTGTTGTTTCCCATCTTGGACATTCTCCTAATATCTTGTTGATGAAGAGTTGCCCACATGTACTCCCAATTTGGAAGTGTCGCTCTGCCCAAAATGCCTTGGACAAAGGTCTCCCACTCTTCAGACAGTGCATTCAGGGCAGTACTCACCATAAGACCATCATCAGGAGTGGCCCTCATAGCAACCAGCTGATCTCAAATCGCCTCCAATCAAAAGAGGAAGGGGTTGATTTCCTCTCCCTTGTGCATCTGAAATAGTCGCAGCTGATTCTCCAGAAGCATCTTCCTCTGGACGGAGGTGCCTTGATACAACTTGGTCAGCATTGTCCACATCTCATTTGCTGTGTTCTTTTTGGCAATATGTGGGAGCACATGATCCTTCACCCCATCCATAATCAAGCGCTTAGCCCGTGGTTGATTTTCCTCATACTTCTTTAATGGATCAGCATCGACCGGAACAGCTACAACCCTCTCAGCATGATCTTTGATACGATATTCATTCGTCAAGGATTGTCAGGATTCTGGCTTTCCAGATGACAAAGTTAGATGCACCATCTAGCCTATCCTGATCTCTCAATCCATGCGAAGCCATCTCTGCTCAAAATGTCGAAACGGATGCTCTTTTCCCTTCTTTTGTTGCTGCTCTCAGCGAGAGACCAGATCTAGGTTTCTTGGTGATAGAAACCCTCTAAAGAATACTCTCCCTCTAACAAGTGATTTCCTTCCCAAAAATCCTCCACCAATTCTGTCGAATCAGCCCTCTCCCAATCACCCCACTAATCGGATCTCAGACTTCTTGGCTAGAAAGTTTGCTGAGGAATTGTTTCCCCTTACATTATCAACCCTGCTAGACATTGTTCTGCACTGACAGAAACAATGCCCCACCAGCAACTTCGAAGAACAAAACTGCACCTCCAGCCACGGCAATTGGCACTGCGTCACCCCCTCTCGGACTGCGTCACCTTCTTGGGCTTGCATCAGCTCTGCGTGAGCTTGATAGCCTCTGCGTCAGCTAGACAGGCTCTACGTCACCCTTCTGGGCCTACGTCAGCCTCTGCGTCAGCTAGACAGGCTCTGCGTCACCCTTATGGGCCTGCGTTGTCCCTCTAGTGTTGTGTTGCCTCTTTCTGGATCTGTGTTGTCTCAGCCACCTTCCTGCAGCAAAACCTTTGTCCCTTCGTTGATGGCTTCACCTCCCCCTGATTTGCAATAGCTCTAATACCATGTGCAAAAACTTGAATCTACTTAACAAAAATTTCTACTACAAAAATATGGTTTACTTCTCCTACTTGTGTTTTTACATTTACAAGTTATTTTCATAAATATTCAGAAAACAGCAAAGTAAACACACTGCAGATCTACACATACATACAGATCAAGTACTGAAGAATTAAGCACACATGACAAAGGACACACAAGATTTTTCAGACAAATGTCCCCGGAAAAACCCAATGTGGCAAAACCGATGCAGCAGCTCTTGAAGGTTTTATTATTATGCAGAATTATGATACAAATAAGGACACCAGTAGTGGTTTGCCCAACAAATAAAACCTTGGCAGATGTACCTCTATCTCTCGGAGACTGATAATATGGTTGATTCAGCTTAGGATGAGAAACCCTACAGGTGCCCACATAGTCACTACGTCACCCTTCAGTGTGGTTGCATCACCCCTTTTGGATATGCCGAAAATGAGCCTTATTTGGCCTACTGGAACCCCAACGCTGCCTTTTCCAGCTCTGTGTCACCCCTCTGGACCTGCGTGAGGCTTTGTGTTGCCTCTGCTTGAGCCTGGTTGGGTTGCGTCACCCCTAATGTGTCTTTGCGCTGCTCTGGTGCGGATCTGCCTCTCTACCAATGTATTCTTGGCCTCATCTGAAATCCCACTATCGATCTACCCCTCACTGCACTGCAAGCACACTCGAAAATTCTCAGCAAACCGCACCCCAGAATTTCGACTTAGCTCAGGTGTTGCCACTCTGTGTGCCTTCTCCAACTGATCCCAAGCCTTCCTTTAATACTTTTCCTGTTGAACATTCAACAGTCGTGATCTAATCTTCAATCAACGGCTAAGATTAGAAAAGACTTGATCCACATCACTTAAAACATTCTCACCCACATGTTTTAATTAATTCGCTTTAATTATTTAATTTCCCTAAATTAGACTTAGGGTCTCCATTAAAATAATTAATTATTTGAATAACTTTCACACCGAGTGGAATTTCTCCAAATGATTTATGGGTCTTGGAGATCTTATGTGTTCTAGCCCCTCCACAAATTTTCAGACCTAGAGCACCTCTGACGCTACCCAAAAATCAACAGTTTTGGGTGAGGATTTCAACTTCTCTTTAGGATTATCAGAGTCGTGGGGTCCTTTGGCCCACGCTGACCCTTTGGCCGATTTTTTACTTAACAAATTCCAACTGGGAAGATTCATTGATGTTGATCTGATAAAAGTCAAGCCTACCTAGAGGAAAAGAAGAGTAGGGGACGCTAGGGTGGCTAAGCGCTTGGATCGGTTTCTGATAAAGGAGGACCTTGCTGCTCAAATTCCTTTCTTTAGGCAGTGTATAGGGACTGGAGGGGATTCTGATCACTTCCCTATTTTCTTGGAGCTAAGAGGGGCCGGTAGGAAGCTTGGTTCCCCTTTTAAATTTAACTCCTTCTGGCTCAAAGAGGTCGGTAGGAAGCTTGGTTCCCCTTTTAAATTTAACTCCTCCTAGCTCAAAGATTTGTCTTTTAACAAATTAGTAAGAGATATATGGAGACCTCAAGTCAGAATCCAACGTTTATCCCTTGCTCAGTCCTTTATGGAAAACTTAAAAAGATTGAAACAAGCAAGGATATTATGGGCAAAGGAAAATAATCTAAGGGATGAAGTTGTCTTAAAAAACATAGAGATAGAACTGGAAGCCTTGGAAAGTCTGGAGGGGGATGGTTATGAGTCGGTGGAGAAAAAGGAAAGGAAGTGGAAAGTGTAACTAGGATCGGTCTTCATATTGACTATGTAATTATGTAAAGAAAAAGACAAGGATAATAAAATATATTTTTGATATGCTTGCCTCATGGGTTTCATGAGCAAGGTTTTATTATAGGTCAATAGACTTCTTCTTGATGTCTATTAGGGATTTGTCTTCTGGTCATAAATTGTATTAATTAAAGAGTCAAGTTTATGAAGAGTCAAGTCACACTTGTATGCCTCCAGGCTATGTCACATAAACCTTGAAGATTGCACACAAATGATGATCAAGATCAGCGTTGGAGAACCCTTCAAGTCAGCCTTTATCTCGCTGGAAAATACTCTATACAATTTGGCCTACCCATGTTCAAGTCAGCCTCAAAGTTAAAGAACAGGTCAGCTTATTTACACACAGGTTCAACTATTTAAAGGAACCTGGAGATTATAGTTTGACACAAATTTCGATGAAGCACTCTGTGATTTAGTGCGAGCTACAAGACAGGGAAAAAAATGCGAGTAAAGGAGAACATATCTGCATTTTATTCGAAGACATACCTTTGGTCAAAGTCTAAGATCTCAGTGATCACATCTATTTGCAATAAGTGCAAAGTAAGATTGCGTTCAAGCATAGAAAGAGATTGTATCAAGGTGCATAAATAACACTGTGGAAGAGTTGGATTGAAGTGTGGATACTTCACTGTGTTTAGGTACTGTGAAGTGCAGATATATGACTTATGTTAGGGTGCATTGAAGTGCGGATATAGAATTGTGATAAAGGGTTGCAATAAGTGCAAGAAGGGACAGTGCTATAAAAGGATATCTATACAGTGTGTTAGAAGTCTAGTCTAGGGTTGCATACAAAGGATTGATACAGAAGTATATAACATTATCTTGAGTATAAAT
The DNA here is from genome assembly GCA_034641835.2 of Pinus albicaulis. Taxonomy (NCBI): domain Eukaryota; kingdom Viridiplantae; phylum Streptophyta; class Pinopsida; order Pinales; family Pinaceae; genus Pinus; species Pinus albicaulis. Next base: position 1,735,028,768 of record CM076575.1, on the reverse strand, counting down.
CTAGAAGTCAAGAAGGATCCAAGTTAAAGGAGAAACCAAGGACTAGAGACCGAGCTCTCTAAGGTTGGTGCAGAACAATGTAGGACGGTGCAGAAAAGAAGGATCAGCTCAAGAAGTCAAGGAATAAGAAGTGACAAGGTCTTGGAGGCATATAGGGTTAAGGGTCTGAGTCATGGTCATGGTACTCGTCATTTGAAAGTCTATAAGAAGAATTTATTGTGGGTTTTCCTCTCCAAGAGGGAGAGGTTTTGGCCCTGGCTCAAAGAGCCTAAATTTGTGTCTCTTGTGTTTTTGGTAATTGACTTGATGAAAGACATAATAAGCTAAAGAAGAGAAAGACATAAGTAAAAGAAGTACTCACAAGTAATTATCAAGAAGAGAATTTGAATTAATCACTGCCCTACCTAATTCTCAACAAAAAGGAGAAGAATTTTAAAAGACATTGAAGAACAATGGAGGCTAACGAGTAGGGCTTTATGGCTTGAGGCAGGGGATGAAAACTCAAAAATCTTCCAAAATTATGCCAAGGGTAGGAAGAATTCTAACATTGTTTGGGAAATTAAACAGGCAAATGGTGGTGTGGCAAAATCTTTTGAAGATTTGGCATCCCTAGGATGCTCTCATTTCAAAACCTTGTTTAAGGCCTCATCAAAAGCCACCATAACTAAAGTGATTCGAGTGGCCCAGGTTTTCCCCAGATATGTCGAGGAGGAAAAAAATGACATCCTCATGGCACCTATATCAAAAGGGGGATTGGAAGGGGTTCTTAAATCCATGCAAAAAGATAGAAGTTTGGGGCCTGGTGGATGGATAGTGGAATTTTTTCAGCATTTTTTTGAGTTACTAGGTGATAACCTAACAGGGGTGGTGGAGGAATCTCGGCTCAGAGGTTTTGTGCATGAACCCCTCAATTCTATTTTTTTGGCTTTAATTCCAAAATTTGATGACCCCCAGAGTTTTGATGACTTCAGACCAATCTCTCTTTGCAAATGTACTTATAAAGTCATCGCCAAAATCATTGCATCTCGCCTCAAACCTATTCTATCTAGAAACATATCCAAGGAACAGTTTGGCTTCCTTGATGGTAGGGAAGGATCCATGAAGCCATCGGGGTGGCACACGAATCCTTGCACAATATTAAAAAAACTCAACAAGAAGGGGAATGATTGTCAAAATTGACCTATCAAAGGCATATGACAGGATTAGTTGGATGTATTTGCGTCTTCTATTGACTCACTTAGGCTTTGTCATTGGATTCATAAACTGTGTTATGGGTTGTATAAGAAATGTAAGCTTTGTTGTCCTCATTAATGGAGTTACCTCCCCCTTTTTTTCATAGCCAACAAGGTCTAAGACAGGGATGCCCACCTGTCTCTCCTTTTTCCTCATCGCCGTAGAAGTGTTAAGCCAATTGATTCATGCAACCAATAGAAGGGGGAGTTCAAAGGAATTGAAGTAGCAATAATTTTTTTTCATTACGCATCTCCTTTTTGTGGATGGTATTCTTTTGTTCTATGATGGATCAAGGGGTGATCTACACCAACTAAAAATCGATATTAGAATTATTTCCAAAAAGCTAGGGGATGAGCATCAATGACCAAAAATCTTCTATTGTCTATAATGGTCTCTAGAGGTGGAGGTCAATAGTATTCAAGCAATTTTTCCCTTTCAAGGTAAAACCTATGTCAGAGAGTTTTTAAATACCCGGGCTTTTTACCCCGAAAGCCAAATTCTTATAGGAAAATTGATTGAAAATGGCAGTAGCTAAAATTGAAAAAGCGAGTGAAACACTAGAGCTTTAAGTGGTTGTCAAGCGCCGGGAAGTTGGTCCTTATCAAATCAGTCTTAATTGCAATCCCAGTCTACTGGATTGCTCTAACTTGGGTCCCGAAAGGTATCATTGCACAAATCATAAAAGTATGTGGTTGTTTCTTATGGGCGCTACTGGATTGCTCTTACTTGGGTCCCGAAAGGTATCATTGCACAAATCATAAAAGTATGTGGTCGTTTCTTATGGGCGGGATCAAAGGACGATGATGTTCATCCACGGGTTGCATGGGAGAAAATAGCGCGCCCAAAGGATCGGGGAGGATGGGGAATTAAGGATCTTCCATGTTTCGCAAACTCTTTGGTGGCAAAATCTGGGTGGCGCTTATTAACCATGGATAATCTCTCGGACATCAATGATAAAAAGGAAGTACATAGACCCAATTCCTATGGAAGATTGGTTGTGAAATCCTTATAAAAAATTCAAAAACTGCTTTGTCATTTGGAAGGCGACTATAGAATCTTTTGATCTTATTGTAGATGGTCTTTCATGGCATGTCGGAGATGGCAGAAGGCTCAGAGTGGGTGTGGACCCATGGGTGGGATGTAACGAGGTCTACATACTTCCTAGGAATTGGTGGAGTATCTTAGTACTCAGGAAATCTACTTTCTCAACCAAATTGTAAATGGGGAAATTACAACGTTTTGGAACCAAGGCTGGAAAACAGCTGAGGACCTTCTTCTTGAGCCCCATTGGGGTGAAGTTTGGCAAGTTTACATCAGAGAACTGCAGAGATCAAATGTCAGGATCAGGGATAGGATGGATGAACTCTGGTGGGTCCATGCCCCCCAGTTGTCATTATGCTCCAAAATTTGGGTACAACCTTCAAATGGATAGGCAGGCAAGTGGGGGACCGTTCATGGTGGTATAAGCTACTATGGAAACTAAAGTGCCCTGCAGAACAAAGTGCCTACTTGGGAAAAATCTGCAGAAAAGGAACAAACATGGGCCCAGGATGGTGTACCTTATGTAAAAATTTCTGAAGAATCTACTTATCACTTGTTCTTAAGCTGTCCATTCACCATTAAAACTTGGGAAGCCTTGCTGAACATACTGGGTATTACACTCAATTGGAATGGCACAACTTTAGTGTAAGCCTGGCAAAACTGGTGGTCTTTTTACAAATGATGATCATATAAGGGAACATCGCTCCAATCATCTCTTGGGGCATATGGTTGCCTCGGCACAAAGGTGTGTTCCAGGACTATGCTACGATTCAGTATCCTATTGCTGTTGAATGTGCCTCCATCCATGCTTTGCGTCCTTCAACCTCCCTCAATATGAAACCAAGGGATCATAAAAAGAAGAACAGATTAGACCCAGGAATAATCATCCAGATGCTCAGGACAGATGTGGGGGCAGGAATAATCATCCATGTAAATAAACGCAGGTCCTTAAAAGCTTCAGTGGGCATTGGTACAGGATCAAAAAATTATGCAGAACTACAAACTCTGAAAATACTTTTGTGTTGGTTGAGACAGCTGGGGATAGATACAGTTCAGATTTTTGGTGTTTCCTTGAATGTTATTTATTGGACAAACAATGTGCAGCGATGTCAAAATCTTATTTTGGTTCCTATTTTAGAAAAAAATTACTTTGTTTAAAATCTGGTTTTGTTGATATTACTGTTTTGTCATATCTACAGGGAGCGGAACGCCGAAGCAGATTTCCTTTCTAAAAAAGGGTCTACGACATGCTCTGGACATGTGGCATATAATTGAATCTGTGGATGGGCAGATCCTTGTGTCGGATCATCCGCCAAACAATGGTTAAAGCTCTCTTTTTGTTTTTTTGTTTTTTTGCTCCAACAGCCCCTGGTTTCTCTGGCTGCCCATGATCGATAAACAGATTTTTTGTTCATATGTATATATGGCTTATGGCTATGGTTATATGTTTACTCGGACTCTACTTTATAAACAGTTTACTTATTTTGTACTGGATTGGTCGTTTTCTCCACTTATTGGAGAGACCTGGTTTATAGATATGGATACTATGTGCTTTTTCTATTCAAGCAAGTGATGCTTCTACCTCAATTTTCTCAGGCAGCTGTGCTCTCTCTCTGTGTTATTGTGGATCCACAGTCTGATCAGGAATGCTTAACTGCATCTAATTATGCAACATTTTTATCCTCTTAATAAAGATGTTTGATTTTTCAAGCATAAATAACACTAATTAAATTGTGAAGAATAAGTATTCAATGAGGGCTGGGAGTAACATTATTCATATTTGTATTTGAGTGCGGGAGTGATTTTATTCTCCATTTGTGTAAGCCTGAATCATAAATAGGAGTTGGAAAAGACAAAAGTTGTGGCTTGTAAAGAAAGGAACGACGACTGGTTCAAGCATCAGATGATGCTGGTAGTGGAATTAAATAACACTAATTAAATTGTGAAGAATAAGTATTCAATGAGGGCATACTCTGTTCAGCCTTCGGTTGTGAATTAAATCGTGGGTTCTGGAAAGTATGTGGTTGGATTCCACAAGTCACACAACAATTGGGGAATTTAAACCTACTGGAACTTTGAAGGAAAAATTTGCAGTTTTCCTACATCAGTTCTCCAGCTCTAGGAAAGAAATAGCTGACCCTGATCCTATCTAGGTGAACTGCCCCACCATCTGAAGGTTCATGTTTTTATTTCTACTCCATGTTTCTAGATGAACAGTCAGCAAGATATCCAGTATAGAAGCAGGCTTAATAGCAGCCCTAGTATGTCTTCAAACTCTATCAGGATTTTTAATTTTTATAACTGTCATCAATTTTGGACTTATTGTCTGGCCCAAAGCCTCGTACCTGTGTTACTTGTCTGGTTGACCCAGTGGCAGACCAGTAGCCATAGGTAAGACATTGTATTTTTTATTAAAGACATTATAGATCCAGACCAACTTACACCCAAAAATAAAAAAAATTAACAAGCTAAAGAAATTGTCATAGTAGCGGGATTCAGCCATTTTAGCATTTGCTATATGAAAATTTGGCAGCAGTACAAAATTCAGCAAGTTTTCCATATAGTACATATATGGTACTGTCAACTTAGTCATGTGTGTCTTTAATCATAATACCTCAACTCACTTATCGGTGTCTTTAATAATATACCTCATATGCTTATACCTAAAAACCCATAAACCAAAAAAAAATACAAAACCAAAATCCAAAAAAAATATTAACAAACTTTATTATAATATACCCCTCAACAAACCCACGCACCCTGTTTCAAAAAATGACGTATCCCGTCCCCAACCCTCTGTCCTCATCCCCCGTCCCCCGAACCCACGTTTCCTGGCAACATAGACAAAACCTTTAAAAAACTATAAATATAAACTACATTGTTAAATTTTCAGGGAATGGATAATTTTTTCTGATTTATTATGCATTTGTGAGGCTGAAATCCTTATAAAATTTGGAAACAGATCAAACATTTTAGTACCTATGAGATATCTACTTCCATACTGAAATCGTATTGGATCTTTCCATTACATATTTTCTCCATACTGAATCCTATTAGAGCTCGTATTCGTACTTGAATATTGCTACTTTGGAAATTGTAAACCTGAAAAACACCTAAATATCTGTGGAGCAGCTGTAGAACAGAGGAAGGTCTAAAGAGAAATGAAGCTATGGTATGAAGTTTGAACCTAGCTGCAGAGACCGTCTCAGAAAAAGAAAGTGTGATATGTCTGTATTGGTTTTACTTCCACTGCCTATTTCGCATCAACGGTAATGCTAGGAATCAGAAAGATGACCCCGACTCCACAGGGGGCACCCAGGCATTCCCTACTGCACAGGGGTTTAAAATAAAATAAAATAAAACCAAAATTAACCATTAAAAAACAAATCTAATATTGTCATTCATAGTGGGCCTCGTGATATTATCTATTGATGTTATTTCTTTGTACCACATAGCATGGATGTATCATTGTATTTTCGTTTGGGCTTACTAATGAGAAAAACAATAATTCATCTATCATAAATCAAAACTTGTTTGTGTTTGTGATTAATATTACCGATTACTTGAATACTGCTTGTTATGTTTGTTTGTTTAAATATATATTTGAAGGAGAATCCACCTACTGCTATTCCTAGTGCTCTCCCCCTGAAACTTGGTGGGTCTCTCCTGCTTCACTTAAAACTCATCCACCCATCCTCCTATCCCCCGAACCTCGGTGAATATGCCATCAAGTATAAAGCAGCTACCATGAATATCAAGCATTATTTTTTTTCATTGACTGGCATTAATTCCATCAAAACCTGCCTAGCATATCACCTAGAGAACAGTCCATGGCCATGGGGGCTTTCTATGCAATCCTGAGTAGAAGCTTGGTAATTTCCAACAAGGAAGACAAGTGTCCCCCAGACAATTAAGATCAATATCATATTAAGCAAGATTTTTAAGTATCCATAATCAAAACTTGATACATCTACTCAAGTCAACACCAACGGACTCTCTCAAGACTCTAGCTAGCTCTAACTTTGACCGGTTAGCGTTGACTGTAACATCAATCAATCAACATTGACAATTGTCCTGGCCAACATTCCAATTGAAGTCAAGATCTGATAGCCAGCTTGACTCAAATCGTCTCTATGTAAAACCAACCATCACCTCATTAATTAATGTTAAAATTGGACAACTAGGTCCAAACTCCGGGTTGTGCTGCTCAGATGACGATCGCAATATTTTTATTGGATTCCTCTTTCGGAGAGGTGTAAGATTGATCTAAAGATCATCTCAATCGGATGAGCAGAACATGTACTTTGAATTTATATCACTTATGTGCTAGGTCGGCCTGGAATAAAATATAGACTTAAATGTCTTAAAGGACATGTCACACACCCCCAAAGATTCCTATATATTGGAGAGACTTAGAGTTCATTTGACACACATTGTGTGGAGGAATTCTCTCTGTGGATAGCGTTGGAGCTGCGTAATATATGGACTGTTCTTTGTTTGGGTAGTTCTGGGGTTATGTGTGACATGCTTGGCTGAATGACCTATTGGAGACTTTGCTGGTAGTGGAATTAAATAACACTAATTAAATTGTGAAGAATAAGTATTTAATGAGGGCGGGAGTAACATTATTCATATTTGTATTTGAGTGGGTAGTGATTTTATTCTCCATTTGTGTAAGCCTGAATCATAAATAGGAGTTGGAAAAGACAAAAGTTGTGGCTTGTAAAGAAAGGAACGATTTGACTGGTTCAAGCATCAGATGATGCTGGTAGTGGAATTAAATAACACTAATTAAATTGTGAAGAATAAATATTCAATGAGGGCGTACTCTGTTCAGCCTTCGGTTGTGAATTAAATCGTGGGTTCTGGAAAGTATGTGGTTGGACTCCACAAGTCACACAACAATTGGAGAATTCAAACCTAGTGGAACTTTGAAGGAAAAAATTTGCAGTTTTCCTACATCAGTTCTCCAGCTCTAGGAAAGAAATAGCTGACCCTGATCCTATCTAGGTGAACTGCCCCACCATCTGAAGGTTCATGTTTTTATTTCTACTCCATGTTTCTAGATGAACAGTCAGCAAGATATCCAGTATAGAAGCAGGCTTAATAGCAGCCCTAGTATGTCTTCAAACTCTATCAGGATTTTTTAATTTTTATAACTGTGTCATCAATTTTGGACTTTATTGTCTGGCCCAAAGCCTCGTACCTGTGCTACTTGTCTGGTTGACCCAGTGGCAGACCAGTAGCCATAGGTAAGACATTGTATTTTTTTATTAAAGACATTATAGATCCAGACCAACTTACACCCAAAAATAAAAAAATAAATAACAAGCTAAAGAAATTGTCATAGTAGCGGGATTCAGCCATTTTAGCATTTGCTATATGAAAATTTGGCAGTAGTACAAAATTCAGCAAGTTTTCCATATAGTACATATATGGTACTGTCAACTTACGTCATGTGTGTCTTTAATCATAATACCTCAACTCACTTATCGGTGTCTTTAATAATATACCTCATATGCTTATACCTAAAAAATCCCATAAACCAAAAAAAAATACAAACCAAAATCCAAAAAAATATTAACAAATTTATTATAATATACCCCACAAACCCACGCACCCTGTTTCAAAAAATGACATACCCGTCCCCCGACCCTGTCCTCATCCCCCGTCCCCCGAACCCACGTTTCCTGGCAACATAGACAAAACCTTTAAAAAACTATAAATATAAACTACATTGTTAAATTTTCAGGGAATGGATAATTTTTTCTGATTTATTATGCATTTGTGAGGCTGAAATCCTTATAAAATTTGGAACAAAACAAACATTTTAATACCTATGAGATATCTACTTCCATACTGAAATCGTATTGGATCTTTCCATTACATATTTTCTCCATACTGAATCCTATTAGAGCTCGTATTCGTACTTGAATATTGCTGCTTTGGAAATTGTAAACCTGAAAAACACCTAAATATCTGTGGAGCAGCTGTAGATCCAGAGGAAGGTCTAAAGAGAAATGAAGCTATGGTATGAAGTTTGAACCTAGCTGCAGAGCCCGTCTCAGAAAAAGAAGTGTGATATGTCTGTATTGGTTTTACTTCCACTGCCTATTCGCATCAACGGTAATGCTAGGAATCAGAAAGATGACCCCGACTCCACAGGGGGCACCCAGGCATTCCCTACTGCACAGGGGTTAAAATAAAATAAAATAAAACCAAAATTAACCATTAAAAAACAAATCTAATATTGTCATTCGTAGTGGGCCTCATGATATTATCTATTGATGTTATTTCTTTGTACCACATAGCATGGACGTATCATTGTATTTTCGTTTGGGATTACTAATGAGAAAAACAATAATTCATCTATCATAAATCAAACTTGTGTGTGTTTGTGATTAATATTACCAATTACTTGAATACTGCTTGTTATGTTTGTTTGTTTAAATATATATTTGAAGGAGAATCCACTTACTGCTATTCCTAGTGCTCTCCCCTGAAACTTGGTGGGTCTCTCCTGCTTCACTTAAAACTCATCCACCCATCCTCCTATCCCCGAACCTCGGTGAATATGCCATCAAGTATAAAGCAGCTACCATGAATATCAAGCATTATTTTTTTTCATTGACTGGCATTAATTCCATCAAAACCTGCCTAGCATATCACCTAGAGAATAGTCCATGGCCATGGGGGCTTTCTATACAATCCATATTAAGCACAATATCATATTAAGCAAGATTTTTAAGTATCCATAATCAAAACTTGATACATCTACTCAAGTCAACACCAACGGACTCTCTCAAGACTCTAGCTAGCTCTAACTTTGACCGGTTAGCGTTGACTGTAACATCAATCAATCAACATTGACAATTGTCCTGGGCCAACATTCCAATTGAAGTCGAGATCTGATAGCCAGCTTGACTCAAATCGTCTCTATGTAAAACCAACCATCACCCTCATTAATTAATGTTAAAATTGGACAACTAGGTCCAAACTCCGGGTTGTGCTCGCTCGATGAAGATCGTAATATTTTTATTGGATTCCTCTTTCGGAGAGGTGTAAGATTGATCTAAAGATCATCTCGATCGGATGAGCAGAACATGTACTATGAATTTATATCACTTATGTGCTAGGTCGGCCTGGATTAAAATTATAGACTTAAATGTCTTGAAGGACGTGTCACACACCCCCCCAAAGATTCCTATATATTGGAGAGACTTAGAGTTCATTTGACACACATTGTGTGGAGGAATTCTCTCTGTGGATAGCGTTGGAGCTGCGTAATATATGGACCTGTTCTTTGTTTCGGGTAGTTCGGGGTTATGTGTGACTCGCTTAGCCGAATGACCTATTGGAGACTTTGTCGGTAGAAGCATCTTGCCGATCGCCGTAACACCACGATTCATTATCTCTGTTTTGGCTTGTCTTCTATCGATCTATTGCTATGTTCTATCTCGTTTCGTATTGTGTGCCCTAATCTGAAATGGCATAGAACATGTTCATAAATTAACATGGTATTAGAGCTAAGAGGAAGACAATGCCCAAATTTTGTGTGCCCTAGACGCAGCCTACCACGACAAGAAGAAGGAGCTCAGTGGGTTTATTATCTCGTTGTAATTAAGGCCTCCGTGAAACAAATCAAGGGCTCCCCTAAAATGCCCCCGGCCTAGAGGCATCCCCGCCGCAAAGAAAAAGATGGCGAACTACAAACGTTGAAGTGTATGTTGTGGAAAATTTAATCGCTCTTTTCGGACAGAAAGTTCGAACAACATATCAGTAACTAACGTATCGCAATGGCGAGACGATTTCCCCCGGATATCGAACCTACGACATTCGACACGATCGTCAAAGGCACGGGGTTGCGGGAGTCAATCCTTCGCCGCCGACGAGCAGGGCCACAGTGGCACACCGTCCTTCATTTAGATCCATGCCCCTTCTATCGCCTCCCGTTGTTGCGCAAATCTATGGCTTGGCTAAACCTATCAAAGCACCCGACGGCGAGGACGTAGAAATCGAACTCGTAAACAATCGAGTTCTGTACTCAATTTGGACATAGCGGGGCTGAAGCTTGCGTTCTGCGGAGGTCCCTTGGTGGACTTGTTAATGAAGGCCGGTGCTAGTAACTATCTGGAATTTAAAAGTGTGGAGGCCTGCTACATTTGGTCTGGGCGAGCAAGGGTTAATGCTCGGTGCTGGATTCCCATGCGAGTATTTTCTAGGACAGAGACTCGAGCTTAGTGGAAAAGCGACGATCCGCTGAGGTTCCTTAATCTCGGTGCGTAACTATGGTAGCGCAACGTAAACGTGGATGGGCAAACATATAAAAAAAATGATGGGAATCAAACGTTGTAGGTGCAAAGAAGTCCCGCATATCCGCATGATGGGCGTAAATGATCACGTTCACCTCGTGGATCGGTCCGTGCATTTTTTGCGACGTCATTTAAGCCCTCGCGATCGTCAATTGTTTTTTTTGACGTCAAATTCTTCCTTCCGATCGTTCTTATTCTCTTCGAATTTGAGGTTGTAACGGATTCGTCGACATCAAAACCTTCATTGACATTTTTCTTCCGACCCAAAGACTACCATGCGTGGACCTTTCATTTTCTTCGTGGCATTGCAAACTTCGTGTGCCCAAATGAAGAACCGAGGGGTGGTGTGGAGTGGAACCCATGACGCCCGAAAAAAATTTTATGGGCTTTGAAACTCGGGAATCTACGAAACTGACTCTCGGGCTTAAGACTATGGTAATATATGGTGGTAGGAAAAGACAAAGCATGGTGTTATATGCTAGGAACACATTTACTCGAGTATTCAAGCCCTCGCGACCGTCATTAGAAATCCGAGAGTGGAAAGTCACCGAAGACAACCGTTGCGCAAATCCACGAGGCCCCGCGAAGACACCATCAAGCAAACTTCGATGGCCGGCGATGGCACGAGTCGCCTCCTCACCTACATCCAGGTGTGGGTATTGGACACATTGAGACATTCCAACATCGCCGACCCCACGTGAACTTTTCTCCCAAAGCCAAAGCAGTCGTTTTTTTCTCCGACATCCATGTGCAGATCAATCCGATATCGTGAATTTAATAGACACGAGGGGTTTGGTCTCAGAAAAGAAGGAATATCAATGGGCGAGATTGTTGTGATGTAAATCGGTTGATTTAATAAATTAATGAACCTCACGTGAAGTTTTTTTCTTGTACATTAAAGTGATATCAAAACCTTCATCACTGTAAACCATGGTTCTCTCGCAATCTTATCCGAGCCTTTGAAAGATGTACGAGCCGATCTCGCAGGATGATCTCGAGTTACTCGTTTTGTAGTGAGAGGTCGAATTATGACGCTACAAATGCGTGTAAGCAATTTCCGACTTCAATCCAATCTTATTTGTTCTTCAATAACCCTGAAGTCTTTATCCGTGGGTTTTCGTTGGCTTATCCCGAAGGAGTATCTTATGACTATGCTACACCCGCATAAAAGAAAGGTATCATGTAAAAATATGGACTGGAAATTATGTGTTTGAATCATCTGTCGTATTGGTTCCTATATTTGTGCAAAATATAGGAGGAAAATTACTGATCTAAGCCCTAAAGAACGTTTTTTTTCTTAGTTGACCGCAGAAGTCCCTTGGGGAAAATCCTTGTGGCGATCAAATTGTTGACGAGACAAGCATAGATGTAAGTCTTAGGAAGAGTGACAAGGGAAATTGAATTGTCATTGATCTAGGCTAATCTTAACAAAGCTTTAGGAGAAGTCCTTTGAAATAACCATAAAAATGACAAAATGGGCGAGATCCGGAAGCAAATCAGATGCAATGCTTCAATTACAAGATAAACCATGACAGCATTGGATCTCCGAGCCCTAAGAAGTTGCAGCCTTAGAAGGTTGTTTGAGGAAGCTTTCAGCAGATCTCCTCAATTGCGATAAGACACAAGCTAAGGCTTGTAGATACTTTATCCCCGTTTGACAACGACATATGCGCGTAATATGTATGACCATGAAAGTTGAAATCTTCAAATGCTATATGGTAGTATGACCATGATGAAGAAGATAGTGATGGGTAAGATAAAATTATGGCAACATCGTAATCATCAATATGACAAGTGATGACGGAATCTCTATAACGACTCATGGTGGAGAGGTTGGGTGTATTATTTCTGTAGCCACAAATATGAGGAACCAAGAAAGTAATCAGTGATTCTATGTCACTATCAGTATGACAAGTGACATAGACATGCCCACACCTTGTTTACAAAATTCATAATAGCGATAAGTTGGTCTTACATTGGAGTGTAATGATAAATTTGAAAGTGTGAACCGAGAAGTTTTTTTTCAAACTCTTTCCATCATGTTGTTGAAGTCTTGAACCATGATTAGCAAAGCCTCGTGAAGTTTTGAACAAATATTGTATATGATATGTGCCAAGATAGCTAAATGACGTATATGACTATGAGTCTTGGATGGCTTTGATCATGGGAGAATAAGACTCCATTCCAAGTTGGTGTCCGGGATGCCCTCATTTAAAATAGATGTCTTCTCTCACAAGAGAAGCCGGCATTAAGAGAGAGAATACAATTGTATATGCTTCTAAACTAATATCATTGTTGAACAAAAGAAGATCCTCATGGCTTAAAGACATATGACTTCGAAAGGGGGGAAATTTCTGAAGAAATCCGAGAAGCCATATAAATACCAAGGGGTATCTAGCCGCCATGGATGCAATATGAGCCCCGGATCATTTGAAGAAACTCGTAAAACATCAAATTTTGCAAAGATGCTAGGGTGATGTCTAGGATATGGTTCTTAGACCACGGATCAAAGTTGTTGTCACCTCGATATAAGATCAAGCATGGACTTGATGGGAAAATGTGTCGCATGAAGGCACTGATTACTATAATCTATTGTTTCCCTTTGCTACTACGCAAGGATGGAATCTTCATCAAGATGGATGTAAAGACCGCATGATGCGATAAAGGAAGAGATGTATGTTGAGCAACCTCTGGGGGTACGAAGTCCAGGATAGGGACACCCATGTCTGCAGTTGAAGAAAGCCCTCTATGGGTTGAAAGGAAGCACCGAGAGCTTGGTACGAGAGGATAGATAGCTACTTGATGAAGCTAGGCTTCACTCGAAGTAATGATCGATCCGAACCTTTACTTCTAGGTTGTCAAAGGGAAGCCTCTCAACCCCGGTGTTGTATGTGGATGACCTCTTCTCGACAGAGTCTGACCCTCTCATTCATCAATGCAAGAGGGAGCTCACGCTCGAGTTCGAGATGAAGGACTCTAGGGATCGATGCACTATTTCCTAGGCCCCGGAGGTCCGGGCAGAGACTCGGCAAGATTTTCCATTCTCAAGGAAAATACATTGTGAAGCTTCGGGAAAGATTTGATATGGTGCACTCGTAAGTCCGTGTCGACATCGATGGAACTCAACTTTAAGAAGTTGAGTGGCATCGTTGTTGGGCCCGTGTTAGCAAATCCTACCGAGTATCGTCAACTCATAGGGACGTATGTTGTGCAATGAACACTTTGAGTCAACACATGGTTGATCATAACATTCACCGGGTTGGTGCCAAGAAAACTCTTGAGATATCTCTCGAGGCACGATAGACCATGGGCAGAGATACACCGCCGGGAGTATGACACTTCATGGATATACTGATGTCGATTGGGCCGGCGAGTGTGGTGGATCGTAAGAGGACATCCGGATGCTACTTCACAAGTAGATCTTTGCTTCGGCAGAAACGAAAAGATGGTAGCCTTGAGCACCGCCGAGGTCGAATAAATTGCGAAAGATGTATGGCCCGTTGTGAAGTCACTTGGCTGCGAAAGCTCTTTTCGTGAGTTGTTCGAGCATGTGCTAGATGCCACCGTTATCCTTTGTGATAACCGGAGGGGGATTTATTTGTCACAGAATCTCGTGTTCCACGATCAATCCAAGCATGTTGATGGATGGTACCACTTTATCCGAGATATGGCTGCAAGAAGGCACCGTAAGGCTCGATCATAGGAACTAATGAGCGATGTCGCTGATATTCTCACTATGCCCTTGGGGAAGGTCATGTTCCTAACCTTCTATGAGAATCTTGGAATCGTGGAATGACCCTATTCGCAGGGTCCCTGTTGGACGATGAGCTCTAGGAGCTCTAGGGGGGCTTTGGGGATAGCTTCTGGAGCTATAAGCAATCACTGTGGCTACGCTTGCCGAACCTTGTTGGTGTGCTTGGGCCCCACCATGATGATTGAGTTGGTTCGCCTCTCATGATTTATGGCCCCGTATGCATCCTACCCATTTGAGTTTCTGGACTCATGGGAAGTACCTCTCATTTGGCCAATGAGGTGGGAAATGTGAATAGAGACCATAGCAAGACCAATGGACACATCGGAGATTGTCGTACTTCTATGTCTAGGATGGCACGTGTCCAACCACTTGATCTCGGGATCAAGTCTAGTGAGGTTTCGAACCTCCAACCGACTTCGGGTCGTTGAAACTAACTGAGTTAGTATATGACTCTCTTGAGTCCTAGTGAGGTTTCGGACCTCCAACCCGACTTTGGGTCGTAAACCAACTTCGAGTTGGTATGAGACTCTTTGTGAGTCCTATAGAGGTTTCGAACCTCTCAGGGCTAAACTGTCAGCCGAGTATGATGTCTTTGTGACTCGACCCACTTTTGTTTTGAAATAAAGAGGCCCGCAAAGCAAGTTACGACGGGATGACGCACGATGTTTGGATTGCACTTGTGGACATAGTTCTCGCTAGTTGAGAGGGAGTGTTAAAATTTGTTAAAATTTGGACAACTAGGTCCAAACTCCATCTTGTGATGCTCTGATGAAGATTCCAATATTTGTATTGGATTCCTCTTTCGTAGAGGTGTAAAATCGATCTAAAATTGATTTTAATCGATGAGCGTAACATTTAGTTTTGAATTTATTATTTATAATAAATTTAAGTGTAAGTCGACCTTAAGGTTTTTACCCCCTAGCAGATGTGTCACACACCTCTCATGATTGGTATTTATAGGGTCATCGTTAGAGCATTTTTCCAATCATCTCAACACACATCTCCTCCTCTTATACGAGCATCTAAGGAGCAAGAAGGACGAAGTTTACCAGCGAAGCAAGGAGGACGAAAGTACCACTATCGCAAATGTAAATCGTACAGTTAGGGTTTCTGAGCAAAGTTTGACCAGCGTTGACTTTGGTCAAACGCATGGTTCGAATTGGCTGAAATTTTGTGGAGAGTTCGATTTTTGAAGGTCGTACTCATTGGCATAAAAATCGAGGTCAAAAGGTTGACCGAAGTTGGAGATGCGTTGACTTTATTGTTGATGTCTTGCTGACTTTCTGGATTGCATTGACTTTTTTCGGGGTTGACTTTGAGTTGATCGGGTGACTCGATTTGAGGACTGTTGTGACACATTCTCGGGTTGGCCGACCAAGAACACTTTGTTGGTTGAAGCATCCCTGTTGACCACCGTAACGCACCAACACATTCTCCGTTTCCGGTTTGTCTTCTATAGATCCACTCGGTATGTTCTATCGACATTTTTACTTAACTCGTTTATGTGATTATTGTTATAAAAGTAAAAGTTGCTTCAAGCATAGAACATCTACATAAATTTACATGATATTAGAGCTGAGGTGAAGACAAGCCCTAAACTTATAGCAATCACCAAAAGAGAAAAATGAGTTCCACAAGTTATGGCTTCAAGGAGGATGACAAGCCGATCGGAAGGGATGACTTCCATGCTTGGAAGATGATATTAGATCTCAAATTAGAAGACCATGATCTCATGGACTATGTACTCGGGTAAGATACAAGAACCTCCATCCACTACTATCGCTGTCGATAAAACCAAGTATAAGAAGGGGGGAGATCAAAGCAAAGCTAAAGATCAAGGAATCCATACATAAAAGTTTCGGTTGCCTACATATTCGAGCTAGGCACATCCAAAGAGATGTATGATGGGAGAGATCAAAGCAAAGCTAATGATCGTGGAATCCATACATAAAAGTCCGGTTGCCTACATATCCGAGCTAGGGCACATCCAAAGAGATGTATGATAAGTTGATACAAATGTTCAAAGTAAACAATGCAAACCAGAGCTATTCTTCAAGAATCAATTGAAGAATCAAGAAAAGGCAGGGGATGAATCGTCCAAACATACTTTCCGAAACCGACCGAGATCAAGAACAATTTGTTGGCTATTGGGGAGACAATAGCTAATCGTGAGATGATACTCACCACACTTGGAGGGCTCCCATATGAATGGCAAGTATTCAACACTACCATTCTCAATAATAATACAATTCCTAACTTTGACGAGCTACTCGTCAAGATGCATGCAAGAAGAGACAAGAATGAAGGAATACGAAAAATGACAAAAAATGCTACCTGCGCTACTCATTCTAGAAAGAAGAACTCGGGTGGTCCAAAGAACAAAGGAAGAGCAGGGGGCCCAAGGAAAGAAAAGGGCAAGTGTTTCACTTGTCATAGGCCAAGTCATCATGCTAGAGAATGTCCTTTCAAGAAGGATTCTCCCCATAGTAATGACAACAACAACAACCGGAGGAATGGAAATCAAAGAAACAACAAAGTCCAAAGGAAAGAGGAAGGCTCCTCTAGCGAAAACAATCAACCTTTCAAAAAGGTCTAGAAACTCTGTATGAGGAGTCAAATGTTTGTTGATAAAAGAAATGAATACATTCTTGTATCTGCCCTCTCTGCTGCATCCCCGCCCGACACTATGGATGTCTGGCTGATAGATAGTGGTGCCTCAAGACACATCACTGGCTCAATAACAATTTCTACATGTTGAGAAGTATATTAATCCTGAAATTATCCTTGAGATAATGCCACATATCCGTGAAAGGGACAAAGGACCGTGACCCTCCACTGGTTCCAAGGACAGTCCTACATTTGGGCAAGGATGTACTTTATGTACGGTACTGGTGGGAAGAAATAATGCACCAGGTCTACATTTCTTATAACATGAGTGAAGATAAAGGTTTCTGGGTGCATCAAGCAGTGCCATGAGTAAAGATCTATCATATGTCATCGCATTTGATGTTTTGGGCAATAAATACCTCTGCCTAGAAGAAGGAATTCCACTGGGAGCGATGACATGTGATAATATCCGACAGATTGAACTATGGCACGAGGTTTGGACACCTTCACTACAAGGCCCTTCCCGAAGCAAGGAAGGTGGTGAAGGGGATGCGCAAGTTCTCAAATAATCATGAAGGTGTATGTTAAGGTTGTGTTCAAGGAAAACATACAAGGGGACCTTTACCCTCAAGCGTCACAAATACATTTGATGTCTTGCAATTAGTACATTCTGAGCTGTCTGGTATGTTGCCCATGACATCCTTGGGAGGATGTTCTTATTATATGACGTTCATAGATGACTTCTCTCGCAAAACCTGGCTATACTTCTTGAAGAAGAAGGATGAGGCTTTCATGTGGTTTCGTACCTTCAAAGCCTTGGTAGAAAGTCTGACAGGGAAGAAGATCAAGATTTTGAGGACCGATATGTTGGGAAGGAGGTCAAATGAGTTCAAGGACTTTTTGCAGAAGCCGGCTTTAAGAGGGGAGACTAATACAACGTTACCCCGAGCGAATGGCGTTGCCGAGCGAAAGAATAGGACTATTGTGGAAGCCGCCCGTGCCATGCTTTGTGACCAGGGTCTATCAAAGTTTCTGTGGGGAGAAGCTGCAAATACTGCTGTGTACATTCAAAACCGATGCCCTCATTCCGCTTTGGACTCCAAAACTCCCGAAGAGGTTTTCTCTGGTAAGAAACCTGATGCCTCACATTTTAGAATTTTTGGATGTCCTGTCTATTTTCATGTGCCGAAAGAAAAGAGAAGTAAGCTGGATGCTACTGGGAAGAAAGGAATGTTTTGGGCTACAGCGAAACTTCTAAGGCCTATAGAGTCTATGTACCTGGTCAAAGGGAAGTAGAGATATGCCATGATGTCAATTTTGACGAAGATGCTTCCTTGAAGAAAGTAGTAGATCTCCCGAGATCTAAGGAAAATCATGAAGCAAGCCCTAGAAATCAAGAAGAACTGCAGGATGAGACAATGCCTGATGTTTAAGGACCAATGGACCCAATCGATCCATCTCCTTCACTGAGAAAGAGACCATCATGGCTCAGGGACACTCTCGAAGATGTTGAGGGACATGCTGCCCCGAGGGGAACATTCCGAGAAAGCAAGAAGCCGTGTAGATACCAAGGGTATCTGGTTGCCATGAGTACTATTGTACAATCTGAACCTGGATCTTTTGAGGAAGTCGTAAAGCATCAAGTCTGGAAGGATGCTATGCACGAAGAATATGAGTCCATAATGAAGAATGATGTCTGGGATGTGGTCCCGAGGCCGAAGGACAAATCAGTTGTCACCGCGAAATGGCTCTACAAGATCAAACATGGATCTGATGGGAGTGCTGAAAAGTTCAAGGCAAGATTTGTTGCCCATGGCTTCTCTCAAAAGGAAGGAATAGACTATGATGACATATTTGCACTTGTGGCACGATATACCACCATTCGATCAATCATAGCCCTTGCTGCTACGCAAGGATGGAGTCTTCATTAGATGGATGTCAAGACTGCTTTTCTGCATGGTGCAATAAAAGAAGAGGTGTATGTAGAACAACCTCTGGGATTTGAAGTTCAGGATCGAGACACTCATGTCTGCAGGTTGAAGAAAGCCCTCTATGGGTTAAAGCAAGCACCCCGAGCTTGGTACGAGAGGATGGATAGTTACTTGATGAAGCTGGGCTTCACTCGAAGTAATGCTGATCCGAACCTTTACTTCAAGGTTGTACAGGGGAAGCCTCTCATTCTGGTGCTGTATGTGGACGACCTCTTCTTGACAGGTGCTGACCCTCTCATTCATCAATGCAAGAGGGAGCTCGCTGCTGAGTTCGAGATGAAGGACCTAGGACTGATGCACTACTTCCTAGGCCTGGAGGTCTGGCAGAAACCTGGAGAGATTTTCCTTTCTCAAGGAAAATACATTGTGAAACTTCTAGAAAGATTTGGTATGGTGGACTACAAGTCCGTGTCAACACCAATGGAACTCAACTTCAAGAAGTTGAGTGGCAGCGCTGCTGGGCCCGTATTGGCAAATCCTACTGAGTATCGTCAACTCGTAGGGGCCCTGATGTTCTTAGTGAACACCCGTCCAGATATATGTTTTGTAGTGAACACTTTGAGTCAACAGATGGTTGAGCCTCATCACTTTCACTAGGTTGGTGCCAGGAATCTTCTGAGATACCTTCGGGGCACGATAAACCATGGGCTGAGATACACTGCCGGGAGCGTGACACTCCGTGGATATACTGATGCCGACTGGGCTGGCAGTGTGGTGGATCGTAAGAGCACATCGGGATGTTGCTTCAATCTTGGTTCTGCTTCGATTTCATGGATGAGTAGGAAGCAGAAGTCGGTGGCTTTGAGCACCGCAGAGGCCGAATACATTGCAGCAAGTATGGCCTGTTGTGAAGCAGTTTGGTTGTGAAAGCTCTTTAGTGAGCTGTTTGGACATGTGCTAGATACCACCGTGATACTCTGTGATAACCAGAGTGGGATTCGCTTGACCGAGAATCCTGTGTTCCACGACTGATCCAAGCATATTGATATCAGGTATC
Organism: Pinus albicaulis; assembly: GCA_034641835.2. NCBI lineage: Eukaryota > Viridiplantae > Streptophyta > Pinopsida > Pinales > Pinaceae > Pinus > Pinus albicaulis. The sequence goes on along the minus strand of CM076575.1, from coordinate 1,735,008,833 downwards.
ATTTCATCCGGGATGTGGTACAACAAGGTGCCGTAAGGCTCAATCATATAGGAACTGATGAGCAGGTCGCGGATATTCTCACTAAGCCCCTGGGGAAGGTCAAGTTCCTAACCTTCCGTGAGAGACTTGGTATCGTGGAATGACCCTATGATGTGGGTCCTGTTGGACGATGAGCTCGAGGAGCTCTGGGGGGCTTTGGGGATAGCTTTTCGGAGCTATGAGCAACCACAAGGCTAGGCTTGCCAAATCTTGTTGGTGTGCTTGGACCCCACCGTTGTGATTATTGAGTTGGTTCACCTCTCATTATCTGTGCCCCGTATGCATCCTACCCATTGAGTTCAGGGCTCATGGGAAGTACCTCTCATTTGGCCAATGAGGTGGGAAAAGCTAGAGACCAGTAGCAAAGACTGATGGACACATCAGAGATTGCCATACTCTCTATCTAGGATGGCACGGTCCAACCACTTGATCTAGGATCAAGTCTAGTGAGGTCTCAGACCTCTGCTTGACTTCGAGTCAGATGAACCAACTTCGGGTTGGTTGGAGACTCTTTGTGAGTCCGATAGAGGTTTCAGTCCTCTGGGCTGAATTTGTCAGCCGAGGGGTGATGTCTTTGTGACTGACCCACTTCTGTTCTGAAATAAAGAGGCCAACAAAGCAAGTTACGATGGGATGACCCACAATGTTTGATTGCACTGGTGGATGGAGTTCTCCCTAGTTGAGAGGGAGTGTTAAATTTGGACAACTAGGTCCAAACTCCATCTTGTGACGCTCAGATGAAGATTCCAATATTTGTATTGGATTCCTCTTTCAGAGAGGTGTAAAATCGATATAAAATTGATTTTAATCTGATGAGCAGAACATTTATTTTGAATTTATCATTTATAATAAATTTAAGTGTAGGTCGGCCTTAAGATTTTACACCCCCAACAGATGTGTCACACACCTCAATGATGGATATAAATACAGTGAACGTTGGAGAGCATTTCACTCACTCAACATCACACATCTTCTCCTCTGATTATATACGAGCATCTGAGAAGCAGTTTCATCTCCCACGTGAGAAGAAGGACGAAATATACTGCAGCAAAAAAAAAAGGACGAAATTTATTGCAGCAAATTTTCTGTAGTTAGGGTTTCTAGGCAAGTTTGACCAGCGTTGACTTTGGTCAACGCATGGTCCGAATTGGCAGAAATTTGGTGGAGAGTTCGATTTTTGAAGGCCGTACTCATTGGCACAAAAATCGAGGTCAAAAGGTTGACCGAAGTTGGAGCTGCGTTGACTTTATTGTTGCTGCCCTACGTTGACTTTTTCTGGATTGCGTTGACTTTTCTGGGGTTGACTTTGAGTTGACTGGGTGACTGATTGGAGGATTGTTGTGACACATTCTGGGTTGGCCGACCAAGAAGACTTTGCTGGTTGAAGCATCCTGCTGACCGCTGTAACGCACCAACACATTCTCCTGTTTCTGGTTTGTCTTCTAAAGGATCACTGGTATGTTCTATTTGCATTTTACTTGTAAATTCATGTGATTGCTATTGATAAAAGTAAAGTTGCTTGAAGGCCATACTCATTGGCACAAAAATCGAGGTCAAAAGGTTGACCAAAGTTGGAGCTGCGTTGACTTTATTGTTGCTGCCCTGCGTTGACTTTTTCTGGACTGCGTTTACTTTTCTGGGGTTGACTTTGAGTTGATTGGGTGACTAATTTGAGGACTGTTGTGACACATTCTGGGTTGGCTGACCAAGAAGACTTTGCTGGTTGAAGCATCCTGCTGACCGCCGTAACGCACCAACACATTCCTCTGTTTCTGGTTTGTCTTCTATAGATCCACTGGTATGTTCTATCAGCATTTTACTTAACTGTTTGTGTGATTGCTGTAATAAAAGTAAAGTTGCATCAAGCATAGAACATCTACATAAGTTACAAAATTAGACAACCAGATTGAAACTCTGAATTACGTCTTTGCTCGGATAATGATAAATAATATTTTTATTGGATTCCTCTTTCAGAGAGGTGTAAGATTGATTTAAAGATCATCTCGATCGGATGAGCAGAACATGTACTTTGAATTTATTCCACTTATGTGCTAGGTCGGCCTGGAATAAAATATAGACTTAAATGTCTTAAAGGACGTGTCACACACCCCCAAAGATTCCTATATATTGGAGAGACTTAGAGTTCATTTGACACACATTGTGTGGAGGAATTATCTCTCTGGATAGCGTTGGAGCTGCGTAATATATGGACTGTTCTTTGTTTGGTTTGTTCTGGGGTTATGTGTGACACGCTTGGCTGAATGACCTATTGGAGACTTTGCTGGTAAAAGCATCCTGCTGATCGCCGTAACACCACTATTCATTATCTCTCTTTTGGCTTGTCTTCTATCGATCTATTGCTATGTTCTATCTGCTTCAGTATTGTGTGCCCTAATCTGAAATGGCATAGAACATGTTCAGAAATTAACAATTAACCATTTTGCCTTCAAGCAGTTACACCAAGAAACAAAGTTTAAGCAAACAACCACCTCAACTGTTGGATATGATTTCACTATCTATAAATATTGTTTTCGTGTATAGACTCTGCATAAACAGCGCTTCTCAGGACTTCACAGACCATCTCTGTTCTTATAGTCTTAAAAATCTATTAAACTGTTCATATACAAATTCGTACATTATTTGGAGTTGTAATATAAAGTTTAGTTTGAACAACTTTGGCAATTCCTACTGTTTATTTGGGATATCATGTTTTTCATGTCATGCTTAGACCAGAACTGGTTCTGTATATATTGTTGGCAGTTGCCATGATACACATTATAATCAAAGAATGAATCGAGAAATTCTCTGGAGTACTTGGTTGTCCCCGGGCCTACCTGGGTGCCTGGATTAACCCATTTTCCTTTTCATCTAATTACGCCCTATCTTGTTATGCCATATCTTCCTAGTCCTTGTCTGCAAGAATAACTCAGGTGAAAGTGACCACATTAAAAATGCAAAAATTAGACTAAGAACAGCAATCAATTAAAACGAAAGAAAATTGACACCCAAAGCAGCCATGCAGACATGTAACTTCAATTGTGCAACCATGGACAGATAGAAAAAATGTTGCATTTATTAGTCACACTATATGCTACTATGAAAGATTGGGAAAAATATCTCTAATTGAACAAAGAGTCGCCTACAGAAAAATTAACAGGCTACAAAATGATGCCTTGAACTTTTTGATTCAAAAGGGAGAGCTTTATCTGTACTGGATATTTTTCTAGCTAGTTCTATTTCAGCCCCCATAAAACAATTATATGCTTATTGCAAATGTGATCCAACTGCATATCAATATACATGGATGCAAAGTGTAATGCTGAACCTGGATTATTTTGAATATACACAGCCAACGATTCTATGAAACAGACAAATGCTTACAGTCAGAAGAAAACCATCTTTCCAAGCACGCAATGGAGAGATATTTCAAAGTTGCTTAAAAATAGAAGATATTGTAAAGAATTTTCAATAGAATGGGAAAGTTAAAAAAATAGAATACTGACTAAACCACAGAGGTGCCAGAGGAGGGGCATTTAGGTTAATGTAACACGCAATTGAAATGTTGTCACAATGTAAGATGTAGTACTACATGTTACAAGGACACCTTCAACATAAATTTCATATAGGAGCACTGTAAAACCTTATTTAGTTGAGCACAAAGATAAAAGGTAACTGATGGTGCAGATCATAATGCATCACATATACTCCACTGTGAGAAGGGACAGTGGATACCGCCAGCAGAAATCGAGGATAAGAAGATATGCAGTCTATCAGAATCAAGCAACGTCAAAACAAAAAAAGCAAGAAATTTCAAACTGCAGTGAATTGGAAATATCTCAAAATGATGAAAATAAAATGGCTTACAACAAACTATTCATAACAGAAATGAGTTCAAAGTTAACTGAGGTGCTGAGCAAAATTAGATCAAAACTATCCCAAATTTAGAATAGTGGAACAATAATATCAGCATAGCTTAATCTGCTAATGGTTTAAGAACTGGACTGCTGCCGGCTTTGTATTTGAAAACTGTAGAAGATTTCATATGCAATTTGTTGCGTCTCATTTCTCAAATTTGGTCACAGATTGCAAAGGGTATCCTTCCCTCCCTCCCTCTTTCTCTTACACACACCCACAAGCACAAACACAGACACCTGTGCTTGCATAAACAAAGATTTTATAACACAAGTATTGATCATACCAAACCAAATGAAAGGATCATATGAAAAGCAAGTGAAATTGGTTGCTTATCATGTCCGTTTTGTATGAGTACAACTAGAACATGGATAAGGCTTAAAACATAAGCAAAGTGGAGAACCCTGTGCATCGTGGAAAAATCACGCTGATAGGACATTTTCCAAGTGTCAGGATGTTCCTTGGAACAATCATTCCAACATGTGAAGTCCTATAAGACTGCCTTCCAGCCTTTGATACTCTTTCCTACGCCTGCAGTATTTTATGATTATGATCAACACTATTGCAAAACCCTGTAATATGTTTCATTCAGATCGATTTGCCCTTTTTCACCTATATAAATACTGAAGAATTTGTCTTTTGCATTGCTGCTATACCTGTCAAAAAGGCATGTCAAAGGAGATGTTCCCTAGAATCTTCTGAACTTTATTGAATAGTCTCCTCTATATTTCCATCCTTACCTTTGGCTTCAGTCTCTTCTCTGGCAACATCTGCATTTGGAATTTCTGTTTTGACATCATTGCCTTCTTGATTGGTTGCATTAGATGAATGATTCTTCAGCACAGTTTCAATATCTACTGACGAAGCTCCAGCAAGCTTAAACCTCTCAACAGCAGCATCCAGGTGCTCTTTCCATGTTGGATCTTCCAATCTGAACTCCACTTGTGAACGCTCAAAAAGCATGTTTCCCCAAAATAGATGGATCTGAGATCTCATTACAGTAGCTTGTTCTGCTGCTTCGGCAGCTGAAGCTGCTATCTCGTCAGTAGAATCTCCGTCAACCCCAGCCAGTTTCCTTTTTCTTTTCAGGATTTCATCCTTCTTGGTTGCAGATGGATCTTTTAACTCATTTTGGCGCTGCTCTTCTAGCTTCTCCCACATTTCAGTTGCAGTCCGCATCTTCTCCTCTGCACTATTGAAAAACTGGATAGTTTCTGAAGAATCCCATGTACCGAGATCAACCTTGCTAGCCAAAGCAAGAGACCATCGAAGTTTTGCACTCTCAAAATATTGTTGACCCAGTGCAAGCAATCCCTCATAGAAGTCAGGCTTGATCCTCAAAGCTTCTTCATACTTTTGTCCAGCTTGGGAGTATTGATCCTGAACCCAGTCATATGCAGTCTGAAGTTGTGTCGTAACCAGTTCCTTTGAAGAATTTTCATCCAAAGGAATCCGCTTCCTAGCTGCACACATATGGACATTGCCCCAATTGAAGAATGCCAAAGCTGCCACCTCCTGGAACTTGCATGCTGCCATCTCAAAGAGGCGCTGAGCTTCTTCACTTGTCACAGTTTCCTCCAATGCCTCGGAGCATAACTCCATTCCTAGTTCGTGCAGATCCAAGTGAGCGTCTGGATCAATGCCTACATGTGTGCGAAACAACTGAGCAAATTCAAATAGCCAGTCATCAATTTCAACTTCTTTGCCTTCAAGCTCATCCCCAGTTTTGTCTTTACAAGCTTCCTCCAAGGATACCTGCTTATTAGGTTCTTTGCTTGGGTCTTCTACTATGCTACCATTGCTTTCTCCTGATGAACCAGAAGCATTCTCCTCTGCTTTAACATCCTCTTCTTGAACTCCATCTACTAGAGGTTCCTCCTCTTCTTCAATCAATGGCTCCTGCTCAGGATTCACCTCGACCACATACAGCCTCAAAGGATCATTTGAAAGACTTTGATTAGGAATGCTCTCTTTGTCATTCAAGCCCCTGTTTGCAGAGGAGTCTGTGTTTGTATTCCCTGGCCTTTTCTGCTCAGCAAGCTGAGCTGCAGCAGCTTCTGCCAATCTAAGCTCTTCTGTAGTTGTAATAGTCACAAGATCCCCATCCAAATCCTTGTATTTTATTAGAACTGCCTTGGACGAGGAGAACCGTTTCCTCACTATTTCTCTCAACTCCTTAAATCTGCATTTGTCTGGCATTTGACTAAGCCGTATATCATGGTCAAAAATAAGTTTTAATGGCCTCCATTGAATTTCTGCATGTGCTTTCTTCATATGTTGAGGGGCATGTTTAACCTCGTGACCTTGAGAACCATTAGATTCCGTGGATATTACTCTGGAAGATGCCCTGGAAGATTCCAAGACCGAGGTCTTTTGTGGTGAAGAAGACCCTTTGGAAGACATTGGCAAAGGAGGTTCCTGCAAAGGGGGGCCATTGGATTGGTTACTCATGTTATCACCAGGAAGCCTCTCCGGTTTGTTTTTCTTCTTTTGCATAGGTCTAGCGGGTAAACAAGGCCCCATGCCACCAACAGGAGTTCCTCGAACTGCTGATGCCCCCACCGCTGCAGGAGAAGTCCCTGAATAGGCAGACACTGTGGGCCTATTTTGCTGGTCTTGCTGAGCATCTTGCTTGCTCCCAAGAGCAACACGTAACCTTTTGACAAGTTCCAAGCCATCCTGGTGATTCGCATCAACCTGCAGAAGGGCCTGCACATCTTGCATGGCTAATTCTAGCCTGCCCATACCCTCATATGCCCGTGCCCTTCTAAAAAGAGCCCTGCTGAAACGAGGGTGCACTTCAAGAGCGAGTGTACATTCATTAACAACACTTTCATACTGAACAGGCTTCATCTGCATCAGGCATGCTGCTCGGTTGCTGTGGAAGATGGCACGGTCCGGGTGATTCCTAGGGATAAGATTGAGAGCCTTTTCATACTGTTCCAAAGCTTCCACATACTCTCTGCTTTGGAATCTCTTGTTGCCTTCCTCTTTGAGCTCGTGTGCCCTTTTGAGGAAGAGTGATGGATCAATATCCACTTTACTTCCAGTGACTACTCCAGATTGCTCAGCAGTAGCAGCTACCCCTGTGCCTTTCTTTTTCCTCCCCCCAGACTTTCCCATGACAGCTTCCCAGCAAAGAGAAAGATATCCCAACTGCAATAACACCAACCAACTGTAAAAGTGATAGACAACTGGACAAAAAATTCACCAATAGGACTTTAAACATATTATCGATTTCTATTTCCTTCCCACCATCCAGTTCCAGTCTAAGGCATGTCCCATGGTATGATCTCTTGGGTGAAAATTTACATTTCTTGCCCACCATCCAGTTCTGGACTAAACTATGTCCCATGGTATAGACCTCCGGGGCAAAATCCCGGGTGCCTAGTAAACATTAAATTATGTTTGAGCCCTGAGCTTAGCTATCTCAATATCAAAAATCAAAATCAAATCCCTCTTTCAAAAACAAAAAACAGAAATTTAAACACCAAAAAAAAAATTATTTTCCAACCTGTCCCATTAGTAAATACTCCAACTATCCACCTAGTTATGCAGTTTAAAAAGTGACTGATCAGGAAAAAATTACTGCTTGTTTTTTCCATTCACAACACAAATAAATGGTCAGGGTTATATCCTCCACACTGCATTTCATAACTTCCTTTTTCCAACAACATTCAACCGCAGCAAATATTCCAAAACACCACAAAAGTGGCATTGAGACTGTTATTATACAAAATAGAAACCTTTATAAACCCATCCCTGGCCTTCCTGGTTATGAGGCATTAATGGATATTACAAACTAAACCAGTCCTTCCAACAGATTGAATTTAATGATAATTATTGGTGTGAGATGCAAACTTACTCGATAATGTAAACCAGTCTTAGATTAGGTTTTCTCTCTGTACTGGATAATGCCTCACAGAGCTTTCTTTCTGTGCCCAATAACGTTTTTTCGGCCGAACCCAACTGAGCTAAATTCCTCCGCACTTCACAATCTCCCTGCACAACAGATAAAAAATGAGCAAAGCCATAAATAGATATACGCAGATGAAGAGAACCCAAATGGGCATCTTGATAGACTCTGATTTCGAAAGTATATATACATAATCTGCAACCTACCAGTAGATGGATCTATACTTTCATTCCGTCACTAGATACTTTTATGAACTAATATTTCCTCCAGAGACTGGTTTCAACTGGGCATGGATCAGGGTATACAGTCCCGACAATGGAGAGATTCAACCATGTTGAAAAAAAATGTTCATAACAAGTTTATAAAGTACCATAGGAAAGATATAGCATTCGTTCTGATCATCCAGTTATATCCTGTTATTTTGGCATTTTGCCCTAGAATTGTATGAGCTTTGGCTGGGAAATAAAATATGAAAGTTTGTTATAGGGGCTGAAGGGGCATTAGATAAAACAACCATGAATATACCGCCTCCTCGGAAACCATAGAAAAAGGAAGAATTAATTAATGTCTAATTAAAATAGTTCAATGAAACCATAGAGCCCTAAGTTACAAGTAAATATGGTATAGAGGAGTCGATCCAAAAGGTGCGTGAATCCTTAAAACGAGCTCCAGTTTTAAAAATAGAATCTTGTTTGGTATAGGTCAAAATTGTTCTTCTAATTAAAATAATGTATAAAATCATTGATATATTTTAATTATTTGTATAATAGTATTCGAAGGTATTTGTTTAAGAATGTTTTTTTCGAAAGGTATAATTTGAGTGGATTTTATGATGAAGAATATGTGTTTGATTCTAAAGGAGTATAGTTCAGGTATACTACTAAATTAAGTAGTCAAAATTGTTGTGATTTGTTGTGCCAATGACATCTTTTGTTCTATAAAAAATTTCTTATATGTTAATTTGGTATTTAGTTAGGTGATTTAAGATTAGATGGTTAATATTATTTTATATTGTTAATATATTAATTAAGGTATCACCTTTTTTATTTTGATAGTCAAGGATTAAAATTGTTGTGTATGTATTATATTTTCTACATAACTACATTCATGCATGATTTGCATGCATCGGGTACAATAGAGGGGTCACAAGGGAAGCCAAAGCTTCCTTATTTAGGGGGTTTGCAAGGGGTGAAGTTATGTTTATATATATATATATATAAAGGGTGTGTTTTTGCATATGTTTTGGCAATTTGCAACACACATTATTCACTTTTGGTGTGGCATATGGTGTTTCAACCCATGGTTTTCTAATTCTAGTTAAGGAAGTAAGGTTGTAATCTAATATAGGTTAATGGATTAGGGATTTTGGATGCTACAGGATCATATATATTGTATTGTAAACAATGTTGTTGACTACTGATAAAAATTATAGGTCTCGCATTAAACCATTCATTAGTTTTTGTGACTTGGGTTTCCAAAGTAAATCTCTCTATAATATGTGATTGTCATTGTTTTACTTTTCAAATTATTACGAATCTATGTATACATTGCATTAATATAAAGTTTAAAACTTACGAAAATAGTGTGATTTCAAGGCCATGCAAATGATGTCAGCATGAAACACAACAATTATAAAATGTGGAAGTGTCTAGAAGATGGTCAAGAGGAGCGCATGCAAAAAATCACAATGATGAGTGTGAACTAGCACTGAAGCTCAAGGGTCAAATGTGAATCTAAACAACTAGATAAGCAACTAAAATGTTTGAGAAAAATATGGCGAGTTAAAGAGAAAGCTAAAGAGTTATACAAGAGAAATAAATAAGATGATGGGAACGAAGTCAATTAACTAAACATAGTATCAATGTTAATTTAACTAAACATAGTGTCAATGTTAATCGTTGAGTAAAATTGAGTAGAGAGTCAACTGCAATGCCAATTAGAAGATCCAAGTTATATTTTGTAATTTGTGTACTATTAACATTAATGAGGCTAAATAAAAGATTACCCCTTAACAATTCTAATTCATTTTTGAATTGTTGTGCATGAATAAATGTGTGATTCTGTAACTTTTTTTGTGGGGTAAATGGATCCTTTCATTAATAAAAAAAAAATTACATATAACTTGAATTTCCAAAAGAATATAAAAATCTAGGAGATACTTGAGACTAACATGCTCCCTACCAATAACAAACATTCAAAAAATGACTATGATAATCATAACAACATAGAAATTGCCAAAGTTGTAACTAGAGTTGGTCTTCATAATGTAAATTTTTCATTGACATAGTTATTATACTTATATTTATATTTATTATACTTATATTTATATTTATTATATTTTTGTCAAAATGTGTTCTTCATGCTTATAGAGTCAAAAATAATTTATTTTGAGTCAAAAGAAAATGTATTTGAGTCATGTTCCATTTAAACATTTGTAAGAAAATGAAATTTAAATTTTATGTTGAATCGTAAGTCCACTAGTTGACCAAGTCATCCCTCCTTGGACAAGTTGGCTTGGGCCTCCAAGTGACACCTATTCGACCTCATGGATGGATATATTTAAGAGGATAGTTTAACCTACTTGAGAGATCATTCATACACACAATAAGAACAGATATGAACCTAGCCAGAAAGAGAAGAAATGCAAGTCAAAGGAGAGAGAGAAGACAAAGTCAAAGCAAGGAGAATATTCCAAGTTGACCGAATTTTTGACCTGGTGACAACTCACACATGTGGACTGTAGTTTTTGTGGAAGGGGCCGAATTTTTTTGAGCCAGTTGCAGGCTTAAATTTAGCCCTAGTTGTAGGTCTGAGATTTATGATTTTTTACCAGTTTGGGATAGGTTTTACCAACATTGACTTTGATTTTGGAGATGACTTGGAGGAGGGTTTTCGGACTTGGTCTCTTGGTGGTAGATTGTTCTTGGTATTGGTCTTGTATGTCTCGTTTTGATATGATTCTATAAGAGAAGGAATGTTGTGTTTTCCCCTTGTGGGGTTTTGCCCTGGCTAGTAGCCTGGTATTAATGTTTTTTGTCTCTTTTTGATCTTTATATTATCCTGGAAGATTGAACATTTATATAATTGCTTGATGAAGAATATTTAACAAGTAATAAGAAGAAAGCTAATATTCAAAAGTAACTATCAAGAAGAGAAATTGAGTGTTATACTTTACTACACTTGGTTTCTCAACATGGTATTGGAGCTAAGGTGAAGGAAGAAAGATCACTATCTGTCGGAATATTTGGAGACATCTCTCTCACTATCAAAGTTAAAGAAGGAGGCTCAAAGGTCACTCTTGAAGATCTTTTAAAGACATCGGTAGCAACTCTCATTCATTCTTGAAGATATTTTTGTAGCAACTCTCTCTCTCACTCACAATTAAGTACTATTTTATTCATCATGTCCAATTCTCCCAATAAAATGGCATATATTTGCAAGGAAGGGAATAAGCTTGATGGAGCATCAAATTTCAAGGCTTGGAAAAAGAGGATCAATTTAGTCCTTAATGAAAATGAAGTCATGCAATTTATTGAAGGCAAAGTTCTAGTACCAGACAAGAACAATGCTCAGAAATAGCCAAATACAATAAAGGAGAAATTAGAGCTCAAAGGATTCTCTTTGAATCCATCAAAGACCACCTCATTTCTCTTGTTTCGGATTTGACTACGACCAAGGAAGTATATAATAAATTGGTCAAATTATACTCCGTCAACACAACCAACTAGAAGATATCTTTAAGGAATCAACTCTATGGAACAAGAATGTTAAAAGAAGAGGATGTAGCTTCATACTTCATTAGAATATAAAAAATCAAATATCAACTTCAAGGACTTGGAGAACCCATATCTGACTCTGAAAAATCACTTATGTAATCAATGCTCTACCCCCATCTTGGGTTGGCTTTGCCGGAGGTATCTATGCGACAAATGAAACTTCAACCTTTGAAGAACTATGGGCTCTATGTGTTCTAGAAGAAACAAGGTTGAAGGCTAAAGTTGATCTTGAAGTAAACAATGAAAATTATCAAGCTTTTGCAACCAAGTCAAGAAAGAAGATTGAAAATTTTGGATCTCATAGCAAAAGATCTCATAAGAACAAAGATATGTCCAAAATTGAATGATATGGTTGTCATGAATATGGACATCGTAAGAGGGATTTTCCCAAGAACTATAATATCAATGAGATCAATAAGAGGAAGGATATAAATGAAGCATTAACAAATGAATATGAAGAAGCTCCAAAGAAACCCAAGGTCGAGGACAACAAGGATCTCTACTACTAGCATATGGCAGGCACACTTGGCTCTACAGTTTACTCTTGTACCAGGTTCCCAGTCAAATTCGATTTCTATTTCTTGTTCATAAAATGGTAGTTAGAATAATATTTGTTGATGGAAAGACGATTATATGATGAAATAAGGGATAGCATAGAAGATTATTGAAATTATTAAATTAAGTATTTTCATGGAAGTCCAGATTAAGAGGGATCTTACAGTCATCTATAATGAAGAAGTTAGAATCAAAGTAAGAAGAGAAGCATCCTTGATCGTTGTCTGCATAGAATCCATCATAGTGCCCTAGAAGAATTTTCCAGTTGCATATGCAATTAATGATAGATTCGTGTCATGAAGATTGAGAGGAAGCTAACATTTTAAGGAATGAGAAATTCAGATAAGTAGTCAAGAAAAGGGCAAAAGAGTCAAGTAGTATATCAAGTGATTATCAACATCTAAAATTGCAGCATAATAGACATCCCACCAACCAGGGGGGACTTACATTCAAATTTAGGAAAGAATAATTGATCTTATACATCATAGTATAAGCCTTTGACACTATAATGACCTATGAAGAACAAATTTGTAGTCTGAATTTGATAAAAATATTGCAGCATTTAGGGCTTCCAAACCCTAGCAAGAAGTTTGAACTTTTACAAAAATAAAAGGATATGACATCATGATGATACTAAGGATACTAAAAGTTGCAATACAAGAAGTCCAAGAGAAAGAGGGAGCTGATGAAGATTTATAGATAACAGCAAATGAAAGGAAAATGAATGAAAGTATCAAAGCAAGAAGATGAGAAAGGAACTTCAAGATTAAAAGAAGACCTTGTACTTTGGAATCAAATTGAAAAACTCAAAAAGAAATCATTATCTTCAAAAAGGATTTGAAAGCAAAATATATCTTGGTTGGATACACTAATATTTGGTTTAGCAGAAAAACTAAAAAGGAACTCGTGACCAAGATCCTCGAAAAACTGATTAGTTTGATTCAAGGACATATCGATTGAATTGGCAATGTTGATGAGACATATACTACAATTGTTTGGTTCTGCTTGGAATTTGGTATGATTTCTTAGTAAAGCATGAAGCAATATTTTGTTGCACTTAAAAAGGAAAGAGATATGGAAGTTTGTAGAATTATTAGGTGAAGCAGTTTGGCTCCAAAAATTACTTGATGGACTATTTGATAACATGTTGTATTTGATCATGATAAGATATATGAATATTATCTGAAAACCCATAAGATTGAAGCACACTATGATTCAAGATATGATGTAGAGAGGAGTCGAGTAGCTACAATGGATCTCCATGGATGAACATGTAGCCGATGCATTGATGAAGTCCCTTCCTAAGGGAAAGGATGAGTATTTTTTAGAAGCTTGGGCTTGTGGATATCTCCTCCCTTTTTGATAGGGAGTGAGGATGGACATTGTGTTCTCCATGTGTCATGCACTATGGCCAGGAATAATCATTGTAATTCTAGTACATGAACATGGGTAGGGAGAATGGTGGATGGATAAGCATCAGGGACCGAAATTCTTGAGATATGTATTGTGACCATGACTAACTACCGTAAGAGTCAAGTACATTGATCTAATATAAGAATGGTTCGAAGGACCGACATTTCCTTGTGTCAAGTATTGTGACAATGGATTAGGAAATGGTCATGTGAGGACATATATTAGTGAACCTAGGTGGAGTATGTTCTCGGAGAGGTGGTGTGGTGTCCTATTGAATGTCTCCCAACATTGTGTGATGATCTAGTGGAGAGATAGAGTGTACTTGTCAAGGCCTTGGTAGTTTAGCAATGTTGTTTATGATGATGTTGTGATCATTTATGCTTATCAATCTGGGTCCTTTCTTATATGAATATTTCAACTTGAGAATATCTTGTTGAGTCATTATGAATACCTCCCTAGTTAAGAATAAGCATTGAAGTTATAACTAGAGTCGATCTTCACAATGTAAATTTATCATTAACATATTTATTATACTTATATTTATATTTATTATATTTTTGTCAAAGCATGTTCTTTATGCTTATAGACTCGTAAGAAGGAGTCAAAAATAATTTATTTTGAGTCAAAAGAAAATTTATTTGAATCATGTCCCATTTGGACATTTGTAAGAAAATAAAATTTGAATTTTATATTGAACCGTAAGTCCACATGTTGACCAAGTCAACCCTCCTTGGACAAGTCATCTTGGGCCTCCAAGTGACACTTATTCGACCTCCTGGATAGATATATATAATAGGACAATTCGACTTACTTGAGAGATCATTCATACACACAATAAGAACAAATATGAACCTAGCGAGAAAGAGAATAAATGTGAGTCAAAGGAGAGAAAGAAGACAAAGTCAAAACAAGGAGAATATTACAAGTTGATCGAATTTTTGACCTAGTGACAATTCACATATGTGGAATTTAATTTCCATGGAAGTGTTATGTAACCAAATCACAAAACAGAAGAAAACATATATCAACAACTTGAAAATAAGCCTCTTCGAGGGGGAAACCTCCTTTTACATTGCATTAATGAACAATACTTGCATGATACAAATGACAAGACCTCCTTGGTATATATAGGATTCTAAAGGGTCACAATATAATCAAGGCCTACATAACAATAATAATGTAAGGGCACAACAATAACAATGGTGGGATTCTATGGGGCACAACAACAACGATATTGGGGCTACATGGGGCACTACAATAACAATATGGGGCTACACTAGTATTATAGGGACCTAACATGCCCCTCTCCTTCAAAACAACGTTGTCCTCAATGCTTGAGTAGTTCTAGATGTTGTTGTATAAAATACTCATCCTCCCATGTGGAATCTTCAGCGGGTAAGTTCTTTCACTTAATGAGATACTTTGAAATTGATCGATTCCATAGTTGTCGGGTTCTTGTTTTCGTGACTGCTTCAGGGTCCAATATGATTTTTATGTCCTCGTCAAGTTCTAACAAAATTGTTTGAACTAGGAGCTTGTCACCTATAACCTTCTTTAAGCATGAAACATGGAAAACTGGGTGTACTCGAGAAGATGCAGGAAACTCCAATTTGTATGCCATAGTACCAATCTTTTGCAACACCTTGTAAGGACCATAGTACTTGGGTGATAATTTATTATCCCTCTTAGCTTTGCTTGAGGGACATTTTTTTGTATGTTTGTATCCACAAAAATACCCAATCGCCTATGTTAAAACTTCTTTCACTGTGATGTTGATATGCATGTTGTTTCATTTGATTCTGCACTAGATTCACGTTATCCTTTTAGAGTTGGAGAACTTGTTGTTGATGCTCGTTGTGGTCTTCAACTACTTGAATCTTAGAATTTCCTCTTAAAGAGGATGTGATGGATGGTGAATGATATTCATAAAGTGTCATAAATGGGGTCATTTTTGCTACGGTATGGAAGGAAGTGTTATACTACCATTCTGACAGCGGTAACCACTTGACCCATTGTGTTTGTTTATCATATACAAAGCAACGAAGATATCCTTCCAACCATTTATTCACTGTCTCAGTTTTCCCTTCAAATTGAGGATGGTAAGATGAGCTATGAGCTAATTGAGTACTAAGACAAGAAAATAAATTTGTCCAAAAAAATCCAGTGGAAATGGGATTTTTGTCGTCTTACAATAATATTTGGGTTTCCATGTATCTTTTGAACTAATTCCATAAATACAGTAGCGATTGTATTGGCTTTGAAAGGATGAGATAGTGAACAGAAGTGTGCATACTTAATAAGTCTATCAACTACCACCATGATGACACTCTTTCCTTCAGACTTGGGTAAACCTGTGATAAAATTCATTGAGACCTCCTCCCATCACTGACTTGGAATGGTTAAAGGTTGTAATAGACCTGGGGTCTTAACTTTCTCAACTTTGTTTTGTTGGAAAACCAACACTTTTCCACAAACTTCTGAATATAAGATTTAAGGCCATCCCAAAAAAAATCCTTCTTGACCCTGTGGTAAGTTTTTAAAAATCCTGAGTGTCATCCTAAAGGAGAGGTGTGCAATTCCAAAAGAATTTTTTGTTTGAGTTGGGAGTTATTACATAGATATAAGTGATATTTGTACCATAGTGAATCATTTTTCCAGATAAATGTATCAAATGTATTGGGATCATGCTCCAACATTTTAATGGGTGTCCACACCTCTTCGTTATTCTTCCATTCATCCCTTGCTTCAGTTATCCAATCAAGTTGGATAATAGAAATGAGACAGAGCAATGATTCCACATCCTCATCCCTTTTTTAGAGTGCATCTGCAACAACATTTTGCTTCCCTTTTTTGTATATGATTTCAAAGTCATAACCCAACATCTTTGTGACCCATTTTGAAGATAATCTTTGTTCCAAAAATTATTTAAGACTTTTGAGAGATAATGGAATGACCTGTGTAGAGATTTTTAAGACTATCATGATATGTTTTTACCTTGAAGTGTATTCCCATTAGGTAAGGGTTTCATTGCTTCATGGCATGTATTATTACCAACATTTCCTTATCTTAAATAGGTTTATGTAAATGCTTTCCCTTGATTGGACAATTTTCAAAATAAATAGTTCTTCCTTATTGGATTAAAACAACACAAATTCCATTTCCTGAGGCATCACACTCCATAAGAAAGGTTTTTGTGAAGTCTGGTGTAGCTAAGACTGGAGCTTGGCACATTACCTCTTTAAGATGTTCAAAGGCCTTAGTTGCTTCCGGAGTCCAAAAAAATGCATCTTTCTTCAATAATGTTGCTAGAGGTGTTGTTATTTTCCCAAAATGCTTAACAAACTTGTGATAATACCATGTCAACCCGAGAAATCCTCGAAGATACTTTAGGGTTGTGGGGATTTTGCATTCCTTGATGGGTTTAATTTTGTTAAGGTCTACCTTAACACCCTCATGAGATACAATATGACCCAAATATTCCACCTCCTGTACCCCAAAGAAACATTTGGAGGGTTTGCATACAATTATTTCTCCTCTAATAGTTTAAGCACTCTGTCAACATGTTGAACATGCTTTTTCCAAAATGCATGACCAAAAATTCATAATGAACTTCATGAGTATATAAATGTCTTTTTGGATTAATCACATCATTAGGATTTGGTCGACGTTTTGAACAAACTAATGTGGTTCATCCTCAGGACAAGGTGAAAAGGGCAACCAATCTTATTGAATAAACAGTCTGGATGCATCACTGACCGGAATTCGTCGCTAAAAACTATTTGTTGAAATATGAGCAAATACAAGAATCAATGATGCATCCCTACATCTTTTGAGAAACGTAAGATCAAACTTTTTCTTAGCTACTTGTAATCGAGCTCGCTCAAAATGACGAGCCTTATCAACTATTTCCCTTCCGTGTACGGTAATAATATTAGATCGGAGACTTTTGTGATCCATAAAGTAGATAAATGTCTTTTTGGATTAATCACATCATTAGGATTTTGTCGATGTTTCGAACCAACTAATGTGGTTCATCCTCGGGACAAGGTGGAAAAGCCAATCGATCTTATTGAATAAATAGTGTGGATGCATCATTGCCTGGAATTAGTCATTGAAAACTAGCCATTTAAAAGCAAGTCGTTAAAATATAGCTAGTTTTCAACGACTAATTCTAGGCAATGATGCATCCACACTGTTTATTCAATAAGATCGGTTGGATTTTTCACCTTGTCCAGAGGATGAACAACATTAGTTGGTTTGAAACTTCGACCAAATCCTAATGATGTGATTAATCCGAAAAGAAATTTATCTACTTTATGGATCACAAAAGTCTCAGATCTAACATTATTACCCTACAAGGAAGGGAAATGGATGATAAGGCTCGTCATTTTGAGTGAGCTCGATTACAAGTGGCTAAGAAAAAGTCTGATCTTATGTTTCTCAAAAGATGTAGGGATGCATCATTGATTCCAATATTTGCTCGTATTTCAACAACTAGTTTTTAAACGGCTAGTTTTCAGCAACAAATTCCGGGCAATGATGCATCCATGCTATTTATTCAAGAAGGTCAATTTGCTTTTTCACCTTGTCCTGAGGGTGAACCACATTAGTTGGCTCAAAACGTCGACCAAATCATAATGATGTGATTAATCCGAAAATACAGTTATCTACTTTATGGATCACAAAAGTCTTAGATCTAACATTATCACCCTACACAGAAGGGAAATGGCTCATAAAGCTCGTCATTTTGAGCGAGCTCGATTACAAGTGGCTAATAAAAAGTCTGATCTTACATTTCTCAAAAGATGTAGGGATGCATCATTGATTCTGGGATTTGCTCTAATTTCAATGGCTAGTTTTCAATGACTAATTCTGGGCAATGATGCATCCACACTATTTACTCAACAAGATCGGTTGGATTTTTCACCTTGTTGTGAGGATGAACCACATTAGTTGGTTTGAAACGTCAACCAAATCCTAATGATGTGATTAATTCTAAAATACATTTATCTACTTTATTGATCACAAAAGTCTCAGATCTAACATTATTACCCTACACGAAAGGGAAATGGCTGATAATGCTTGTCATTTTGAGTGAGCTCGATTACAAGTGGTTAAGAAAAATTTTGATCTTACGTTTCTCAAAAGATGTAGGGATGCATCATTGATTCCAGTATTTGCTCCTATTTCAACAACTAGTTTTTAAATGGTTAGTTTTCATAGACTAATTCCAAGAAATGATACATCCACGCTATTTATTCAATAAGATCGGTTGACTTTTTCACCTTGTCCTGAGGCTGAACCACATTAGTTGGTTCGAAACGTTGACCAAATCCTAATGATGTGATTAATCCGAAAATACATTTATCTACTTTATGGATCACAAAAGTTTCAGATCTAACATTATTACCCTACACGAAAAGGATATTGCTGACAATGCTTGTCATTTTGAGCGAGCTCAATTACAAGTGGCTGAGAAAATGTTTGATCTTATGTTTCTCAAAAGATGTAGGGATGCATCATTGATTCTGGTATTTGCTCATATTTCTAAGACTAATTTCGGGCAATGATGCATCCACACTATTTATTCAATAAGATTGGTTGGCTTTTTCACCTTGTCATGAGGATGAACCACATTAGTTGGTCCGAAACATCGACCAAATCCTAATGATGTGATTAATCCAAAAATACATTTATCTACTTTATGAATCACAAAAGTCTCAGATCTTACCTTCATGAGTTCTTAATGTTGTTTTTGGAATGTCTTTTGTCTTCATTCTAATTTGATGATATCTAGATTGAAGATTTAGCTTGGCGAAGAAAATTTCTTCATGTAATTCATCCAACAATTCATCAGTGACAGAAATGGGAAATTTATCTTTAATAGTGAGCTTATTGAGATCTCTATAATTTGGACAAATAAGCCATGACCCATCCTTCTTGTGCACCATTGCTATTGGAGAAGAGAAAGAACTTTGGCTAGGTTGAATTATACTTACCTCTAGCATTTATGCAACCATGCATTCAATTTCACTCTTTTGGGCATAACGATATCTCTAAGGTCTGATGTTTGGAGGAACGCTTCCTAGAATCAAGTGAATATCATGATAATGATCACAAATAGGTGGGAGACCTTTGGGAGTCTCAAATACTTTGGAATGATTGTCCCAAACTCTTACGATATTTGGAGAAATGGATGATTTCAATGTTTGAATATCTAGTGAACATAATTGTGCAATTACACCTTGTTGTGCTTTCTTCAAAAGCTTTATCATGCCATTAGAGTTGACTATCTTCCCTAGTTTCCCTGCGATAACCCTTAATTCAAAAATTTATCGTCCCCAAAGATTGTAACCATTGGACTCTTAATACAACATCAACATCACCCATTGGAATGGAAAGCATTGGACTATTCAATACATATTCCCCCATGGTTAGCTTTATATTATGGCACTTCCCTAAGCAATTTATAGTTCCTCCATTTGTAACCATCAATTGACACTCTGGTGTTGGATATAGAAAGTAATTCAATTCCTTGGATATCTTACAATGAATAAAATTGTGGGTACTACCTGAATCAATCAACACTATTACCTTTTTCTTCTTGATATATCCTTCTATCTTGAGAGTTTGAGGAGTGGTAATTCTGGCCAATGCATTACAAGATATGGTTGGGTTCTTTTCTTCTTTATTTGGGGTTGGTTCCTGGTGTATATCATCTTCTATTGATGTTTATTGTTCCTTTTATTGCTCCTCTTCACAATCTATGTAAAATAATTTATTCTCATCACACTTATGTCCTTTAGTGTATTTGTTATCACAATTGTAACAAAGCCCTTTGGCTCTTTTTTCCTCCATTTTTTGTGGTCTCAACCTTATAGTTTGTGGGAGGCTAGGAGCAACGACACTTCCATCTTTATAGTTTTGAGTGGTAGATCTCCTCGTTGCCATAATTTTTCTTTCAACTTTTCTTGCCACCCTGAATGCATTCTCCAATGACTTAGGTTCCCAAAGACAAACCTCATGTTGGATGTTATCCTTTAAAGTCTCAATGAAAACATCAATGAGATGCTACTCTTGAATATCAATTACCTTGATATTCAATCTTTGGAATTCCTCAATGTGCTCCCCAACTGAACCCTGTTGTTTGAGATTTATCAATTGGCTAAAGAAGGTATTGCTCTCTGCATCCTCATAATGTGTTATCAATTCTTTCGTAAGAATTATCCAAGTGACTAGTGCTTTACGAGAACAAAGCCATCGATACCATACAAATTGATTGGGTTATAAATATAAATATGCAATGCATACCTTTTGTGTGTGTTGCACATCGTGTAGATCAAAGAATTGCTCCATCTGTAGTATCCATGTTACCAGATCCTTGCAATTGAACTTCCTCGTATCTATTTTTGGAGTGTGGTTGCTCTTCAACCCAAAGTTAAAGTCTCTAAAATCATTATTCACATTCCTTTTGTTCTCATCATGAGTTTCATGGAATACCTTATCGCCATTAGGAAACATTTCTTATAACAACTTTGTCAAACCTTCCATTTATGCTTTTAAACCATCATTCAAACCTTTCATTTATGCTTTTAAACCATCCTTCAAAACTTCTGTTATCACCCAAAAATGATCACCTAGTCATTTCATACTAGGTGGATCAAAATACACCATGTAAGTTTAATTTTACCATGGTAAATTCACTTTCACCATAGGAAATAATTTAGTAAACCACTTTTATTAAATTATTTATGATTAAAATTCAAAAACCCCATGAGAATAATTGAATAAATCATTATTTATTTAATTTTCTCTAGAAATAATTATTAAATAATTATTTGATAATTATTTATTAACACCTTTAACTTAATCACCTTGGAATAATTAAATAAATAAATATTTATTTATTATTCCTTATTTTTGGAATAATTGTTAAACAATTATTTAATAGTTATTTCAAATTCACACTTTTCTTAATTCTTACAAAGTGATTAATAAATCATTTTTATTGGTTAATTACTTCAATCACTTTCTAAATAAATATATTTGACCATTTTGAATATTTTTTCTCTCTCAAAAAAATATAATATAATATTCCTAACAGCGAAATTTTGATTTGGTCAATAA
This sequence comes from Pinus albicaulis, assembly GCA_034641835.2. Lineage (NCBI taxonomy): Eukaryota > Viridiplantae > Streptophyta > Pinopsida > Pinales > Pinaceae > Pinus > Pinus albicaulis. The sequence continues at coordinate 1,734,987,095 of CM076575.1, read as the reverse complement.
TATTTTATTAATTATTTTCCAATTCCTAATCTAGCTCAATACTTTGTTATAAATAAGATGGTTTTCTATTCATTCTTCATCTTGATCATTCTCATCGTCACCACTATCGTCTTATCACATTCGAGCTCCCACTTGAGTTCAAGCAATTTTTGTTTTCTGCCCATTGCAAGATTGAGAGAGAGAAACAGATCGTTGAAGCACAAGAACATTAAAAGGACCCATCCCATGAATGGGAATATATAGAACCAAGTTTATAAGTTCTCCTCACTAGGTGTTTCATTTACATTAATAAAATTTGCTTATTTACATGATCCATTGGGTACTACATTGTTCCTTTTTGTTGTTATACATTTTGGGTTGCATATGATCTTTTGTTGCAGAGTTTTTTCTTATTTTTTCATTGTAGATCTGAAGCATAAAAAACTATATTTTGTTGTTAGGGTCACTAATCACCAGTGACTGAAGTGAAGTATTTGTGGTACACTTGCTAAGAAATTTCATACTAACAAATGGCGACTCCGCTGGGTCTTTAGCTACTTATTCATCAACAAATGGTGACTCCACCGGTGTAGTAATTCAGAACATTGGTGATTGTTGTTTCAACAATATTCAGTGTTTTTCCAACTATTTTTAACCCTCTTAATTTCTATTTTTAGATCTACTCTGTTTTCTAGAATACTTTTCGCTGCTATTGGGGTTTCACATCTTTTCGCGGGTCACACGTACCAAGCGAGCAAGAGACAACATAATATGGGTCTTATCTATCGAGCGAAAGAAGCGAGAGAAGAATGCACTTTTTGGCCTAATAACTCTGCCCAGAACACACTTTTCTGCCTTGCACAAACACACTTTTTAGGTCAGTTTCCACACTCAGTGATTTTTCAGAAGAAAAAAAAATTCAGTTTTTTCCAGTTTTGCCAAGACTATTGCATGTGTGCCGGGAAGGGTTCCTGTCATTTCCTGAGCCACCTCTAAGCCTAGATCCTCTTAGTAGTTTCTCATTGAGGAAGGAAAAGGCTCCCTAGGGTTTAGAATACACCTACACCATTTAGGAAGAGAATTATTGAATTGAGGAGTCTAGTATGCAACACTTTCAACAACTATTTTTTAGGGTTTTGTCCACTGTTTTGTAGCCCTTTTGTGTTAGGATATTCTGAAACATAGGAAATAGTTAAGTATAACTTGGTGTAGCGTAGAGTTAGGTAAAGTGTGTTTCTTTACTATGTACATTTGTAACTTATAATCTGACGGTCACGATATGTAGTGATCAGATGGTTCACTCTCTCCTCAGTATTATCAACACTTGATCTGTGGCTTAACACCCGATTAGTCCATGATCTCTATTTAAAGAAACATGGAGGGTCATTTTTCCGATAACCGTATATGAGAGAAGCTTATGTAAATTTTATTTCTTTGTATTAATAAATCGCCTGAAGTGGCCGCGTTGGCTCAGACCGTGGACTATTTCCCTCTTCGAGGGTTTTAACCACGCCAAATACTGGTGTACTAATCTGTGATGACCTTTGGTGTTTGATCTAAGAAACTTACCCTGTAAATTTCTACATGGTATCATAGCTGTTTTGAGTGCCGCATCCGCTGTTGATCCAAATCCGAAGTCGGTTTGACTGCATGTGACTGTTGTTTTCCAGATCTACTGTTTCTGACCACTTTCCGGCCGGGAGAACTGCTATGTTGTTTCCGGAGTGTCTGTTACAATGAGGAACCCCTTTCGTTTCATGCGAAAAAGGTTTTCGGTTGCCCAAGTTATGTCATTTTAGATATGGAGGTATAAAGCATTTTTTTGCAGTTATATTTATTAATTTCTCTATTTATTTCGGTTTATAGTCTCTCTCTTTTTTTTCTTTTTTCTTTTTTGCCAGATCTATACCCTCTTCTCTGCATATGCTCTTTGCTCTGCGCTGTGTGTGATATCGGCAAATCAGAAACATGAAGATGAGATTTTTCTGCTATGTATGCTCTTTCCCCGCGACCTTGTACGATCTCGGGAAATCAGAAATAGCGAGAAAAATATATAGTTGTTGGACGGACTAACCGGAAATCAAACGTTTTTTCAGTAAGGTTTGTATTTTTTTTTTTGTGCATAGATTTGTATTTTGTTTGCAGGAAAAAACACGCACATTGAAGAGCAACAAAAAAAAAAAACCCTTCCTCCTTTCAAACAATTACAGAATCCTTTTACTGGCTCACTTGGTGTAAAGTTACTTTATGAGAATAGAGGTCTTGGGTTCAAGTCTCTTTGTCAAGCTTATTTTTCTAAAAATATTTTTGTTAAGTTATTTTTCCTTAAAAAGTTTTTGGCAAGTTGCCGGTTACCTCAACTTTCAACCTATCACGTAACTACTCGGCATCTATTACAATATTTTTTTCAAAAATACATAACTTCTTCATTCGGAAGCCGTTTTCAGAGCCGTTTTTTTTAAACGGCCTAATTTTTTAAGATCTTTCCATTGAAGCAGTTAGTTTCAACATTTTCAGCTTCAATTTTTTTAAAAATAGAAAGTGAATGCTCGGTTATTCTTAACAACACCAATTATTTCCAATGGATATCCTACATGGTAGACTTACTTAGAAGTAAAGGGCTTTATAGAATAGACACATGATAAGAATCTAAACCTACTGATGGAGATAAAGTCGCTAAATGGGAAAATAAATAAGATCAAGCATGAGGGTTGATAGGAATGTCCATTTCTCAAAATCTTATATTTCATATATAAGAAATTGACTCCCTATTTGACATGTGTTGTGGATGATTTTGTCACCCTCCTAGAGACAGCCTAGAGTTGCCATAGACCAGTGCCTAGGACATCTTAATATAGCAAGGAGTCCTTTATAGTTTGGGTTGTCAGTCCAAGGGACTCACCCACTATCTCTTGTTCTAAACAAGGAAATTAGTTTTGAATGGAACCAATCTCTCTCAGAAGCTAGTACAAAGACAAGAACAATGTAGGAACATTCTGTAAAACTTCAGCATGAAAGCATCAGACAGTTAAGAGACCGCTTACTGTAAAGAGGGCCGATTCAAATAATATATCACAGAAATCAGATATCAGGAAGTGAGTGCGGTGAGGAAACATAAGAAGATATTAGCTGGCATGAGACTGATACCCAGATACACAACAGAACCATATAAGGGCGCACCAATTTACGAATCCTTATATGACAATGGCGTTTTAAAAGCACCCTCCTCAAGCAACTAATATAGCAGAAAATATGGAAAGAGTGAACATGGAACAATATACCATGACTAGGCCTATTTAAAGCGCTTGACTAATTCCAGAAAGGGCACCACTTAAGATGAATCCTTACTGCAAACTAGTGAGCCACTCGCATTCTAGAACACGATACAAGAAGATAAATAGCATGAAAAGAGATATTGTATTAACACATGAGAGAAATTACATACTGTGAGATACCAAAGACCAGAATCCTCAATACAGTTATAACCCCTCCTCACTGAGACCCTACGGGCTCTGAAGCTTCATACAGAAGTATTACAAAAATGTATACAGAAGTCTTCTCGCTGCACAGTTTGCTGATAGAAATCTGGAACCCCTACACTGTCTTCTTTCTGAGCTTTTATAGAGAAGGATCAAAAATTCTAGAGGAGGAGGCAGATGAGGCACAATTAATGACTCAACTTGAACAAAATGGCGGAAAACATTCGCGCCCTCCCTATGAATGACTGACTATAAATAAATGTACTTTACAATCTGTATACAGAAATAAATGCTGGGAGATGGGAATCTCCATATGTACATGACACAACTAATAAAATATTTACAATGTGTTGCCTTCGACTGAGGGAAAATCTGCTGTTGTAAGTGGCCTGAGATATTCTGCATTTCTATACTGTACTCTCGGCCCTTGATTTTGGATTTGAATCCTGTATTATTAATTCAGGGCGAATTTCTCTGGAGAGTTCTGTAGATCCATATCTTTGTCTTCTTTAATAGTGGTCATTTCATGCACCTACCCTCAGCTTCTTCATTAAATTTCACCCACAGAAAATCATCCTTTACGGGCTCTCAACCTTGGCATCGGAGGCAGCGAATTAAAATGCCCTTCTGTTATATTGAAACCTGCAAAACCCACAAAATATTAGAGAAAACCGACACAGATGGATGCGGGGACAATGGATACATGGTCGATAGGGGAAAATATATACGCAGAGTGGTGGAGGAGAAGCAGTGAAGGTGTGGATTAAAACAAGCAGAGCGCGAATTTCTTATGTAACATAGTCTGGACGAGAGGGGTGAATAAAAACTACAGGTATGGATGAGAACCTATGCACACACACATATATTTATATATATAATGGGACGACACCACGGAAACATGGGGGCACGACACATGGGCGTACGGGGGACTTATGGAGGATTGACGTGGCGGAGTTAACGAGCGGAAGTGGGTGAGAGCGACACGGTGGCGGGCCATAGGACAATGCAGACATATGTTAATGAGCGAGCATTTCTGGTACACCCCCGCCGTTGGATGGAGATCGGGAGATCCAACGGTTCACATGAATTCCGTTGCCCGGCGATGTTGCGGACTTTAACGCGCGGGAGAAAAGCGGTTTCCCGCTCATACTGAGGACACGCGGCAGAAGATTTGTGGCATCGCTGGCCTTAGGCCCAAAACTGCTGGTCTGATGGAAGTGGGGCGGGGAAGACGGTGATGAGCGCGGCATGGGGGGTTTTTTGACCACAAAGACATTGGAAATAGATTTAAAAAGAACTGGTGGCTAAAATTCGAATGGAGGAGGAAATATGTACAACATTCGGCTCCATCTGGGGACGGCATGTTCGTCCTCGAGCATGTAGAGAACACGCAGACCACTCAATATTTTATTTTGTTACTCAATTTCTTCTGCGCTCTTACTTCAAGCAATTATCAGCATTCTTTTCCTTTATCAAAATAAAAGCCAAAACAAACTATATACAATATATATAATCAGGCATTCCCAGCCTGGGTCAGAATTGAAAATACGGTTTGAGGAATTGGCCATTCACGGGAGCATCGAGCAAATCACCCTGTAGATTTTCTAAAGAAAAGGTGTTGTTTCTTCCCAGCTTCACTATTTTGAATGGCCCGAACCACAATGGATCAAATTTAGCATGCTTGCCCTTTTCTGCTCTCCGAACATCCCATCTAAGGACCAGGTCTCCAACTTGGAAATTTCTATCCTTCGCGTGTTGATCAAAGACATTCTTCATTTTCTCCTGATATTCTATTAATCTCTGATCCACCTGGTTCCGTGTTTCTTCCAATTCTACCAGCTGGTTAATTCTTCTGATCATGTCATCTGGTTCTTCTTGGCTCTCTTGCATAAAACGAGCTACTGGAAATGCCAACTGCAAAGGAAACACAGCAGCTCGACCGTACACCAGTTCATAGGGTGATTTGCCTGTTGCTCTTTTACTGGTTATCCTATTTGCCCACAGAGCAAACTTCAATTGAGAGTCCCAGTTTTTCTGATTTTCAGTGATTATTTTCTTCAGGGCCCTCACCAGAGTCTTATTAGAAGATTCTGCCAAGCCATTTCCCTGGGGATAGTATGCTGTGGAGTGAGTCAATGTAATGTTATACCTTTGGCAGAACTTTACAAACCTGGCAGACTTAAAAGCCTGTGCATTGTCAGTTACAATTCTGGCAGGGCAGCCAAACCTGGATATGATGTTATCTTCTATAAACCTCATTATTACAGCATCTGTAGCGTTTCTGGTCGGTATGGCTTCCACCCATTTTGTGAAATAGTCTGTGGCCGTCAATATCCATTTATGTTGGCCACTTGATGGGGGATGTATTTCTCCAATGAAGTCTAATCCCCATTTTTGAAATGGTTCGTTTACATGAATCGGGATTAGGGGCAATGCTGCTAATTTCTGTCTTTCTGCAAATCGTTGGCACTTGTCACATGCTCTGACCCAAGCAAAAGTATCTGAATATAATTTTGGCCAGTAAAAACCAACCTTCAAGATTTTGTGAGTTGTAGCCCTCCAGCTGTAATGTCCTCCACATATCCCCTCATGGAATTCTATCATTATATTCTGCACTTCATTTTCTATGAGGCATAACAGCAGTATACCTAGAGGGTCTCTCCAATAGAGATGTCCATTGGCAATGACGTATTTCTGAGATTTCATCCTTATAGTTCTGTACTTTACTTTATCACAGCCCGATGGACAACTAAGTGTTAAAAGATATTCAACAATTTCTTTGTACCAAGGACTAGTTAGATATTTCACATGTATCTTCTGAGTGGCCATTTCTAGTCCTTGCTGCTCCTCTTCTTTTTTTTATTCTTCATTTGCTACCATGGATAGGTTAATGCCCAGAGCTTGATGATTAGATTCAGATAACATTTTGGCCAGTCCCTGTCCTTTGATCAATTTAGTAGGCCTTATATCCAAATCATACTCCTAGATTTTTGCAATCCATCTTCCTCTTCTACCTTCGCTGTCTCCCTGAACAATAATGTCTTTGACAGCTGCTGTGGGGACATAAGCAGTAATATGAGATTGCAAAATATAAACTCTAAAAGCTTTAAGGGACTTTACCAGGGCATATGCCTGCTTCTCCAATATATTATATTTCAATTCAGCATCATACAGCACTTGACTGAAGAAAGCTATGGGATGTTCATATCCCTCTTCATTTTTCTGCAATAATACTCCAGCAATTGTATGAGGTGAAGCAAACGAAAATATCATAAATGGCTTACTGTAATCTGGTCCAGCCAATACAGGAGCTTCATCAAATGCCTGTTTTATCCTTGTAAATGCATCTCTAGACTCCTGGGACCACCTAACTTCATTGTCTTTTTTCAACATATTGGTTATATGCCTAACTATCTCAGCATAGTTAGGAATGAATCTTCTCAAAAAAATTATTCGACCCAAAAACACCTGTACCTCCTTTTTATTCCTTGGCAAAGGAATACTGTTTATTACTTCTACTCTTTTAGGGTCTATTTTGACTCCATCCTTTGTTAAAATGTGCCCTAAAAGTTTACCTTCATCTAATGCAAATAAGGACTTTTGAGGATTGAGGGAAAGACCGTACCTTCTGCATTTTTCAAAAGTTCTTCTCAAATGCTCAATATGCTCATCATCATTCTTAGAAAACACTGTGATATCATCAAGATATACCACCAAGAACTTGTCCTGTTCTCCGACGAAGGCTATGTCCATTGCCCTTTGAAAAGTAGCTCTTGCATTAATCAATCCGAATGGCATCCTAGCATACATAAAGGTTCCCCATGGTGTAGTGAATGCAGTTTTCTTCTGATCTTCTGGGAAAACAGCCACCTGGTTGTAGCCTGAAAATCCATCCATCATTGACATTCTGGATGCTCCCACTACTTTCTGCAAAATACGGTCCATCTTAGGCAGTGGATAATTATCCTTGAGGGGTGCTCTATTCAAATTCCTGAAGTCTACACACAGCCTTATTTCTCCATTCTTCTTTCGAACAGGGACAAGGTTCGCTATCCATTCTGAGTACCTCAAGGGCACAATTATTTTGGCCTTCAACAATTTTTTAATTTCTTTTTCAATTGAGGGAAGAAGCAGAGGATTAATCTGCCTGAGCTTCTGTTTGTATGGCTTTGCATCCTCCCTCAATGGAATCTTATGTTGTATTATATTTACATCAAAAGTTTTTAGGTCCTGATAGGACCAGGCAAAAACATCTTTATAAGATTGAAATAATTTCAAATACTTTTCCTTGTATTCTTCTGGGACTCTTTTAGATAATTTAACCATTTTGGGATCAGCAGGAGTACCCAGATTAAAATCTCCCACTTGATCTTCTTCTGTCACTTTGCTTGGCTGCAATGGAATGTCATCTTTGTTAAATAATCTTTCTAGAGGTGCCAGACCTCTAGGTATAACATTTCCTTTCAGCTGCAGCACTCTATTTCCTGCTATGTTCTCTTCCCATTTATTTTCTGCAATATTTTCGGCTTCATCTTCCTCATCATCATCAATTTCCATATTTGTGAATTCTCCCACTGTCTCCATGAATCTTTTCATCTGTTCATCATCTTCGAATACCTGCCAATGCTTTACATTATCTGGAATGGATGGTCTATAACGTACCTCCACTTCATATCTTAACAGTGGATTTTGAGGAGGCCGGAATGTACTGGCAGCTACAGCAAGAGAATTTGCTATTCTGTTTTTCTCCCGGGGCATGAACTGTATGTTAAATGCTGAGAAGAAATTTTCTATCATGTCCCATACTTCATTTCTATATGCTCTGAGCCATGGATGTTTAGTTTGACATTCATTTTTGATCTGCCTTACCACTAGTTCAGAGTCTCCAAACACTTTTAGACATTGGATGCCCATGTTTTTAGCTGTCTGCAGTCCCAGTAATAGTGCCTCATATTCAGCTACATTTTTTGTAGCCTCATACTCTAATTTGAAAGATAACGACACCCATTTTCCTGTGGGAGAAATTAACAACACCCCAGCTCCATTACCTTCCCTGGAATTTGCCCCATCAAACTGCAAAGTCCATATTTCTGATTCCTGACTTCCTTTAGGCTGCTCAGCTTGAATTTGACAAAAAAGGGACTTATGTGCATAATTCTGATTTTCTTCTAACATCAAACATGAGAAGTCTCCCTCTTTGTTATAAACTGGAGAATTGTCTGAGCAGTCAGCATTGGTTACCATTTTAACAAATCTTGTCTCCCTGTATAGCCTCCTTTCTTGACCACCAAAGACTGGGACAGTAGCATATGTTAAATCCAATTTGATTGATCCCCCAATCTTCGTACCCCAGGACCTTGACAACAGCATGCCAAAGCGGGCTGGGATATCAGCAACCACGATGTCCATGACCACACTTTTTGCTGGGATTTGAGCCAAATTTACCACTAAATCTTTAATCATTCCCAAGCATTTAACCCTTTTAGAATCAAATGAATATAAATCTTTATATGGTCTTGTAATTTGCAGCCCTAGTTGCTCCATGACAGACAAAGGCATAAGATTATGGGAAGCCCCAGAATCTAACATACAATTGTGTAGCAGTAGGTCATGAATGACTAGGGACACATAAAAGGGAGGAGTAGAAGGGTCTATCTCCTCGACATGTGGGCCAAAGACTACCATGGGTCTTTCTTCTTGAAGATTTAAACTATCAGGTACAATTGGAAGTTCAGGAGGAAGCATAAAAGAGGTAACTTGAGACTGATATACCGACTGTTTCAATAATTCAGTCAGTGGGACAGGAATCTTAATCTTCTCAAGCTCTTTTTGAAAATTAAAAGCAGATGTGGGCTTTTCTATCATTACTTCTTTGGACTCCCTATTTTCAACTGAAGACTTGACTTCTTTTGACACTGGCTCAGCATTAGGAGGGCTGACTATTTTGGAAGAAGAAGGAATTTGATCATTTGACTGCAAGGGGGTATTTAAAAGATTCTTACCTTTTTCTATACATCTCTTAGTTGCTGATTCCTTCTGAGCAAATGCTTCTCTCTGAGGTGGTTCTTCTTCTTGCTCCCGAGTTCAGGTCCTCTTCCTTGAGGATCTGAGATCATATTTGACATTGAATTGGGCTTCCATGAAATCAGCAAATTGCTTGCAGTAATGGTCAATCTCTGCTTCTTCGTCTTCTTCTTGCAGGGGGCACTCCATGTAATCATTATTCGAAAAAGCCAGATTTGAGTCTTCTAATTCATAAGCTGCATCTCCAGCGGAGTCGTCTACTGGGCCTTCCAGGTACAAGGGATGAGGTACCTGATCTTGTTGTTCCTTTGTTTCTCTTGGCAATATATGCAAAGGAGGCCTTCTATACTGAGGATTATATCCTCTGTTTGGAGTATTGTAGAAATTCTTGGGAGCTGCATTCTTAGCTTCCAGTTCCATCTTGACCATCTTCTTTATCATTTTACTTATCTCATCCATTTTATCTGAATCCTTTTCTTGATTAGAGGTAGAGACCTCTTCTTTGCCTTTTCTTCTAGTTTCCTGTTCAATTTTTCCTTTTAACTTCCCAGTGGCAGTAAAATTTGCCTCCAACTCCAGAGCATCTATCTGAGCATCATCCAGGGTGACAGGCATTCTTTCCCGCAGAGAGAAACCGAAATCAGAGTCAAAAGCTGCTATGAAAACAACTTTGGCAGCAGCTTGTTGAGGTTTCATATCAGCAGGAAGGTTCAGATATAATTTATTAAACCTTTTGATAAATTCTGATACCCCTTCATTCTGTTTCTTCTTCATAGTATTAAACTCAGTAAGGCACATTCCATAATCTTTCTTTTCTCCCTACTTCTTGAGAAAAGAATTATCCATCTGGTCCCAGGTGGTGATTGAATGGTTAGCCAATGTCTTAAACCATTTTCTGGCTTCACCCTCCAAAGACTGCACAAATAATCTCAAGACCACATCAAGATGTTCAACATTTAAGTTTTCTGCAAAAGAGCAGAAAGTCTCGAGGTGCTTCTGAGCGTCAACTTCATTCTCACCATTAAATCTTGGCAAAATCTTCAGGTAATCCTGCGGCATATCATTTAACACCTGGGGTAAAGCCAGAGGAGCATATTTGTTCAACAGAAAAGTAGGAACATTGGCCATTGGAGGAGGTGGGGGTTGTACAACAGTCTGAGAAACAAATGAAGGGAGAGGGGTAGGAGGAAGCGGAGTATGAATAACAATGGGAATATATTGCACAGAGGTCTGAGGTGTAGATGGGAATAATTCACGGTTAACAGGAGCTATTTCAGTGACCTCTTTAATTTCTTCAGCCTCGAAAGTAGGACGAGATTCTTCTTCAATCTAGGCACTTCCTCTACGTGGAGTCTCTAGATAAAACTCGGGATTTTCTGTTCTAACTTCTTGAGAAGAAGAGGGCGGATGATCTTCAACTGAATATTCAGGGTTTTCAAAACGAACCGACTTCTTCTCTTTCCAAACTCTTTTATGAATGATCTTCTCCGGGTCAGACACAGGTGTTTTCGGCTGTGAGGTATCTGACCTCAAATGTGGCTTTCGAGAAGCCAGGACTACCAATAAAATTTATCAAATAAAGACCAGTGGAGTCGCCAAGGTGAGAAATCTGCAACTCTTCACCTCTCTGTGCTCACCTGATTAGAGAGTGAATATGAGATGTCGAACCCAGGGAAACAGATATTCTTGAATTCGTTCCCCGACAACGGCGCCAGAAAGATGTTGTGGATGATTTTGTCACCCTCCTAGAGACAGCCTAGAGTTGCTATAGACCAGTGCCTAGGACATCTTAATATAGCAAGGAGCCCTTTTAGTTTGGGTTGTCAGTCCAAGAACTCGCTTACTATCTCTTGTTCTAAACAAGGAAAATAGTTTTGAATGGGACCAATATCTCTCAGAAGCTGACACAAGGATAAGAACAATGTAGGAACATGATGTAAAACTTCAGCATGAAAGCATCAGACAGTTAAGAGACCGCTTACTGTAAAGAGGGCCGATTCAAATAATATATCACAGAAATCAAATATCAGGAAGTGAGTGCAGTGAGGAAACATAAGAATATATTAGCTGACATGAGATTGATACCCAGATACACAACAGAACCATATAAGGGCGCACCAATTTACGAATCCTTATATGACAATGGTGTTTTAAAAGCACCCTCATCAAGCAACTAATATAGTAGAAAATATGGAAAGAGTGAACATGGAACAGTATATCATGACTAGGCCTATTTAAAGCGCTTGACTAATTCCAGAAAGGGCACCACTTAAGATGAATCCTTACTGCAAACTAGTGAGCCACTCGCATTCTAGAACACGATACAAGAAGATAAATAGCATGAAAAGAGATATTGTATTAACACATGAGAGAAATTACATACTTTGAGATACCAAAGACCAGAATCCTCAATACAGTTATAACCCCTCCTCACTGAGACCCTACGGGCTCTGAAGCTTCATACAGAAATATTACAAAAATGTATACAGAAGTCTTCTCGCTGCACAGTTTGCTGATAGAAATCTGGAACCCCCACACTGTCTTCTTTCTGAGCTTTTATAGAGAAGGCTCAAAAATTCTAGAGGAGGAGGCAAATGAGGCACAATTAATGACTCAACTTGAACAAAATGGCGGAAAACATTCGCGCCCTCCCTATGAATGACTGACTATAAATAAATGTACTTTACAATCTGTATACAGAAATAAATGCTGGGAGATGGGAATCTCCATATGTACATAACACAACTAATAAAATATTTACAATGTGTTGCCTTCGACTGAGGGAAAATCTACTGTTGTAAGTGGCCTGAGATATTCTGCATTTCTGTACTGTACTCTCGGCCCTTGATTTTGGATTTGAATCCTGTATTATTAATTCAGGGTGAATTTCTCTGGAGAGTTCTGTAGATCCATATCTTTGTCTTCTTTAATAGTGGTCATTTCATGCACCTACCCTCAGCTTCTTCATTAAATTTCACCCACATAAAATCATCCTTTACGGGCTCTCAACCTTGGCATCGGAGGCAGCGAATTAAAATTCCCTTCTGTTATATCGAAACCTGCAAAACCCACAAAATATTAGAGAAAACCGACACAGATGGATGCGGGGACAATGGATACATGGTCGACAGGCGAAAATATATACGCAGAGTGGTGGGGGAGAAGCAGTGAATGTGTGGATTAAAACAAGCGGAGCGCGAATTTCTTATGTAACATAGTCTGGACGAGAGGGGTGAATAAAAACTACGGGTATGGATGAGAACCTATGCACACACACATATATTTATATATATCATGGGATGACACCACGGAAACATGGGGGCATGACACATGGGCGTACGGGGGACTTATGGAGGATTGACGTGGCGGAGTTAACGAGTGGAAGTGGGTGAGAGCGACACGGTGGCGGGCCATAGGACAATGCAGACATATGTTAATGAGTGAGCATTTCTGGTACACCCCCGCCGTTGGATGGAGATCGGGAGATCCAACGGTTCACATGAATTCCGCTGCCCGGCGATGTTGCGGACTTTAACGCGCGGGAGAAAAACGGTTTCCCGCTCGTACTGAGGACACGCGGCAAAAGATTTGTGGCATCGCTGGCCTTAGGCCCAAAACTGCTGGTCTGATGGAAGTGGTGCGGGGAAGATGGTGATGAGCGCGGCATGGGGGTTTTTTGACCACAAAGACATTGGAAATAGATTTAAAAAGAGCTGGTGGCTAAAATTTGAATGGAGGAGGAAATATGTACAACAATGAAAAAAATAAATACTGTTTTTGGCATTAAAACTGAAATCAGAGCCCACCAGCTTGAAAATGAGCTGCTTACTTTGGACCCCAATAATTTCTCATCTATTGAATATTTTTTGTCCGAATTCAAGACCCTTAGAGTTCTTTTAGAGGGTTGTAAGGCCAAAAAGGAAGATGATAGCCTTATCTATTCCATTCTTGCTAAGCTTGGACCTGCATACTCTGTATTTGTTTCCACCTTCCATTCCACTAGAGAAGCCCTCATTTCTCAAGGAACAACCTACAAGTCCCCCTCTTTTGATGCCTTTTGTGATACTTTGATAAGATAACAAGATAATTTTTTACACCTTGGTCTTATTAATACTGGAAACTCTTCTAAGAAATCCTTAGCAACCTAGCAACAACCATATCCAAAGAATCCTAAGAAGCAACATCCTAAAAAGAATGGTCCGAAACCAAACAAGGGTCTTAAGCAATTTTAGCCGCAAACTAAAAAAGTAACTCAACAAACTGATAAAGCAAATAAAACAAAAGTGAAGAAGACATATAGACATTACAACTTTTGTAATCGTGGTGGCCACATAGAGTCAAAATGTTTTAAGAAGATGGAAGCCTTGGAAGCAACAATGAAGAAGCACAACATCAATTTGGAGAACTCTTCAACTTCATCTTCAGGAATGGCACTTTCTGCTTGTGGTTGTCAAGCATCAAGATCTGGTTATGCATTGAACGTATCTTCTTCTTCTCATTCTCATGAGTGGCTCATTGATTTCAGAACCTCTTACTACATACCTAAAAATAAAGCCACGTTTTCTTCTTTAAATGATTGTAACACCAAAAACATTTATGTTGGTGATGATAGATCTCTGAGTGTTGTAGGGTCTGGAACCATTCATTTAGATACTGGTCAGTTTAATGATGTATTATGCATTCCTACCTTGTCCTGCAACCTTTTATCTGTTTATCAGATAACTCATTCAGGTGAAGGGAAGACATTATAATTCTCACCTTAAAATGTTGTAATTAAGGACCTAAGAGATCCAAGACTTATTTTAGCTACTGGCATTGCTGATGATTCCACAAAGTTGTATAAGTTTGACAACTTTGGGTCATCATGTCTTCCCTCTATTTTTGTTTCTCATAATGATGAAGTGAGCAAACTTTGGCATGAGTGATTTGGTCACTTGAACTATCACTCTCTTCAAACTCTATGTAAACAAAATATGGTGACAGGTCTTCCTATGGTATCTTGTCGAGATGGTGTTTGTTTTGGATGTGTACTCAGAAAACATCATCGGGATAGTTTTGACAAATGTGCCTCTTGGCAAGCTTCAACCCCTTTGTAGCTTGTGCACAGTGATTTATGTGGTCCACTTCCAGTTGTTTCTTTACTTCTTAATTTTCATTGATGATTTTTCTAGACGCATTTGGGTATACTTCTTAAAACTCAAGAGTGAATTTTTTAACATGTTCTTGGCCTTTAAGGCCTTTGTTAAGAAAGAATCAGGACATCACATTCTTAAGTTAATATCTGACAATGGAGGAGAATATGTTAACAACAGATTTATCCACTTTTGCATTGATCATGGCATTCAATTGCAACATTTTGTTCCATATACTCCACAAAAAAATGGTGTAGCTGAAAGGAAGAATCACACTCTAAAAGAAATTACTAATTGTATGCTTCAATCTAAACGACTTAGTCTTAGTTTTTGGGCAGGAGGAATTAACTATGCAAATTACATAGTAAATCACACTCCTACTAAGGTTTTAAGGAATATAACTCCAGAAGAAGCCTGGAGCTCAATCAAACCAGATGTAAGTCACTTTCGTGTTTTTAGAAATGAAGCTTGGGTCCATATTCCAGATGTGAAACATAAAGCCTTAGAATCTAAGAGTGAAAAATGCATTTTTTTGGATATTTTGAATATGTCAAAGGATATAGACTTCTTCAACCCAAATCCAAAAATGTAATCATTAGAAGAGATGTAAAAATTGATGAAAATGTATCAGCCTGCAATCCTAGTTCAACGGGTGTGCCACCTTTGGCCTGTGAGCCTGATTCAGCATATGTGCCACCTCTCTCTATCTCTTCTATTTTTGACAGCATTCATTCTAGTTCGGATGATGACAAAAAGGATGACAATCCTCCTCCACCTACTCAAGATCTTCCTTCAGCTCCACAGATTCCAAAATGGGTCCGCTCTACTCAAGATGCAACAGGTTCTCTTGCAAGTGACCTTGCAGATCAGTGTCGTGCACGTTCTCAGTTCGAAAGAACCTCTTATTTATTGGCTCAAGTTACAAAAAATCTTGATCCAAACACCTTTGAATAAGCTTCATGTCATCTAGATTGGGATGCAACTATGAATGAAGAATATTGTTCCTTGTTGGAAAACGATACTTGGGATCTTGTTCCTCGTCAAAAGGGAAGAAAACTTGTCAGATGCAAATGGGTTTACAGAATAAAGTTTGGACCAAATGGAAAAGTGGATAAACATAAAACTCGTCTTGTTGCTAAAAGATTTTCACAAGTTGAAGGCATTGACTATACTGAAACCTTCTCCCCTGTTGCCAAAATAAATTCTATATGCCTTGTTCTTTCCCTTGCTGCCTCCTTTAAATGGGAATTCCATCAAATGGATGTTAAAGCCGCCTTCTTACATGGGTATTTGCATGAAGAAATCTACATGGAACAACCCCCTGGCTTTATCCAAAATGACTCTCTATGGAAGTCTCTCTATGGTCTCCAACAAGCCCCTCGAGCTTGGTATGCCAAAATGGATAGCTTCTCTCAGATAATGGCTTTTCCATATGTCATTCCAACAACACTGTCTACACCAAGAAAGTGGGTATGTCCTTAATAATCCTTGTTCTTTGTGTTGATGATCTTATCCTTAATTTTAGTGATCCCTACCATATAAACCATGTAAATTTTAGCCTCAAAAAGAAGTTTGAAATGACAGACTTAGGACACTTGCATTATTTCCTTGGTCTTCAAGTCTTGCAATCCAAAGAAGGTTTACCCTTTCTTAGTCCAAGTATG
Source organism: Pinus albicaulis (assembly GCA_034641835.2). Taxonomy (NCBI): domain Eukaryota; kingdom Viridiplantae; phylum Streptophyta; class Pinopsida; order Pinales; family Pinaceae; genus Pinus; species Pinus albicaulis. The sequence goes on along the minus strand of CM076575.1, from coordinate 1,734,970,817 downwards.
CATGTGATATTCTACACCACTTTCACATGGAAGACTGTAAGCCAACCCCTTATCCCTTTTAGTCTGAAGTCAATCTTTCAGTCACTTGTACTTCCCCTGAAGTTGATGCTACCTTATACCGTCAATTTGTTAGTAAACTTCTCTATATAACCCATACCCGTCCCGACCTTTCCTTTGTCGTTGGTCTTGTTGCTCGGTTTATGCACAAACCTAATGAAAGTAACTAGAAAGCAACTAAAAGAATACTTTGATATATTCGAGGTACAGTTCAGTTCGGGATTCATTACAGCGCAGGAGCATCTCCATTGTTGATTGGTTTCATTGATTCTGATTGGGTTGGTGACCCTGATGATCGAAAGTCTACTGCAGGTTATGTATTCACTCTTGGTTCAAGACCTATTGCATGGTCATGTAAGAAACAAAGTGCCATCTCTCTTTCTTCGGCAGAAGAAGAGTATCATGGTGCAGTTGAAGCCAACAAGGAAGCCCTGTGGCTTCGTCAAATCCTACCCTAAGTTGTATTTAAGGGGGGATGTTTGGATATTCCAACACATAGGAAATAGTCTCCTATTGTGTCACCTTTGTAAATCCTTCAATCCTATCCCAAGTTGTTCTTAAGGGGGGAGGTTAGGATATTCTAACACATAGGAAATAGTTAAGTATAACTTGGTCTAGCGTAGAGTTAGGTAAAGTGTGTTTCTTTACTATGTACATTTGTAACCTATAATCTAATAGTCACAATATGTAGTGATTCGACAGTTCACTGTCTCCTCGGTAATACGGACACTTGATCTGTGGCTTAACACCCGATTGATCCATGATCTCTATTTAAAGAGCATGGAGGGACATTTGTCCGGTAACCATTTATGAGATAATATTATGTAAATTTCCTTTCTTTATATTAATAAATTGCCTGAAGTGGCTGCATTCTCTCAGGCTGTGGACTGTTTCCCTCTTCGAGAGTTTTAACCACGTCAAACACTGGTGTACTGATCTGTGATCTGTTTGTGAGCGGTGACCTTTTGTGTTTGATCTAAGGAACTTACTGATCCAGGTGGATATTGGTGGCCACCCACCTATTCCACTTGGGGCCCCACCATTGTCTCTTTCAATTTTTCACCACTTACTATTTTTAGCATTTTTTTCGGGTCCTGAACTTCTGGAGCCGTTTTGAGGCCCTAAACGATGTTTTTTGGGCATCGATATTCGTGGCGACAGTTGTAGCCCTCGAAAAACAAAGGAACGCGATGATGGATACTTGGCACAGATCCTTCAATGACTGCCCACCGACAACGCATCTGCATCCAACAACCACTCTGGAGGCGCAACTCCCTTTAAGGTACAAGTAAACTTTGACATTCCCATATTTGAGGGTCAAATAGATGCAGATGTCGTAGATAGATGGTTGAAACTATTAGAAGGATATTTCTTGGTTCATGACATTTCCAACCAGGAGAAGATTATTTTTTCACTCCTCAAAGCTACCCCCCATGTCAAGGACTGGTGGGGCGTCAAACAGAGATAGTATGCCGAAGTTACGTCCTCGGGAAGTTGAAACACCAATTTACCCAAACGGGGCCCATAATTTTGGCGCTTCATCTCCTAGGGTCAGGTTTTTGGACGTTTATAGTTCTCCATTGTTTCTCCAAAATAAATAGACCCTCGAGCCTCATTGTTACACATTTCAGAGGTCTGTAGCTGCCACATCTCTTCTCAGAGATTCGCTATCAGCACCCTAGCTATTTTATTTCCATTATGTTTGTAAGCATATTTCTGTTATTTGATATTAATGAAATGAAGCCTTATTTCTACTGCATCTCTATGTTTATGGTTATTTCTCTATTTTGTTGCGTTCCTGCATAAATTCGAATCAATGGTATTAGAGGGATCAAGATGTGCATGAGCTGACGAATCTGTTCCATACCTTGCGCACAAAGTTGGGTATCAAAGATTCAAAGAAACATTTGGTGCTAAAGTATCGCAGTTGTCTACACAGATACATTCAAGAGGAAATGGAGTTCCTCGACATCTCCTCGCTTGGTACGACATACAGGTATGTTGCCAAGATTGAGCAGAAATTCAAACAGAAGAAGTGAGACTTTGGATCTGCGAATCAAAAGCAAGGTAAAGGTGCTCCCAAACTGCAGAACAAAGGAAAAACCCAAGGCATGGCGGCCCAAGACAACCTACCAAAGCCACAAGCAAAGAACAACACCGTGAAGCCAAAAAAGGACATAGGAAAGTGGTGTGAGTTCCATAAGAGCTCCACTCACAACACAAGTGAGTGTCGGGCCAAGTAGTTGCTGGTGGCCGAGATGAGAGCTTCTGAATCAGATGCATGCTCCGACTCTAAATCAGAACCTGAAAAGGGGAATGAAAAAGGGAAGCAAATTATTGATGCAGAGCCCAACACCACTGTTGCCACTATGAAGATCCAGAAGGAGGAAACAGAAGATCCAGAGGAGGCAGAGCGTCTCTTCCACTCCCAAATGTGGGTAAAGGTTCCCTGCTACGGTTCATTGTCAACAATGGGAGCCAAAAGAACCTCCTTTTAGCAGATGTCATGAAGAATTTGGGCTTGCTGACCACAACGCACCCACAACCATACACCATCGGGTGGCTTCACCAAGGACGGGATCTCCGCGTCAGCCAGCAGTGCCATCTTCCCTATAACATCAAGCCCTTCACGGATGAGGTATTATGTGACATTTCTCTTGTTGATGTTTCTGATGTATTATTAGGCCAACCATACTTGTGGAAGCGACATGCTGTGTATGAGTCCCGACCTCGCGCTGTTATTGTTACTTTAGGAAATAATTTGTACAGGATACCAGAGGTACCACCGCCTCCCACTATCTCTTTGGTTACTGCAAAACAATGCAGTAAGCTCATTTCCCAAACCAAGAAATTTGTTTTCATGATGATCCGCCCCCAGGGCAAGAAGAAGACTGTGGCCACAACCTCTAGACATGGCTCTTCTGCACAACAAAAACAAATGGACAAGGTTGTGGAGGAGTACGGGTACATCTTCACCTCACCCACAGGGGTGCCTCTACACTGTCAGGTCAAGCACCCCATTGACCTGACCCCAAGTGCGTCGCTACCAAATGGATAGATCTATAGGCGCTCTATTCTGGAGAATGATGAAATCAAGAGGCATATTCAGGAGCTGCTGCATAAAGGTCACTTCCATCCAAGTTCATCGCCCTACGGGAGCCCAATCATGTTGGTATAGAAGAAGGATGGGACTTGGAGACTCTGTATTGACTTTTGGGCGTTGAACAAGATCACTGTCCGAAATAGGTACCCGATCCCACGGATTGATGACTTTCTGGACCAACTCAAAGGGGAAAAATATTTCAGCAAGATCGACTTGAAGTATGGGTATCACCAGGTACCAATCAAACCCTCTGATGTGTGGAAGATTGCCTTCAAAGCCAAGCAGGGCCTTTTCGAATGGCTCATCATGCCTTTCGGGTTGACAAATGCTCCCGCAACCTTCATGAGGTTAATGGATGACATCTTGCGTCCATTCACCAACTCATTTGTAGTGGTATACTTGGATGACATTATGATCTTAACCCATACTTGGGAAGAGCTCCTCCACCACATCCGAGAAGTCCTCCAAACACTACGGAAACACAGGTTGTGTGCCAATTTGGAGAAGTGCACTTTTGGCATGACCCAGGTTCAATATCTGGGATACATTATTGATGAAAGGGGGGTGCATGTGGATCCAGTCAAGATCCAAGTCATTTGGGATTGGCCAGCCGCAACCACCCTAACAGAGCTTCGCAACTTTCTAGGTGTTGCTAATTTCTACTGCAAGTTCATGTTGGGATTCTCTCATATCACTTGACCCTTGAGTCAAGTCACCAAGGGAGGAGCGAAAGCAAAATTCTTTTGGTCTGAATCTCAATAGAAGGTGTTCGTAGAATTGAAACATCGCCTATGTTCTGCCCCAGTGCTCACATTACTAGACTTGCAACAACCATTTGAGATCGAGACAGATGCCTCTAACTATGCTATTGGGGCGATTCTTACTCAACAGGGGCATCCAGTGGCATATCAAAATGAGACATTGTCCAACACAGTTTGAAAGTATCCCACTTATGACAAAGAAATGTATTCCATTGTGCAGGCTTGTCGACAATGGAAGCATTACATTTTTGGGAAGGAGAAAATCATCCACACAGACCACCAACCCCTGTAGTTCATACAGACATAACGGAAGTTGGAAACGATCACCATTAGAAGTGGTCCACATATCTGCAAAAATTTCATTTGATCATCAAGTACAAGAAGGGTAGCACTAACAATGTTGTAGACTGCCTCAGCCGACCACCGATCGTGGCCATAACCACCGTTCTCAACTCTTGTGGGCATGAGACTTTTGATTGGCTGCTTCTCTACAAGAGCGATCCAGAATTCAACCACACATCCAAGGCACTCTTGGGGGGTACACAAGTTCCAAATTTTCACCTCTAAGACGCACTGTTATGTCACCTGGGACACCTTTATGTTCCTTCAAGTGAGCGTGCCAAGATGATATGGGAAGCGCACTACATTCGAGTCTCTGATCATTTTTGGGTCGAGAAAACAGTGGCAGTACTGCAAAAGTATTTCTATTGGCCGAACCTTCGATAGGATGTTGAGAAGTACATCAGATCCTGCACTACTTGCGCCATTGCCAAACCGACCATCAAGAAGCAAGGGCTGTATACTCCGCTACCTACCCCTAGTCAACCTTGGGAATCCATCTCCATGGATTAAATGTCAGGCCTTCCTTCTACTAAGAATGGAAATGACTATGTTTTCATGGTCGTCGACAGATTCTCAAAGATGGCCATTATGGCGGCCTGCAAGAAGAATATCACAACAGAAGCCACTGCTAAACTCTTCTTTGAACGAGTGTGTGTGCACTTTGGGATCCCACAATATATCATATAAGATCACGACAGCAGTTTCCTCACCACATTATGGTCCAACCTCTGGTCAATGTTGGACACCAAGCTCACCAAGTCCACAGCTTTCCATCCCCAAACTGATGGCCAAATAGAGGTCGTCAACAGGATGATTGTACACATTTTGCGCATGTACAATTCAAAGCATCCACGCACATGGGATGAGAGCCTCCCCTATGTACAACACTATTATAACTGGGCTCTCCACAGCTCAACCGGCCATAGCCCCTTTCAGGTGGGCTTGGGGTTCCAGCCACTATGTCCCATTGTCGTAGCCATGCCATTTGCGGCTACTCGGGCTGATTTGGCTCATGGCCAGTCTGAAGCTGACAAAGAAAACAACTTCATCGAGCACATTCAACGCATCCGCCAACAGGTTCATGACATATTGGAAAGAGAAAATGCTAAGTACAAGCAACGACATGATCAACATCGAGTGCCACACAAATTCCAGGTGGGCGAAAAAGTGTGGCTACATTTTCAGAAGGAGCGCCTCACTGGACCCCACCGCAAGCTTCGCCCGCTCCGATATGGGCCGTACACCATCACTAAAGCTGTAGGGAACAATGCCTTCGAGCTCAATATTCCACCATTCCTTGGTCTGCACCCAGTATTCATTGTAGACCGCCTTCATCCCTACTTCCCACCTCTACTGGACACCTCTGACATTACAGAAGAACTCACACCAAAAGAGTTAAACCTAGACTGCATGGAACAGGCCACCACAAACTGTTTCATGGACATGCAAATCAAGAACACTCGCCAACAGAAGATCCAACTGTATTGGGTTGTCAAAGCTGGCCAACTCCTGCACCAAGGCAAGTGGTTTACCAGGGACCAAGTTCAACAGAAGTTTCCTCATCTCATGGAGGAACTCAATGCAATGGGGACCATTGCTTCCTAAGGGGGGAGGAATGATCCAGGTGGATATTAGTGGCCACCCACCTATTCCACTTGGGGCCCCACCATTGTCTCTTTCATTTTTTTCACAACACACTATTTTTAGCAGTTTTTTCGGGTCATGAACTTCTGGAGCCATTTTGAGGCCCTAAACGACGTTTTTTGGGCATCGTTTGTCCAGCTTATATGATTTTGTTCTGGAACTGATATTCGTGGCGACAGTTGTAGCCCTCGAAAAAAAAAGGAACGCGATGATGGATAACTTTGCCCAAATCTTTCAACGACTGCCCACCGACAACGCATCTGCATCCAACAGCCACTCTGGAGGCGCGAATCCCTTTAAGGTACAAGTAAACTTTGACATTCCCATATTTGAGGGTCAAATAGATGTAGATGTCGTAGATAGATGGTTGAATCTATTAGAAGGATATTTCTTGATTCATGACTTTTCCGACCGAGAGAAGATTATTTTTGCACTCCTCAAAGCTACCCCCCATGTCAAGGACTGGTGGGGCGTAAAACAGAGATAGTATGCCGAAGTTACGTCCTCGGGAAGTTGAAACACCAATTTACTCAAACGGGGCCCATAGTTTTGGTGCTTCATCTTCTAGGGTTAGGTTTTTGGACGTTTAGAGTTCTCCATTGTTTCTCCAAAATAAATAGGCGCTCGAGCCTCATTGTAACATAGTTCAGAGGTCTGTAGCTGCCACATCTCTTCTCAGAGATTCGCTACCAGCACCCTAGCTATTTATGAAATGAAGCCTTAAGCCCTTCGCGGATGAGGTATTGTGTGACATTGCTCCTATTGATGTTTTTGATGTATTATTAGGCCAACCATACTTGTAGAAGCGACATCCTGTGTATGAGTCCCGACCTTGCGCTGTTATTGTTATTTTGGGAAATAATTTGTACAGGATACGAGAGGTACCACTGCCTCCCACTCTCTCTTTGGTTACTACAAAACAATGCAGTAAGCTCATTCCCCAAACCAGGAAATTTGTTTTCATGATGATCCGCCCCCAGGGAAAGAAGAAGATTGTGGCCACGACCTCCAAACATGGCTCCTCTGCATGACAACAAAAAATGGACAAGGTTGTGGAGGAGTACGAGGACATCTTCACCTCACCCACAGGGGTGCCTCTAAAACTGTCAGGTCAAGCACCCCATTGACCCGACCCCAGGTGCGCCACTACCCAATGGACCAATCTATAGGCGCTCTATTATGGAGAGTGATGAAATTAAGAGGCAGATTCAGGGGTTGCTGCAAAAATGTCACATCCGGCCAAGTTCATCACCCTATGGGAGCCCAATTGTGTTGGTACAGAAGAAGGATGGGACTTGGAGACTCTGTATTGACTATTGGGCGCTGAACAAGATCACTGTCTGGAATAGGTACCCGATCCCACGGATTGATGACCTTTTGGACCAACTCAAAGGGGAAAAATATTTCAGCAAGATCGACTTGAAGTCTGGGTATCACCAGGTACCAATCGAACCCTTTGATGTGTGGAAGACTGCCTTCAAAGCCAAGGAGGGCCTTTTCGAATGGCTCGTCATGCCTTTTGGGTTGACAAATGCTCCCACAACCTTCATGAGGTTGATGGATGACATCTTGCGTCCATTCACCAACTCATTTGTAGTGGTATACTTGCATGACATTCTGATCTTCAGCCAGAGTTGGGAAGAGCACCTCCAACACATCCGAGAAGTCCTCCAAACACTACAGCAACACAAGTTGTGTCCCAATTTGGAGAAGTGCACTTTTGGCATGACCAAGGTACAATATATGGGATACATTATTGATGAAAGGGGGGTGCATGTGGATCCAGCCAAGATCCAAGTCATTCGGGATTGGCTAGCCCCAACCACCCTAATAGAGCTTCGCAACTTTCTAGGTCTTGCTAATTTCTACCGCATGTTCGTGTTGGGATTCTCTCATATCACTTGGCCCTTGAGTCAAGTCACCAAGGGAGCAGCGAAAGAAAAATTCTTTTGGTCGGAATCTCAACAGAAGGCGTTCGTAGAATTGAAACATCGCCTCTGTTCTGCCCCAGTGCTCACATTACCAGACTTGCAACAACCATTTGAGATCGAGACAGATATGCCTCCACTATGCTATTGGGGCGCTCTTCTGAATAGGGGCATCAAGTGGCATATCACAATGAGACATCGTCACGCTTTAAAGATCCCACCAGACAAAGAAACATATTCATCAGGCAGTTTATCGACAATGGAAGCATTACATTTTGGGGAATGAGACAATAATTGACACAGACCACCAACCCCTGCAGTTCATACAGACACAAGGGAAGTTGCAGAACGATCGCCATTAGAAGTGGTCCACATATCTGCAACAATTTCATTTGAACATCAAGTACAAGAAGGGTAGCACCAATAATGTTGCAGACTGCCTCAGCGGACCACCAATCGTGGCCATAACCACCATTCTCAACTTTTGTGGGCATGAGACTTCTGATTGGCCACTTCTCTAAAAGAGCGATCTAGAATTCAGCCACACATACAAGGAACTCTTGGGGGGTATGCAAGTTCCAAATTTTCACCTCCAAGATGCATTGTTATGTCACCTAGGACACCTTTGTGTTCCTTCAAGCAAGCGTGCCAAGATGATATGGGAAGCGCACTACAGTTGAGTCGCTGGTCATTTTGGGGTCGAGAAAATAGTGGCAGTACTGCAGAAGTATTTCTATTGGCCGAACCTTCGACAGGATGTCGGGAAGTACATCAGATCCTGCACTGCTTGCACCATTGCCAAACTGGCCAACAAGAAGAAAGAGCTGTATACTCCGCTACCTACCCCTAGTCGACCTTGGGAATCCATCTCCATGAATTACATGTCAAGCCTTCCTTCTAATAAGCATGGAAACGACTATGTTTTCGTGGTCGTCGACAGATTCTCAAAGATGGCCATTATGGCGGCCCGCAAGAAGAATATCACAGCAGAAGCCATTGTTAAACTCTTCCTTGAACTAGTGTGGGTGCACTTTGGGATCCCATAGTCTATCATATCAGATCGCAACATCAGGTTCCTTAGCACATTTTGGTCCAGCCTCTGGTCAATGTTGGACACCAAGCTCACCAAGTCCACAGCTTTCCATCCCCAAACTGATGGCCAGACAGAGGTCGTCAACAGGATGATTGTACACATTCTGCGAATGTACAATTCAAAGAATCCACACATATGGGATGAGAGCCTCCCCTATGTACAACATAGTTATAACTGGGCTCTCCATAGCTCAACTGGCCACAACCCCTTTCAGGTGGGTTTGGGGTTCCAGCCACTATGTCCCATTGACGTAGCCATGGAATTTGCGGCTACTCAGGCCGATTCGGCTCATGTCCAGTCTGAAGCTAACAAAGAAAACAACTTCATCGAGCACATTCAGTGCATTCACCAACAGGTTCATGACATATTGGACAGAGCCAATGCAAAGTACAAGCAACGACATGATCAACATCGGGTGCCACACAATTTCCAGGTGGGCGAAAAAGTGTGGCTACATTTGCAGAAGGAGCGCCTCACTAGACCCCACCGCAAGCTTCGCCCTCTCCGATATGGGCCGTACACCATCACCAAGGCTGTAGGGAACAATGCCTTCGAGCTCAGTATTCCACCATTCCTTGGTCTGCACCTAGTATTCAATGTAGACCACCTTTGTCCCTACTTTCCACCTCTACTGGACACCTATGACATTGCAAAAGAACTCACACAAAAAGAGTTAAACCCAGACTGCATGGAACATGCCACCACAGACTGTATCATGGACATGCAAATCAAGAACACTCGCCAACAGAATATCCAACATTATTGGGTTGTCAAAGCTAGCCAACTCTTGCACCAAGGCAAGTGGTTCACCAGGGACCAAGTTCAGCAGAAGTTTCCTCATCTCATGGAGGAACTCAATGCAATGGGGACCATTGCTTCTTAAGTGGGGAGGAATGATCCAGGTGGATATTGGTGGCGACCCTCCTATTCCACTTGGAGCCCCACCATTGTCTCTTTCATTTTTTTACAACTTACTATTTTTAGCAGTTTTTTCGGGTCTTGAACTTTCGGAGCCGTTTTGAGGCCCTAAATGATGTTTTTTGGGTATCGTTTGTGTAGCGACAGTTGTAGCCCTCGAAAAACAAAGGATGGCGATGATGGATAAATTTTCCCAGATCCTTCAACGACTGCCCACTGGCGGCGCATCTACATCCAGCAGCCACTCTGGAGGGGCGACTCCCTTTAAGGTACAAGTAAACTTTGACATTCCCATATTTGAGGGTTAAATAGATGTAGATGTCGTAGATAGATGGTTGAATCTATTAGAAGGATATTTCTTGGCTCATGAATTTTTCGATCGGGAGAAGATTATTTTTGCACTTCTCAAAGCTACCCCCCATGTCAAGGACTGGTGGGGCGTCAAGCGGAGATAGTATGCCGAAGTTATGTCCCTGGGAAGTTAAAACACCAATTTACCCAAACGGGGCCCATAGTTTTGGTGCTTCATCTCCTAGGGTTAGGTTTTTGGACGTTTAGAGTTCTCCATTGTTTCTCCAAAATAAATAGGCGCTCGAGCCTCATTGTACCACAGTTCAGAGGTCTGTAGCCGCCACATCTCTTCTCAGAGATTCGCTACCAACACCCTAGCTATTTTATTTCCATTATGTTTGTAATGATATTTCTCTTATTTGATATTAATGAAATGAAGCCTTATTTCCACTGCATCTCTATGTTTATGGTTATTTCTCTATTCTTTTGTGTTCCTGCATAAATCCGGATCAGTGGTATCAGAGGGATCAAGATGTGCATGAGTTGACGAATCTGTTCCATATCCTGCGCACAAAGTTGGGTATCAAAGTTTCAGAGAAACATTTGGTGCTAAAATATCGCAGTTGTCTGTACAGATACATTTAGGAGATAATGGAGTTCCTCAACATCTCCTCGCTTAGTACGACATACCGGTATGTTGCCAAGATTGAGTAGAAATTCAAACAGAAGAAGCGAGACTTTGGATCTGCGAATCAAAAGCAAGGGAAAGGTGCCCCCAAACCGCAGAACAAAGGACGAAGCGAAGGCATGGCAACCCAAGACAACATGCAAAAACCGCAAGAAAATAACAACATTGCGAAGCCAAAGAAGGACACGGGAAAGTGGTGTGAGTTCCATAAGAGCTCCACTCACAACACAAGTGAGTGTCGGGCCAAGCAGTCGCTGGTGGCAGAGATGAGGGCTTCTGAATCAGATGCATGCTCCGACTCTGAATCAGAACCTAACAAGGGGAATGACAAAGGGAAACAGATTATTGATGCGGAGCCCAACGCCACTGTTGAAACTAAGAAGATATAGAAGGAGAAATCAGAAGATCCAGAGGAGGCAGAGCGTCTCTCCCACATGTGGGTAAAGGGTTCCCTGCTACAGTTCATTGTCAACAATGGGAGCCAAAAGAACCTCATTTCAACAGATGTCATGAAGCGGTTGGGCTTGCTGACCACAACGCACCCACAACCATACACCATTGGGTGGCTTCACCAAGGACGAGATCGCTGCGTCAGCCAACAGTGTCGCCTTCCCTATAGCATCAAGCCCTTCGCGGATGAGGTATTGTGTGACATTGCTCCTATTGATGTTTCTGATGTATTATTAGGCCAACCATACTTGTGGAAGCGACATGCTGTGTATGAGTCCCGACCTCGCGATGTTATTGTTACTTTGGGAAATAAGTTGTACAGGATACCAGAGGTACCACTGCCTCCCACTATCTCTTTGGTTACTGCAAAACAATGTAGTAAGCTCATTTCCCAAACCAGGAAATTTATTTTCATGATGATCCGCCCCCAGGGCAAGAAGAAGACTGTGGCCATGACCTCCAGACATGGCTCCTCTGCACGACAACAACAAATGGACAAGGTTGTGGAGGAGTACGGGGACATCTTCACCTCACCCACAGGGGTGCCTCTACACTGTCAGGTCAAGCACCCCATTGACCTGACCCCAGGTGTGCCGCTACCCAATGGACCAATCTAAAGGCGCTCTATTATGGAGAATGATGAAATCAAGAGTCAGATTCAGGAGCTGCTACAGAAAGGTCACATCCGGCCAAGTTCATCACCCTGTGGGAGCCCGATCGTGTTGGTAAAGAAGAAGGATGGGACTTGGAGACTCTGTATTGACTATCGGGCGCTGAAAAGGATCACTGTCCGGAATAGGTACTTGATCCCACGAATTGATGACCTTCTGGACCAACTCAAAGGGGCAAAATATTTTAGCAAGATCGACTTGAAGTCTAGGTATCACCAGGTACCAATCGAACCCTCTGATGTGTGGAAGGCTGCCTTCAAAGCCAAGGAGGGCCTTTTCGAATTGCTCGTCATACCTTTCAGGTTGACAAGTGCTCCTGCAATGTTCATGAAGTTGATGGATAACATCTTGCATCCATTCACCAACTCATTTGTAGTGGTATACTTGGATGACATTATAATCTTCAGCTAGACTTGGGAAGAGCACCTCCACCACATCCGAGAAGTCCTCCAAACACTACGACAACATTAGTTGTGTGCCAATTTGGAGAAGTGAACTTTTGGCATGACCCAGGTTCAATATCTGGGATACATTATTGATGAAAGGGAGGTGCATGTGGATCCAACCAAGATCCAAGTCATTCAGGATTGGCCAACCCCAACTACCCTAACAGAGCTTCACAACTTTCCAGGTCTTGCTAATTTCTACCGCAGGTTCGTGTTGGGATTATCCCATATCACTTGGCCCTTGAGTCAAGTCACCAAGGGTGGAGCGAAAGCAAAATTATTTTGGTCGGAATCTCAACAGAAGGCGGTCATAGAATTGAAACATCGCCTCTATTATGCCCCAATGCTCACATTACCAGACTTGCAACAACCATTTGAGATCGAGACAGATGCCTCTGACTATGCTATTGGGGCAGTTCTTACTCAATAGGGGCATCCAGTGGCATATCACAATGAGACATTGTCCGACACACTTTGAAAGTATCCCACTTATGACAAAGAAATGTATTCCATTGGGTAGGCTTGTCAACAATGGAAGCATCACAATCATCCACACAGACCACCAACCCCTGCAGTTCATACAGACACAAGGGAAGTTGCAGAACGATCACCATCAGAAGTGGTCCACATATCTGCAACAATTTCATTTGAACATCAAGTACAATAAGGGTAGCACCAATAATGTTGCAGACTGCCTCAGCCGACGACTGATCGTGGCCATAACCACCATTTTCAACTCTTGTGGGCATGAGACTTTTGATTGGCCGCTTCTCTACAAGAGCGATCCATAATTCAGCCACACATACAAGGCAATCTTGGGGGGTACGCAAGTTCCAAAATTTTGCCTCCAAGATGCACTGTTATTTCACCTGGGACACCTTTGTGTTCCTTCAAGAGAGTGTGCCAAGATGATATGGGAAGCGCACTACAGTCGAGTCGCTGGTCATTTTGGGGTCGATAAAACAATGGTAGTACTGAAGAAGTATTTCTATTGGCCGAACCTTCGACAGGATGTCGGGAAGTACATCATATCCTACACTGCTTGCGCCATTGCCAAACCGACCATCAAGAAGCAAGGGCTGTATACTTAGATACCTACCCCTAGTCGACCTTGGGAATCCGTCTCCATGGATTACATGTCAGACCTTCCTTCTACTAAGCATGGAAATGACTATGTTTTCGTGGTCGTCGACAGATTCTCAAAGATGGCCATTATGGCGGCCTGCAAAAAGAATATCACAAGAGAAGCCACTGCTAAAATCTTCTTTGAACAAGTGTGGGTGAACTTTGGGATCCCACAGTCTATCATATCAGATTGCGATAGCAGTTTCCTCAGCACATTTTTTTCCAGCCTCTGGTCAATGTTGGACACCAAGCTCACCAAGTCCACATCTTTCCATCCCCAAACTGATGGCTAGACAGAGGTCGTCAACAGGATGATTGTACACATTCTGCGTATGTACAATTCAAAGCATCCACGCACATGGGATGAGAGCCTCCCCTATGTAAAACACAGTTATAATCGGGCTCTCCCTAGCTCAACCGGCCACAAACCCTTTCAGGTGGGGTTGGCATTCCAGCCACTATGTCCCATTGACGTAACCATGCCATTTGCAGCTGCTCAGGCCGATTCAACTCATGTCCAATATGAAGATGACAAAGCAAACAACTTCATCGAGCACATTCAGTGCATCCGCGAACAGGTTCATGACATATTGGACAGAGCCAATGCTAAGTACAAGCAACGACATGATCAACATCGGGTGCCACACAACTTCCAGGTGGGCAAAAAGGTGTGGCTACATTTTCAGAAGGAGCACCTCACTGGACCCCACCGCAAGCTTTGCCCGCTCTGATATGGGTCGTACACCATCACCAAGGCTGTAGGGAACAATGCCTTCGAGCTCAGTATTCCACCATTCCTTGGTATGCACCCAGTATTCAACGTAGACCGCCTTCGTCCCTACTTCCCACCTCTACTGGACACCTCTGACATTGCAGAAGAACTCACACCAAAAGAGTTAAACCCAGACTACATGGAACAGGCCACCACAGACTGTATCATGGACATGCAAATCAAGAACACTCGCCAACAGAAGATCCAACTGTATTGGGTTGTCAAAGCTGGCCAACTCCTGCACCAAGGCAAGTGGTTCACCAGGGACCAAGTTCAATAGAAGTTTCCTCATCTCATGGAGGAACTCAATGCAATATGGACCATTGCTTCCTAAGGGTGGAGGAATGATCCAGGTGGATATTGGTGGCTACCCGCCTATTCCACTTGGGGCCCCACCATTGTCTCTTTCAATTTTTCACAACTTACTATTTTTAGCAGTTTTTTTGGGTCCTAAACTTCCAGAGCCATTTTGAGGCCCTAAACGACGTTTTTTGGGCATCTTTTGTCCAGGAAATATGATTCCGTTCCGGAATCGATATTCGTGGCGATAGTTGTAGTCCTAAAAAAACAAAGGAACACGATGATGGATAAATTTGCCCAGATCCTTCAACAATTGCCCACCGGTGGCGCATCTACATCCAACAGCCACTCTAGAGGCACGACTCCCTTTAAGGTACAAGTAAACTTTGACATTCCCATATTTGAGGGTCAAATAGATGTAGATGTCGTAGATAGATTGTTGAATTTATTAGAAGGATATTTCTCGGTTCATGACTTTTCTGACCTGGAGAAGATTATTTTTTCACTCCTCAAAGCTACCCCCCATCTCAAGGACTGGTGGGGCGTCAAATGGAGATAGTATGCCGAAGTGACGTCCCCGGGAAGTTGAAACACCAATTTACCTAAACGGGGCCCATAGTTTTGGTGCTTCATCTCCTAGGGTTAGGTTTTTGGACGTTTAGAGTTCTCCATTGTTTCTCCAAAATAAATAGGCCCTCGAGCCTCATTGTAACATAGTTCAGAGGTCTGTAGCCGCCACATCTCTTCTCAGAGATTCGCTACCAATACCCTAGCTATTTTATTTCTATTATGTTTGTAAGCATATTTCTGTTATTTGATATTTATGAAATGAAGCCTTATTTCTGCTGCATCTCTATGTTTATGGTTATTTCTGTATTCTGTTGCGTTCTTGCATAAATCCAGATCAGTGGTATCAGAGGGATCAAGATGTGCATGAGCTGACGAATATGTTCCATACCCTGCGCACAAAGTTGGGTATCAAAGATTCATAGAAACATTTGGTGCTAAAGTATCGCAGTTGTCTACAAAGATACATTCAGGAGGAAATGGAGTTCGTCGACATCTCCTCGCTTGGTACGACATACCGGTATGCTACCAAGATCAAGCAGAAATTCAAACAGAAGAAGCAAGACTTTGGATATGCGAATCAAAAGCAAGGGAAAGGTGCCCCCAAACTGTAGAAGAAAGGACAAAGCCAAGGCATGGTGGCCCAAGACAACCTGCCAAAGCCACAAGCAAGGAACAACACCGTGAAGCCAAAGAAGGACACGGGAAAGTGGTGTGAGTTCCATAAGAGCTCCACTCACAACACAAGTGAGTGTCGGGCCAAGCAGTCACTGGTGGCCGAGATGAGGGATTCTAAATCAGATGCATGCTCCGACTGTGAATCAGAACCTGACAAGGGGAATTACAAAGGGAAGCAGATTATTGATGTGGAGCCCAACGCCATTGTTGCCACTACAAAGATCCAGAAGGGAGAACAAGAAGATCCAGAGGAGGCAGAGCGCCTCTTCCACTCCCAGATGTGGGTAAAGGGTTCCCCGCTGTGGTTCATTGTCGACAATGGGAGCCAAAAGAACCTCATTTCAGCAGATGTCATGAAGCAGTTGGGCTTTTCGACCACATCGCACCCACAACCATACACCATCGGGTGGCTTCACCAAGGACGGGATCTCCGCGTCAGCCAACAATGCCACCTTCCCTATAGCATCAAGCCCTTCACGGATGAGTTATTGTGTGACATTTCTTCTCTTGATGTTTCTGATGTATTATTAGGCCAACCATACTTGTGGAAGCGACATGATGTGTATGAGTCCCGACCTCGCACTGTTATTGTTACTTTGGGAAATAATTTGTACAAGATACCAGAGGTACCACCTCCTCCCACTATCTCTTTGGTTACTGCAAAACAATGCAGTAAGCTCATTTCCCAAACTAGGAAATTTGTTTTCATGATGATCCGCCCCCAGGGCAAGAAGAAGACTGTGGCCACGACCTCCAGACATGGCTCCTCTGCACGACAACAACAAATGGACAAGGTTGTGGAGGAGTACGGGTACATCTTCACCTCACCCACAGGGGTGCCTCTACATTTTCAGGTCAAGCACCCAATTGACTTGACCCCAGGTGCGCCGCTACCCAATGGACCGATATATAGGTGCTCTGTTATGGAGAATGATGAAGTCAAGAGGTAGATTCAAGAGCTGCTGTAGAAAGGTCACATCCGGGCAAGTTCATCGCCCTGTGGGAGCCCGATCGTGTTGGTACAGAAGAAGGATGGGACTTGGAGACTCTGTATTGACTATCGGGCGCTGAATAAGATCAATGTTTGAAATAGGTACTTGATCCAATGGATTGATGACCTTCTGGACCAACTCAAAGGGGAAAAATATTTCAGTAAGATCGGCTTGAAGTCTGGGTATCACCAGGTACCAATCGAACCCTCTGATGTGTGGAAGGTTGTCTTCAAAGCCAAGGAGGGCCTTTTCGAATGGCTCGTCATGCCTTTTGGGTTGAAAAATGCTCCCACAACCTTCATGAGGTTGATGGATGACGTCTTGCATCCATTCACCAACTCATTTGTAGTGGTATACTTGGATGACATTCTGATCTTCAGCCAGACTTGGGAAGAGCACCTCCACCACATCTGAGAAGTCCTCCAAACACTGCGGCAACACAAGTTGTGTGCCAATTTGGAGAAGTGCACTTTTGGCATGAACCAGGTTCAATATCTGGGATACATTATTGATCAAAGGGGGGTGCATGTGGATCCAGCCAAGATCTAAGTCATTTGGGATTGGCCAGCCCTAACCAGCCTAACAGAGGTTCGCAACTTTCTAGGTCTTGCTAATTTCTACCGCAGGTTTGTGTTGGGATTCTCTCATATCACTTGGCCCTTGAGTCAAGTCACCAAGGTAGGAGCGAAAGCAAATTATTTTGGTTGGAATCTCAACAGAAGGTGTTCGTAGAATTGAAACATCGCCTCTATTCTGCCCCAGTGCTCACATTACCAGACTTGCAACAACCATTTGAGATCGAGACAAATGCCTTTGACTATGCTATTGGGGCAGTTCTTACTCAACAGGGGCATCCAGTGGCATATCACAATGAGACATTGTTCGACACAGTTCGAAAGTATCCCACTTATGACAAAGAAATGTATTCCATTGTGCAGGCTTGTCGACAATGGAAGCATTACATTTTGGGGAAGGAGATGATCATCCACACAGACCACCAACCCCTGCAGTTCATACAGACACGAGGGAAGTTACAGAATGATCACCATCAGAAGTGGTCCACATATCTGCAACAATTTCATTTGAACATCAAGTACAAGAAGGGTAGCACCAATAATGTTGCAGACTGCCTTAGCCGACCACCGATCGTGGCCATAACCACCATTCTCAACTCTTATGGGAATCAGAGTTCTGATTGGCTACTTCTCTACAAGAGCAATCCAAAATTTAGCCACACATACAAGGCACTCTTGGGGGGTACGCAGTTCCAAAATTTCACCTCCAAGATGCACTGTTATGTCACCTGGGACACCTTTGTGTTACTTCAAGCGAGCATGCCAAGATGATATGGGAAGTGCACTATAGTCGAGTCTCTAGTCATTTTAGGGTCGAGAAAATAGTGGCAGTACTGCAGAAGTATTTCTATTGGCTAAACCTTCGACAGGATGTCGGGGAGTACATCAGATCCTACACTGCTTGCGCCATTGCCAAACCGTCCATCAAGAAGCAAGGGCTGTATACTCCACTACCTACCCCTAGTCAACCTTGGGAACCCATCTCCATGGATTACATGTCAAACCTTCTTTCTACTAAGCATGGAAATGACTATGTTTTCGTGGTCGTCGACAGATTCTCAAAGATGGCCATTATGGCAGCCTGCAAGAAGAATATCACAACAGAAGCCACTGCTAAACTCTTCTTTGAACGAGTGTGGGTGCACTTTGGGATCCCACAGTCTATCATATCGCATCGTGGCAATGTGTTCCTCAAGACATTTTCGTCCAAATTCTCCTCTGGTCAATGTTGGACACCAAGCTCACCAAGTCCACAACTTTCCATCCCCAAACTGATGGCCAGACAGAGGTCGTCAACAAGATGATTGTACACATTCTGTGCATGTACGATTCAAAGCATCCACGCACATGGGATGAGAGCCTCCCCTATGTACAACATAGTTATAACCGGGCTCTCCACAGCTCAATCAGCCACAGCCCCTTTCAGGTGGGTTGGGGTTCCAACTACTATGTCCCATTGATGTAGCCATGCCATTTACGGCTACTCAGGTTGATTCGGCTCATGTCCAGTCTGAAGCTGATAAAGCAAGCAACTTCATTGAGCACATTCAGCGCATTCGCCAACAGGTTCATGACATATTGGATAGAGCCAATGCTAAGTATAAGCAATGACATGATCAACATCGGGTGCTACACAACTTCCAAGTGGGCGAAAAAGTGTCGCTACATTTGCAGAACGAGCGCCTCACTGGATCCCACCGCAAGCTTCGCCCGCTCTGATATGGGCCGTACACCATCACCAAGGCTGTAGGGAAAAATTCCTTCGAGCTCAGTATTCCACCATTCCTTGGTCTGTACCCAGTATTGAATGTATACCGCCTTCGTCCCTACTTCCCACCTCTACTGGACACCTCTGATATTGCAGAAGAACTCACACCAAAAGAGTTAAACCCAGACTGCATGGAACAGGCCACCACAGACTGTATCATGGACATGCAAATCAAGAACACTCGCCAACAGAAGATCCAATTGTATTGGGTTGTCAAAGCTAGCCAAATCCTGCACCAAGGCAAGTGGTTCACTAGGGACCAAGTTCAGCAGAAGTTTCCTCATCTCATGGAGGAACTCAATGCAATGGGGACCATTGCTTCCTAAGGGGGGAGGAATGATCCAGGTGGATATTGGTGGCCACCCACCTATTCCACTTGGGGCCCCACCATTTTCTCTTTCAGTTGTTCACAACTTCCTATTTTTAGCAGTTTTTCGGGTCTTGAACTTCCGGAGCCATTTTGAGGCCCTAAACGACGTTTTTTGGGCATCGTTTGTCCAGCTAATATGATTGTGTTTCAAAATTGATATTTGAGGTGATAGTTGTAGTCCTTAGATAAATATTTCTAACGATGCATCATGTGCGTCAAACGGAGATAGTATGCCGAAGTTACGTCCCTCGGAAGTTGAAACACCATTTTACCCAAACGGGGCCCATAGTTTTGGAGCTTCATCTCCTAGGGTTAGGTTTTTGGACATTTAGAGTTCTCCATTGTTTCTCCAAAATAAATAGGCCCTCGAGCCTCATTGTAACATAGTTCAGAGTTTTGTAGCCGCCACATCTCTTCTCAGAAATTCGCTACCAGCACCCTAGCTATTTTATTTCTATTATGTTTGTAAGCATATTTATGTTATTTGATATTAAAGAAATGAAGCCTTATTTCCACTACATCTCTATGTTTATGGTTATTTCTGTATTCTGTTGCATTCCTGCATAAATTCGGATCACTTACCCTGTAAATTCCTACATTTTGGATAGGTTTCTTCAACATTTTACTCCCTTTAGAGTTTGGTGTTGCCTTCCCCCCTTAGGATCCCCTTACGTGTCCTGCTTTTTGGAGCTTCTTTCTTGTCCTTTTTTAGCATTTTCACCTCTGATTTTATGCACTATTTTCAGCAGATTGTTGCCTTTAGATCCAGTCCCTTTGATATTAGATATTTTTGCCTTTTTGTGGGTCTTTGAGTTGCTTGTTTTCCCTATTTTATTTTGCTACTTAATTTCATTCTTAGGTGGGGGTTGTGTGCTTCAATTTACTATTTATTTAATGTTCACTTTCAGTATTATTTAAATTTTATGCACTTTATTTTCAACAACATTGGCATCATCAAAACATGCTTAATTAAGTCATCCACTTGACATGTTTATCACACACACACACACCTTAAGCGAACGAGAGGTTGGTTAACACTGCCAAGCCGAGACTTGAAACACTGCACCTTAATAATTCAACTCACATAGATAAAGCCCACTTGGGAACCAGGGCAAAAATAATCTTTGTAGTTAGGTGTATGATCAGTGGGATAGGCTTCCAATAGCACCCATTGATCACTTACATTGAGAAATAGACAGTTAACATATTAGGGAACTTAAAATCCTTCACCATCCCATAGTCCAAAGTCGAAGCTTGTAAGAAACCCGATTCAAAGGGGGTTAGGCTAGATCACAATGCGAGCGGTTGTCCTCGAGGCTACCTAACTCATGGTAGGGAATTCTGTGTCGTGGTTGATCACCAAAAGCTCAAGAATTG
This sequence comes from Pinus albicaulis, assembly GCA_034641835.2. Classification (NCBI taxonomy): domain Eukaryota; kingdom Viridiplantae; phylum Streptophyta; class Pinopsida; order Pinales; family Pinaceae; genus Pinus; species Pinus albicaulis. The sequence goes on along the minus strand of CM076575.1, from coordinate 1,734,949,901 downwards.
GGCACTCCCGTGGGATGAAGGTAACCTTAGTGGCCAATCTTAGGAAAACACCCTATAGGACTAGCTGTGGGAAAGCAGTTGGTCCTCTACCCCACCTTTCTCTAGACAACTCTGCTTGCAGGGATCAGGTCATGTTAAGTAAGAAATCCCTTGGAAGGCCATCTTAAACAGTAGATCTAGGACTTTTTTGAGGAATTATATCTCCTTCATGATAGCGGCCATTTTTCTTTGATAGGATGTGTTTTCTTGAATTAGAGTAGCATATTAATATAGTTAGTTTACACTTAGCACCACTTAACTATGTGTTTGCTTGTTGTTTGTTGCTCATTTTCTCCTATCATCACCCTTTATTTTATTGAGTCATCTTTGTCTTGACACCATTGCACCCCCTAGGTGTTTTTCAGAGAGACTTCGCGTCCTTCACCCCCAGTTTCCTTTTGGACATCTTACTCCCTCTCGTCAAGTTCAAACCCATCCTCCTAGTCCTCCATTAGGTCCCCATATTGACTCTAGCTCTTCTGATTCTTCCAGTTCTTCCTCTAACCCCGCATCTTCCAAACCCCATACCACCACCATGTTAGGAACCAATGTGGGTAGTGGAAACCCGGGTGGTAACCAAGGTAACCCCACAGACGGAACCTCTAATGGTATGGCCACCAACCTTCCCTTGCTTCCTTATATGGTTGGATTGTCGAGCCTCCCCTATTTCAGTCAACTCATCAATGATCCTCTTCTCCATGACCCAAATTGGCCTCCTATGCCTACCAAGATTCCTTCTGACATCCCTAAGTTCGAAGGTAATCCTAGAGAAGACCCCACAAATCATGTTCGATCTTTTCACACGTGGTGTTCATCAAATTATATTACCGAAGACTCCATTTGTCTTCACCTCTTCCAACATACCCTTATTGGAGTTGCTTCCAAATGGTATGTGGATAAAGCACATGACTCCCATTCCACCTTCACGAATCTCGCCAAAGATTTTCTTAAATACTTCCAGTTACCACTCTGATATGACACAAGTACCGAACTCTTTACCTCTTTTCATTAAACTTCTGCCATATGCCTTTCTGATCATGTCCAAGAATGGTGCAAAAGGAGGAGCTTGTGTAGAGCCCTGAGTTTGAAGACCATGTATATATGGATTGGTTCTTAAGAACACTTTTGGCCCCATAGCTAAATATGTCACCTCTCAGTTCCCTCAAAATGAGGAAGAAGCCCTCTGGATAGCCTTGAAATATGATTTGATATATGCTCAGTTAGGTTATGTTTATAATGTCCTCCCCGATCTTCCTCGACATGGTGGTGCTAATGTGCCAAGGGAATCTCATGTCTCTCACGGTATCATTGGATCTCTTTCCCACCCTCAACCTTCACCATATCCTCAACCTTCTATAATTTATGGTCAACCACAGGGGGGGACTAGTTCTACTTGCACCTATCCCCCTCCTTACCCTTCGCGTGTCAACTCTTACCACAATACAAGCATGTCATATGCATATCCCTATCCGCATTAGTTGATGCCAGTGTCAGTTGTTTCTCCACTTAGTTATTCAAATGTTGTCATGAATCCTTACTATCCTTATACATCGCCCAATGCTCCAGCCCCACTGAAACCAGCGCCTCAACCTCCCATGCCTTCGTCTCCTTTGCCCCAACAACAACCACCTCCATAGAATCAAGTGTATTCTCAGTAGAGTACTACCAATCCCCCTAACCCCAAGATAAGGAACAAGGGGAAAGGTAACCAGAATCAACAACCTCAATGTAACTAGGACAACCAAGGTCAATAACCTAATGCCCCTAAGGGTGACCAGCCTAATCATGTAACCCAACAACAAGGGGGAAAACCCAAGCAAAACAAGGCTCTTAGAGCCAATGAACATTGCACCTGTTGCAGAGTTTTTCACCATTATACTCATGAATGTCTCCTTTTGCCTCAGATGCGTCAAGCATTGGAAGCTCGAGTAACTGCTTCTAGAGGACCTCAACCCATTTCTCCACCTCCTCCCCCTCTTGCTCATCACAATCGACTATGCTTACAAATACTTTTCCTTATCAAGGATATGTGGCTACCCAACCCACACAGAATACTGCAGCTCCCCAACCTTCATAATATGGCCAGAACAATTATCATATATTCATGATAAATTATGACGAATTCAACACCGAACAAGTTAACCTCCAGCCCTGGTCACGCCAATATGACAAGCCTCCTGCAAAGTCAATGATTTTTTCCCAAACCAAAGTTTCCATTGAGCCTTTGTCATCACCAAATGGTACCTTATAGATCCATCCACCTAAGGTTGAGGTTATCCCCAAGATCCCCAAAATTCCATTACATTGAAATGTTGCTTCTTCTAAAGCCACCCATAACTATAACATAGTAGATGACTTGGTGTAGTCTCTTGTTGCCATGTCAACGCTGGAAGTCCTCTAGACATGCCTACCCCAATGGAAAGCTCTACTATGTGCTTTGGGCACTGTGGATCCCTATGTCGATCGTATGATCGTCTTTGACATTGAAAAAGTAGAACATCCCCCCCTTCCTTCATATGTTTCCTTTCAAATACAAGTTTCCATAAAAAACGCCATTGTCTACCGATGTATAATAAATGAAGGGGCTCCACCCGTGCAATGGTCACTAGTGTCTTGGTTCCCCCGACCTCTTACCATCCAGTATCACTCTTTGTGCTTGGGACGGTCACCCCTCGGTTTATATCGCAACTACCCCATTACATTTGTTGGTAAGACAATATTGATTGATATCAAAGCCATTGATACCCCATTAGATTATAATATGTCGTTGGGTCATAGTTACACCTATTCCATGTCAGTAGTCGCATACGTTATCTTTCGCAAGATGTGCTTTCCTCACAACGGAAGGATCATCAATATCGATCATTTGGCTTACTATGACCCCCAGTATCAAACCTCTCCTCAGACCACTATCTCATCGATGACTAGCAATAAGACTATCCCTTCCTTAATCGATGTTTCTACTGGAGTATACAAAGATTCCACATTTCTTGGAGCTTACTATGGCCCACCGCTTACCCCTTATGATCCTAGCTCTTCCAGTGTTTGCATGCTTCAAGTGTCACAGGCTGAAGGCAAGTGGCTTGGTACACCTTCTCAACAATCAACTCCTTCACAACCTCCTGCTCGAGACTCAACTCGACCTTCAAGTACCATTCCTTCAGGCCAGTTTCCTTTTGCTGATATCTCTCCCAGTCATTTTTCACCCAGAACTGTTCCCCCAGGTCTCTCTCATCCAGGAGCAGTTCCTCCAAGTCATTACCCCTATGGTCAGATATATTTCTTGTTCCCACCACCAGGAATATTTTCTACCCCTATAATGGCTACGTTGAGTCTTCCCAACATCACCTTGGGGATCCCAGTCTGGTACATTGAACCTCTCGCAAACACTCCTCCAGAACAACTCAAAACTTATACAACTTTGGATCTGGTTCAACCCATTGTTACCACCCCTTCCTTTTCTTAAGTTCGACAACAACCTCAATATGTAGCCACTCATGTTCTAAAAGAATCTAGTGAGGGGGGAAAAGCCCAGAAAAAAGGAAACAAAGACAAGGCACCCCAAGCAACCCCTACTCCTCCAAAACCACCAAATCCTTCTTCTCCATGCACTTTGTGTGATGTTTTTGGGCATGCCAGCAATAACTGTCTTGATCTCCCTCATATTAAGAGTGTGGTCTTTGATACTTTTCTCAACCCTAACATTCATTGGGTCATTGCCACGTTACCTGAGTCCGCTAAGAAAAATAAAACATTATGCATGAATCACCCTTGTGCTTTGTGCGATAAGTATGGACATTACTCCCATCACTTTCCCTGTCTCAAATACTTTCGTGATACACTTCAAGCGATTCACGAGTTATATCACGCTCATAATGACTCTACTTCCCCTCTACCTGCGGGTGCTAGCCACAATACATCACCAGGACATGAGGTCTCTCAAAAACCCATCGTGCTCCCTCCTGCTGATGTTGAGATGACATATAGTTCTGCCCCTATTATCCACCTGTCGTTATACATGGGATCGATATATTCAGATTCCTTAGTGTTTTCCTATTATTCTTCTTTCGAACCTTCTTCGGAAGACACTTCAGTCTCAACATCGATAGATGCCATATCTACTAGTCATATTTCCACCCCTTTTGACGATGCACATGTGAACCTTATCTCTCATGAAGACACCTTAGGTAGTTCCTCATCATCATGGAGTTCTTCTTCCTCCCATAATCCCATTTTCCATTCTGATGAAGAAATCATGGAAGTTAGGACCACCCCTGATTATCCTTGGGATAATATGCACCATTGTGCGTACTTCCTTCCACAAAAAACCCATGATAAATATGTTGTGGAGTCCAAATAATTCATCCATGGTGAGGTCTGTTGAGATTCAACAAGATGATGAGGCTTAGTGAAAATCAGTCACCTTCACTAAGTGGGCCCGCAGGCTATTTTTAGGTGTAAGGATATTTTTAGACTATGTCTATTTTTAGACATGGTGATCATATTTCAGAAGTTGTAGGATGCTATTTGTGGATGGTTGGTCATTTGGGAAAAATAGATGAAATTCTATTTTTAGAATATTGGGCGAAGTCTATTTATAGATCGTCAATCTAAAAATAGATGCATGTTGGTTATTATTAACTCTTAATAATAATTCGACAATAAATAACAACTTATTCTCTTGGAGCACTTTATTTTAGTATACAGATTTGGAAAATCAGTGGGCTGAAGTAATTTCGAAATTCCTAGGGTTTATTGGTGGTTCATGCATGGAGGACTCAGTTAGAACCGAAGTGGCAAAGTTATGACAGAGTTGGAAGAGTAGTTCATGGAGTTGTTATTCAGTTTAACTCAGTTATTGGAGTTAAACTCAGTTGAGCTAGTTCTATCTAGTCTAACTGAATGATACACTAGTGAGAGTGGAGTGAATTAATTAGTTAATTAATTCAAAAATAATAACTCACTAATCAACTGAACAAATACAACAGTTAACTACAATGCATGTCAGTTCCACTGGAGACCTGGTGGGGAGATAGGTGAAAGGGTGAGATGGACTATCCATTGTGACTATAGTGATGCATTGATTGCATCACACGCACATTGGAGTTTCCAATGAGGATTGCACAGTCAAGGCAAGGCCAATTCGAATTCATTTAGGGGTCTTCTTTAGCAGGGATTGCGCAGTGGAGGCAGGCTACCAGGTAGCAAGAAATCAGTGCATGGATTTGCAGATTTCTTCATGTTAGTGTGTGACGATTGATTGTACTGAGAGCTTAATGTACTAAGCTCTATATGAGATTGTTACATGATCTCCATGATACATAATATATGATAGTTGGAGTTTTTAGCTTCAGGATTTCCTGTTAAAAAACTGTGTTATGTGCGATTGTTTTTATTGCTTCATGTGTTTGCAATTGAGTTTGATTTTCCACAAAAGATTAACAATGGAAGGATTTTGTATTTAGCAAGAAGATAAATATCGTTAGATCAGGGGAATTTGGATATATACATGCATATGTTATATAATTTCTACATGGTATCAGAGCAGTGTTAATTCTTGAAGATTGCAATTGTGAAGAATTGTTGAGTTTGTGTTGGTGGACAATTCGAATTTGCTGCAGAAATTTCTTGGTGTGACAGTTGAGTATACATTGAAATGTCCTTCAATGGGTTGCGATTGGAGTATGCCCCTGAGGGAAACTCGAATTACATAGCCTAGAAGGATAGGATGGAGGCGGTGCTGGAAGATAATGGATTGAAGGAGTTCATCGATAACGATGTTCCTAAGCCGAGTTCTAGCGATGTTGCATTACTTGACGCATGGCAAAAGAAGGTAGCAAAGACAAGAAGAATTCTGTTGGAAGGTGTGAAGGACCATATTGTGTCCAACCTTCACGGGAAAGCCACTCCATTTGCAATGTGGATGGCTTTGACAGATTTGTTCCAAAGTAGTAGTGACCAGAGGAAGTTGGCGCTGAAAGATAAGCTCAGAAAAATAAAAATGGAGAAGGGCGAAAATATTCCAAAATATCTCACGAAGTTTGTCCACTGTAGGGATGAACTGGGAAGTGTGGGGATTACTGTTGATGATGATGACTTGGTGAGATAGTGAGCTTGGCTCTCCTTGGGTTTCTGAAGAGTTGGCATAGCTACGAAGACTCTGTCAATGGAAGGGAGAAACTGCCGGGTTGGGAGCGACTTTGGTAGGATCTTGTGCAGGAGGAGGTAAGGCGAAGTACCAGGGATGGATATTCATCAAAGAATGAAGATGAAGAGAATTGCACTTTGGTTGCCAAATCAAGGAAAGGGAAGGGGAAGAAATTCCCTTCAAAATCCAAGGCTAAAGGCAAGAAGCAGGATTTTTCAAAAGTGAAGTGTTTTCACCGTCACGAACATGGGCATTTCGCCACTAACTGCCCACAGAAGAAGAAGAACAAGAAGGCTGCTGGAGTTGCAGAGGGTGAGGCCTTAGCCTCGCAATTTGAACTTGATTTCTCTTTGATCGCAAGCTTGGTTTGAAGCGCTATGGGATCGGTGTGGTATCTTGATAGTGGTGTAATATTCCTAAATTAGCTGCAACTAATTGGAATATTAATTTTGCCTTGTTTATTTTTGCGTTTCATGATTGATGAATAAATTGTAAAGGAGGACATGTAAAATCCCTAAAACCAAGAATAAATCAATTCCTATGTTAACAGAGACATATCTAGGCTATGTAAATAAACTTCTATAGGTGTGAATGGGTTTAAATCACAAGAATGGGTCATCTTTGACCAAGTCAATAACGCAATCTAGATGCATTGAACATCCTTGAGGGACAACGCAGTTCTAGAAGGATATTCTAAATGTGAAAAGCGCTAAACCAATGAAGTGGTTTAGGGTTTTGCCAAGACTCCAATCTTATAAAAGGAGGAGGAGATAAACAAGAGAAGGTTGTTGAAGATTATTATTTCTGAAGGTCTGTCTGTTTAGACATCCCTTGTTGGGACTTCCTGTTCAGGAATCCCACCTCCTTCCTTGAGCAGCTCTAGGAGGAGACTTGTGCTATCCTTTCCACATCAGGATTTTAGGCCAAGCTCACCTTACACCTACAGCGCTTCTCCTGTGAGAGTTGAGTTGCCCTTGTGAGTTGCAGCAGTGGAAGACACTAGATCTGTTCATATCTAGCCTATACTAGTGGCTCTTCTCAGTGAGTGTGTCTTTTAACCTCCTCGAAGAGTTCATTAGCTGATTGTACTTCAGATATACATCTTGGCATCAGGCCAAATCATTCTCAGAGGCTACAGTGCTGTTTCTCTCCCTAGACAGCGTTATTTTCATATCTACAGCTGCAGGGTGTTTTGCCTGCATTTTGGAGGAGAGATCTCCGGTGTTGGGATTCTTCCTTTCACTGTGGTGATCCATGGATTGGCCATCCAATCCATGTTTGTTTCAGATATGATCTGCTATACCATTGCATTATTCAGAAATTTCTGAATCATTCTATAGATATGCATTCTTAGATCTCAGATCTACTTCCAGTGCTTCATGTTTTGAGCAAAACCCTAAGGGGAATGTATAGATCAACATTTCTTGTACACAGATCTGTATTAGATCTCAATTTTTATGTACAGATCTTCTATAGATCTAAAGAATTAATAAACTGTTGCTTCAGCCCCAAAAATAACGCTGTCATGGTTATGCAGTCTTTTCTCATGGTTGTAGCACCTCATTTCTGAGGATTTTTCCTGTATTGTCTCATTCTTTCTCTTGTATACTGTATGGGCTATAAAGAAAAACTGATTTGCTATTATATATCTGATTATTAGCCTTCATATCATCCTCCTAATGTGTTTCAGTGGATCTTCATTATTTCTGAAGCAATCCTTTGCATAGAGCTGCAGCCTCCCTCTTTGGGTGGTTTTTAGCTAGACTAGTTTGTGGGAGATCTGTTTAACCCACCTAGTCTGATTTGTTTTTGCTCTCCTCTTGGATTTAGATCTTAGATGAGCTGATATAAGGGATCCATGAGCTGCAAACTCATTTCCATGCACAGTATTCTCAGAATTGCGTTATTTCAGCAGGCCTGCTGAGCTGCCCCAGATTTGGAATATTACACTGGTATCAGAGCAAGATCTTTGGCTCAGCCTGTGGCTTCAAGCCAAAGTGCTGTAGAGAAAGGAGAAAGTTCAAAATGATGAATAATATGAGTTTACTCTCATCACTTTTTAGATCCAGTAAGAACCTCTCCAAGGAGGTTGTACAAGAAGAAGAAAGAAGAAGCAGTGAAACTCCCTGGAAGTTTCAAGAACAAGAAGATATTCCGATAAGATCTACAAGATATATACATGAGGAAAATTATAAATCCTCATCTCATGGATATGTGCACTCAGCCATATCACCAAAGCTTCAACGTTCTGTCTGTGATTTCTTCATGAAGAGGAAGAAAGGAGGTGTGCCCAAAAAGGAGACTCTTAGAGAGTATTTGGAGGAGTATGAAGCTCAATCCAAGGAGTTCAAAGATGACTTGAACTTCCAAGGGTTCTAAAAGATCAAGGAGGAGAAACATGATAAGGGTAGATTCTATCTATCCATATTTGATGGATCACCTAAATGTCCAGTCAGGGTTTGGGTGGAGGAGGTAGATAACTTCATTCAACAACATCAAGTTTTAGAGATTGAAGCCATCAAGGTAGCAGCGCTGCATTTTGAAGAAAAAACATATGCTTGGTGGTTGTTTGAGTCTTTCTCCTTGAAGAATTCCAATACACCTACTTATGCAAGGTTTATTGCAAGATTGATAGAAAGGTTTGATGAAGCTCCATATGTAACATCTTCTGTTGACACTATTAAACCACATTAGATGAAGCTTTTGCATGAGTTGGAAGGGTCTATGAATCGAACTCCATTTCTGAAGAACATGGAAGAGGGTGTAAGTTTGTTTGATGCCTTGCCAAGGGCAAGATCTCCATTGAGTGAAGGGTCCTCTTCTCAAGAGGAAAGCATGAAGGTCTCTCCTTCAATAGATGACCAAGATCTAAGGTCTCTTATTGATGATGAGACAATTTCAATTATTGAAAAGGAGGAGAAGATAGGAGATCATAATGCAGTCACAACAAAAGCACCTCAAGCACCTCAGGAATATGAAGTTGGAGCACTTGCTCCAAGAGAAGAAACTCTTGCACTCTTGCACTCATGCAAGGAGTTCCACAAGGTCTCACACATAGAGCTCCTGGCATAACACATGAGCAGCATGTACCATCTTTGCCAAATGATGAGACATTGGATATAGAAGAATGAGAAGAGGAGGAAGGGCATCACAAGGAGAAGAACATGAACCCTTCTCTGTTTCAAATCTTGGAAGCAAAAAGAAGGCAAGAGGACCTATGCACTAAGGGTAGGGGCAAATTTGTCTACCTACATCCACATTCTACTCTATGCCTTGACACCTCTTTGCAAGGAGGTACTTTACCAGGAGCACCTCTTGATAGGAGGAAATCTAAAGTGTTCTCTCAACTATGGGTAGAATATGCATACTTGGCTAAGGAGGTTGCCTTGGGAGAAGCTAACACAACACAGAGAATCTCTCATGAATTCATAAGAGAGATGAGCAATTTCCTGAAAGGGGCATTGCTAACTTTCATTCAGATATCAGCGCCGAGAGAGGAGAAATCAGAGATATGTGATGGCATGAGCATGAGGACACATGGCAACTCCAGATCTTTGGGGCAGTCCATGATCTCTTCATTCACAAAGAATATTTCTGAAGATGGCATGGGGATCCTAACCCTCTTGTACACATGGGGCAAAATGAGGAAGTTTTGGAAAAAAAAAAGACTTTCCTAGGGGAAGTTAATTTCCATATGCTTCATTCTTGTCTTGAGCAAGATCAACTACAAATGGGGCAGCAAAGAGGAGATTTTGATACTCCCACATGTGATTTTGATATCAAGGATGTCGAAGATTGGAGCCATGAGAAGACAGGGGCTGCATTTCAGACTTCCACAACGCTGTCATTCTTGGAGAGCTTGGATCCTTATTGGGATTCCCAACTCATGATGGAATACTCCAAGGACCTTTTCACATGGGGGGTTCTTGATGGGGAAGTAAAGGATGAAAGGTTCAGGTGGTTGATGGAGTTATCTATTTCTATAATTTTATTCTTTTGGTTAGTGACTCCAAGCTCAAAGAGAGACTATTAGATGCCACCTATGAGATACTGCTTTCCAAACCCACTCGTTTTATTAAAGCATATCATACTCTCTTGGGTGGATTAATATGGGATGGTTTCAAAGAAGAGGTGCACTCTCATATGAAGATGTGCTGTTGAAAATGCAGCAAGATGATGGAGCTTAGTGAAATGAAGTCGCCTTCACTAAGTGGGCTCGCAGGCAAATTCTGGCGCAAAATCTATTTTTAGACTATGTCTATTTTTAGACATATGGAGCATGGTCCGGGGATTGCAGTATGTTATTCTTGGAGTATGTGTCATGTTGGTAAAAATAGATGGGACTCTATTTTTTGGAACTATAGGTCGAAGTCTATTTTTAGACTGCCTCTCCTTAAAATAGGGAAGTCAAATATTATTTACCCTTAATAATATTTGGACTCTAAACTACAGTTTACTCTCTTGGAGCACTTCAGTTCGAGCCTTGGAAGTGGCTCATGCATTTGACAGAGGAATTACGCTATTCCTAGGGTTTGGTGAGCACATGCATGGTTGACTTCAGTTAGGACTTCAGTGGCAGAAGTTTGGTGGAGTTAATGAGACAGCTAGTGGAGTTGTGTTCGGTTTAATTTAGTTTAACTGGTTGAGATTAGTTTAACTAGCTAATCAACTAGTTATGAGTGGAGTGAATTAAATATTATTTAATTCATTAATTAGTAACTCATTATTCAACTCAAGAACACATCAGTTCAATACAGTGCATGATCAGTTCAGTGGAGACCAGTGAAAGAGGTAGATGAAAGGGTGGAGTTAGCTATCAGTGGCGACATCAGTTGTGCATGAGATTTGCACCACACTTGGAGGAATTTCCCATGATGATTGTGCTATCAAGCCAAGGAGATTCGAACCTTGGATCTCTATTTAGACAGGCCATGATTGCGCAATAGAGGCAAGGCAATTAGTGGTGAGTTTTGAACCAGTAACCTGTTCAAAACCAAGCTAGTTTGTGTGTAACTTTATGAGAAAGTACTGAGTACTTGTGAGGAGTATTGTACCGAGTTTGTTACATGATTTCTCCATTATAATATACACAATAGCTGCGGGGTTTTCAGCTATAAGCTTTCCCCATACATACTGTGTTAATGTGTATGATGAATTGACGTGTTATCGCTTGATTTTATTTCCGCATGTGTGATGATCTGAGTTGGTTGAGAGGAAGAGATTATGTGTTGTGTATGAAGTTCAAATAGTATGTGACCAGGATAGTCTCGGTGGATAATTAATCATTATTCAGAAAATTTCTACATGGTATCGGAGCTATTGAAGTTCAGATTGATCATCACAGTGATTACAAACTTATTTCGGTAGACAGAGTCTGCATGCGGGCCAGGTAGCCTCCGTATTCATCTTTCTTCGGAAAGTGAAAGGTCTGGTAAACGCCCCTTGCAGTCGATCTCTGTGCTAGAAATAAATTGTTCTCATAGATCTAGAGCGGTTGAGCTTTGAGGTGGAATTCGAAATTTTGCAGCAGTTTTGTTTTCTTGGTGCCAGTGTTGAAAATGTCTTTCAACGGTTTGCGACTCGAATATGCTCTTGAAGGCAGTTCGAATTATGTTGCATGGAAGGATCGCATGGAAGCAATGTTAGAAGATAATGGTCTGAAGGAGTTCGTGGATGCGGATGTCCCAAAGCCCACTGATGCAGCTTTGGTCGATGCATGGCAAAAGAAGATCGCGAAATGTCGAAGGATCCTGTTGGAGGGCGTCAAGGATCATATTGTATCCAGCCTGCATGGAAAGGCTACTCCATATTTAATGTGGAAAGCTTCGACGGATCTATTCCAGAGTAAGAGTGACCAAAGGAAGCTGGCGCTCAAAGACAAGCTCAGGAACATCAAGATGGAGAAGGGCGACAGTATCGCTAAATACCTCACTAAGTTCACTCAATGCAGAGATGAACTGGGAAGTGTGGGAGTTACTGTCGATGAAGAGGATATGGTCGACCTGGCTCTCCTTGGTCTTCCGAAGGCTTGGCACTCATATCAAGATAGTGTCAATGGTCGGGAGAAGCTGCCGGGATGGGAGCGCCTGTGGGCGGATCTCATGCAGGAGGAGATAAGGAGGACTACTCAAGATGGATCTTCATCAAAGGGAGCTGATGAAGAAAACTGCGCTTTGGTGTCCAAAGCAAAGAAGGGGAAGGGTAAGAAAACCTCTCATTCTGGTGCTAAGGGCAAGAAGCAGGATATGGCGAAAGTGAAGTGTTTTCACTGCTATGATCACGGACATTATGCTACCAATTGTCCAAAGAAGAAGAAGAACAAGCAAGCGGGAAGATCTGCAGATGGAGAAGCTTTGGCTTCACAGTTCGAGCTTGACTTTTCACCGATCGCATGCTTGGTTTCAAGTGTGATGGGATCGGTGTGGTTCTTGGACAGCGGTGCGTCATTTCATATGACGGGAGATCGGGATTTGTTCTCAGATCTGGAGGACAAAGATTTGGGTGTGCACATAGAGATGGGCGATGATGGTAGATACAGTGCGACTGGTATCGGTACCATATCCTTTTAGAGGGAGTCTGGTAAACCCTTTGTACTGAAGGATGTCATGCATGTACCTGGATTGAAGAAGAACTTGATCTCTGTGGCGATGTTGGAGGATAAGGGGTATGATGTGGTCTTCAACGAAGGAAAAGCCTTCCTGCGCAGTAAGACTACTGGAGAGACCCGAAAGATAGGGGTTCGAACCAAGAACCTTTATCAGTTGCAGGTAGATGGCTGCGCAACAATGGCATGCAAGGCGGGAGAAGTGGTGAGCCGGGATGATGAGGGCGAACTGTGGCACAGGAGATTGGGCCACCTTCACCATGGAGCTTTGAAGATCCTGCAGCAGATTTCTACTGGGTTTCCTAAGGGCACTCTTGCGCAGTCAGATCAGTGCAAGGGGTGTACCTTGGGGAAGTATGTGAAAGCCACCTTTCACGAGAAGGATAGTCGCGCCACGACGATCCTTGAGAGAGTTCACACAGACGTGTGTGGTCCTTTCTCAGTTGCTTCGACAGCAAAGCACAAGTATTATGTGATCTTTGTTAATGATTTCTCTCGAAAGTGCTGGATCTTCTTCATGCAGAAGAAGAGCGATACATTCGCGAAGTTCTGTGAGTTTAAAGCACTGGTCGAGAAGGAGTCGCGGAAGAAGGTGATTGCTCTAAGGAGTGATAACGGTGGTGAATTCATCTCGGCTGAATTCAAGGAGTTCTGCAGCGCAGAAGGGATTCGGAGAGAGCTCATCGCACCCCATAACCCACAGCAGTACGGGGTGGCTGAGCGGAAGAACAGAACGATCGTGGGTGCTGCACGGGCGATGTTGCATGATCAGGGCCTACCCCTTCACTTGTGGGCTGAGGCATGCAATACAACAGTGTATGTGCAGAACCGTTGTCTTCACAAGGTTCTTGGCATGAGTACACCGGAGGAGGCTTATTCTGGCAAGAGGCCTGATATTTCCCATTTGCGGATTTTTGGTTCTCCTGTCTACATGCATGTGATGAAGGATGTGAGAAGGAAGCTGGATCCAACTACTGAGGTTGGAATATTTGTGGGGTACACTGATACACCTCACAACTACCGAGTGTATTTGTCAGACAGTCGCAAGACTGTTGTGCGACGGGATATAAAATTTCAGGTGGAGAAAGCCATGCAGTGTTCGCTTGAGAGGGAGCTACACTTGCATGCATATGAGGAGCTGTTAGTTCCCAAGGAGGAGCTTCCGGATGTGGATCAGCCACAAGAGGAAGTTCAGGAGGTGGAAGAAACCACCCAGGCAGCGCCAACCATCAGAGGGCGCATGCGCACTACAGAAGCTGAGCGACTGGCTCGGGATGCAGAGAAGGTTGTAGGACCACCTACAGCACAGCGCAGACAGAGACAGTCACCAGATCGGTACACTGGATACATGGCTCTTATGAGTCAATGTGTTGTGACGGAGCCATCCTCTTTTGAGGAAGCTGTGGAGGAACCCGCATGGGTTGATGGCATGATCGAAGAATATGATTCGATCATCAGGAACAGTGCATGGGAGATTGTCCCAAGACCGGTTGGGAAATCAGTTGTAGGTTCGCGATGGATCTACAAGGTGAAGCAGGCGGCTGACGGGAGTGTGGAGAAGTACAAGGCGAAATTTGTCGCCTGTGGCTTCTCACAGATCGAGGGGATTGACTATGAGGAGACTTTTGCACCTGTCGCAAGGTACTCTTCCATACGGACGATCCTTGCTCTCTCAGCGCAGATGGGGTGGCACATTCATCAGATGGATGTGAAGACTGCGTTCTTCAATGGAGTTATTGAGGAAGAGGTGTACATAGAGCAGCCTGAAGGTTTTGAGATCTTCAGCAGTGAGTCGCATGTGTGCCGACTCAAGAGAGCACTGTACGGGCTGAAGCAAGCACCTCGTGCTTGGTACACTCGGATAGACAGCTACTTCATTGGGCTTGGATTCTCCAAGAGTGAGGCGGATCCTAACCTGTACCAGATTGTGGTGGAGGGGAAGCTGTTGATCATCGTACTGTATGTAGATGATCTGATTTTGACTGGCGATGAGCAGTTGATACTTTCATGCAAGGAGGATCTTGCACGAGAGTTTGAGATGAAGGACTTGGGCATCCTTCAATATTTCCTGGGATTGGAGATTTGGCAGCGCAGCGGAGGACTGTTTGTTTCTCAGGGCAAGTATGCCCGGGAGATTCTGGAGAGGTTCAACATGCAAGGCTGCAAGCCTGTTGACACTCCTCTTCCTGGTGGTTGGAGGAAGGAGGATGCTACTTCAGCGGAGGTAGTGGATGCCACTGTCTATCGACATTTGGTGGGGTCGCTTATGTATCTGGTCAATACACGACCCGATATATGCTATGCAGTTAACTAGCTTTCGCAAGCTATGGTTAAGCCTACCAAGCTCTTTTGGAAGGCAAGCAAGCATGTATTGCGCTATATTAGAGGCACATTGGGATATGGTCTATGGTACAGACAGGAGGATGGAGCGAAGCTTTCTGGCTTCACTGATGCAGATTGGGCAGGGAGTCCAACGGACCGGAAGAGCACTTCTGGAGGAGTTTTCAGCATTGGGTCGACAGCAGTTTCCTGGTACAGCAGGAAGCATAGATCCGTGGCACTCAGTTCAGCAGAGGCCGAGTACATGGCAGCTAGCTTGGCTGCATGCGAGGCTATTTGGATGAGGAAGATCCTCGTTGGATTGTTCAAGTTGCATTTGGAGCCTACAGTGATTTACTGTGATAACCAGAGTTGCATTAAACTCTCGGCTAATCCAGTATTTCATGATAGATCCAAACACATCGACATCAGGTACCATCATATCAAATATTGTGTTCAACGGAGAATCATGATGCTTTCATATGTTCCCACGGAGGATCAGGATGCCGACATCCTGACGAAGGCGCTCACCAGGAGCAAGTTCGAATTCCACAGAGGCAGGATAGGGGTTGCATATAATCCATATCTTGCTGAGAGGGAGTGTTGAAAATGCAGTAAGATGATGGAGCTTAGTGAAATGAAGTCGCCTTCACTAAGTGGGCCCGCAGGCAAATTCTGGCGCAAAGTCTATTTTTAGACTATGTCTATTTTTAGACATATGGAGCATGGTTCGGGGATTGCAGTTTGAAATTCTTGGAGCATTGGTCATGTTGGTAAAAATAGATGGGACTCTATTTTTTGTGACCTATAGGTTGAAGAGGTCAAAGTCTATTTTTAGACTGCCTCTCCTAAAAATAGGGAAGTCAAATATTATTTACCCTTAATATTATTTGGACTATAAACTTCAGTTTACTCTCTTGGAGCACTTCAGTTCGAGCTACAGAAGTGGCTCATGCATCTGACAGAGGAATTACGCTATTCCCAAGGGTTTGATGGCATCATGCATGGTTGACTTCAGTTAGGACTTCAGTGGCAGAAGCTTGGTGGAGTTAATGAGACAGCTAGTGGAGTTGTGTTCTGTTTATTTTAGTTGAACTGATTGAGATTAGTTTAACTAGCTAATCAATTAGTTATGAGTGGAGTGAATTAAATATTATTTAATTCATTAATTAGTAACTCATTATTCAACTCAAGAACACATCAGTTCACTACAGTGCATGGACAGTTCAGTGGAGACCATTGAAAGAGGTAGATGAAAGGGTGGAGTTAGCTATCAGTGGCGACATCAGTTGTGCATGAGATTTGCACCACACTTGGAGGAATTTCCCATGATGATTGCGCTGTCAAGCCAAGGAGATTCGAACCTTGGATCTCTATTTAGACAGGCCATGATTGCGCAATAGAGGCAAGGCAATTGATGGTGAGTTTTGAACCAGTAACCTGTTCAAAACCAAGCTAGTTTGTGTGTAACTTCATGAGATAGTACTGAGTACTTGTGAGGAGTATTGTACTGAGTTTGTTACATGTTTTCTCCATTATAATATACACAATAGCTGCGGGGTTTTCAGCTATAAGCTTTCCCCATACATACTGTGTTAATGTGTATGATGATTTTATGTGTTATCGCTTGATTTTATTTCCGCATGTTTGATGATCTGAGTGGAAGAGATTATGTGTTGCATATAAATTCGAATTGTATGTGATCAGGATAGTCTCGGTGGATAATTAATCATTATTCAGCAAATTTCTACAAGCCTGAAGTTGAAAACCCCAACTATCATATATTATGTATCATGGAGATCATGTAACAATCTCATACAAATCTTAGTACATCAAGCTCTCAGTATAATCAATCGTCACACACTAATCAGAAGAAATCTGCAAATCCATGCACCAATTCCTTGCCACCTGATAGCCTGCCTCCACTGTGCAATCCTTGTTGAAGAATAGCTCTGAAAGAATTTGAATTACCCTTGCTTTGAGTGCACAATCCTCATTGGAAAATCCAATGTGTGTGTGGTGCAATCAATGCATCACTATAGTCACAACAGATAGTCCATCTTGCCCTTTCACCTATCTCTCCACTGTGTCTCCATTGGAATTGACATGCACTATAGTTAACTGCTGTATTTTTCAGTTGATTAATGAGTTATTATTTTTGAATTAATTAAATAATTAATTCACTCCACTCTCGCTAGTGTATCATTCAGTTAGACTAGATACAACTAGCTCAACTAAGTTTAACTCCATTAACTGAATTAAACTGAATAACAACTCCATGAACTACTCTTCCAACTCTGTCATAACTTTGCCACTTTAGTTCTAACCGAGTCCTCCATGCATGAACCACCAGTAAACCCTAGGAATTGCGTAATTCCTTCAGCCCACTGATTTTCCAAATCTGTGCACTGAAACTAAGTGATCCAAGAGAATAAGTTGTTGTTTATTGTCGGATTATTAGTAAGAGCTAATAATAATCGAGACTTCTATTTTTAGATCGACGATCCATAAATAGACTTCGCCCAGTATTCTGAAAACATAATTAATCTATTTTTAAAACTTGACCAACCATCCAAAAATAACATTCTGCAACTTCTGAAATATGATCACCATGTCTAAAAATAGACATAGTCTAAAAATATATTTGCGATAAAAATAGCCTTCGGGCCCACTTAGTGAAGGCGACTCCTTTCACTAAGCTCATATCTTGTTGAATCTCAACATGGAAGCAGGAGACAGTTAAGGGAGATGAATTTAGCTCTATTGTGTTTAGTGGTTAAAACTTGTTGATCTTCCCACCTTTGTGCCCCTGCCTCCTTGGCATTTGGCCTTCCCCTTCACTACCATTGCCCTCTCTTTCTGACATTTTGACCACTCTGCCTTTAAAACCCTAGCACTCGATGTGAAACTGATATGAAGAAGGGTATGATGGAATAGCAGTATGCTTTTGAATGAAATGAGTGAGTGTATAGGTATATGTATTTTATGCTGATTGAGAGGCAAAAACCTAATGAAAACCTTAGTTGATTTGTAAAAATCTGCTTTGACACACCCTGCACTTATGTCAATTTGAAATGAAAGAGGGAAATGTAAGGTCAATGTATTTGTAGTGTAAGGGATAGAGCTTATGAAGGAAATGGAGTTTAGGGATAGCTCAAAGGTGACCTCTGCAACCTCCAACAATGTAACCCTTTGTTTGTCACTGAACCTCTTTATAAGTAGATGAAAAGGTTAAACAGTGGTTTTAAGTTCAAATCTAGGGTTTGTTCTTAGGTCTTCAAACTATTTTTAATTTTAAACCATCAAAATGCTTTAAGGAAGGGATGAAGGCATCCACTTACCATTTAGCATCGCTTTGGAGGACCTTTGAGGAAGTTGGAAGGTGTTTTGAGTTGATTAGAGCATTTGTGGGGCTTAGAAGCCTTCTTGGCCAAGCTCCCAGCGCCTATGTCAAGTGCGCAGTATCTAAGGAAAACTGTGGGTCGGTTCGGGCAAAGGGGAAACACCTTGTTGGGCGCGGAGCACCACGTTCCAGGCGCATAGTTCCAATGTAATTTTCACAAGATTTTTTCGCTAAGGGCGCAGTGCCTGACTCCAGGCACGCAGTGCCGCAAAAAACTTGCCCAATTTGACTAGAAACTTGCGATTTCTTCTTTCTTGAATGCTTCCAAACTTTTGCAAGTGAACAATGATTTTTTTGGGGTGTAGAATGGGATTTTATGTACTTAGGAATTTTATTTAAACATGAAACCCACTTTCTAATGTTTTCAAGTATTTTTCTTTTATCACTAACTCTTTTGACATTTTACTTGCAGGTTTTCCTAAGTCATAAAGTTGACTCCTTTGCTCTTTTTAATGTGTTTTAACACTTTTCTTTGCAGGTGACTAAAAAAACTTGACCTTGCGCTTCTCACTGATATCCTTTACTCCTTTTCTTGTAGGTGACAGAAGACATTAAATTGGTTCTTCCTTTTTCTCCTTAAGAGTTGACATGTTCATTTGATGATTTCATGATGATCACACATAATAGCAGCTTCAAAATCCTCTGTGGTTTTCATTATGCATTTCAACTCAACTTTCACCTCTTCTTACTGACCTTTCTACACTGTCTGTATGAAGGTTTTCTTAAATGATGATTTTGACCCTCTTTTTGTTCCTGAAGATTTGACATGTTCATTTTGGCATTTTTGGGATTCAAAGTTTAAAAAAAAAGTAATACTTCCAAAATCTTCTTTTACTTGCACCATGGAGCTCAAACCATCTTTTGATCATTTTCGCATGATAAACTCCTTTTGACAAGTATGGAATTTGATCAAACAGTGAAATCTTCAGAATCCCTTTGTCGTCATCATGGAGTTCAAGACATGCTTTTCAACTTTTTTGGCCATTTTCCCAAAAATTTAGGTGTCTGGAGTGCTTTAAGACAATCATGAGTGTTTTTTTCTAAGTTCTATATAGCCCTTTCAATTTTATTCATTTTTGTCTAGTTCACCTCACCTTTTTCCCTATCTTATCAATAATTTATGATAAACTTCTCTTCATGTTTGGTTTCTTGGTGTACCTCCTCCATGGTCATTTCTACATTTGATCCTTGCTTGGCACACTATTGGCCCATTCAAGCTTAAAAACCCTAATTATCCTTAAGACCAAGTGCTTCCTGTATTCCTTGATGCAAGATGTCTTCCTTTAGGAACATACCATTTACCTTATCAATTTCTTCTGCTGATTGACCTCTTAACACTCCTACAGAAGTACCAAGTTACATTTACCTTTTGTAGAACTTGAATTTGACAAGGTAGTTTTTTTGGAAACTTTCAGATCTTTTCTTGAATAACCATGTATCAACATTTCAAGACCTCAGAACCATATTCTAACAAAGAAAAATAGTGTCTTAAACACCAATGATTGACCTTGGACCATATGAAACTCTAATTGACCTAGTGGGAGGATTCTTTGACATGGTCTTTGACTGAAAATTGGCTTGGAGTCTTCAAATGTAAAAAAATAGTATTGACAAAGTGGTGTATTGAAGATCCAAAATCCAATGTACTTGATTTATCTAAAGAGCCTATAGAGGTAGTTTTGAGACCATTAATGCTTGAGGAACCTGGTGAACATGGGAAGGACTAGGCTTATAGGTAACCCTATATGTAAAGTGGAGTTATGGTCAAGGGAAAAATAGAGTAATGAGGTCATAGGTACGTAAAAAGGATGGAGATTAGTGGCACAAGCTCATAAGGATTTTTTAGGAGTGGCAGGATGACCATGAAATGACAAGGTTGATAGAATAGTGAAAACTTTCCTATAAGGATAATGAAGGCAATCAGATTTCTAAAAAACATAATATTCAGGGAATTTTATTTTTAGAAATCTAGAACCAATCTATAATAATCTACAGATAGCAAAAATTACTGATGACTAACATGATAGTATCTAAAGCTAGCTCTCAACATTATGGAATCATGTGCATTGCATGCTAATTTTTTTTTTTGGGTTGTATGATATATATATATATATATATATATATATATATATATATATATAGTGTTATTGCATATTTTGACCACAGTGACTAGATGTCTGGTTATGTTTTTGGGTTGTTTTCCCTTAGGGGAGGCCATGATGATGCGTTTTATTTTTTTATGCCAGTTACTTTTTACAATGCTGATGATAGGGGACTTTTTTTCTTAGTTCTAGTGAGACAATTTAATCTACTATTTTATTGATAATCAATCTCATATGAAATGCTTAAATACACATACAATATAACTCTTCAATATTAATGAAAAGTTCCCAAAAAAATAAATAAAATAAAATAAATAAATAAAAATAAAAATAAAAATTATTACAAGCTAGAAAATGGTTTGAGAAGCACCTCTAAGTGATCTTAAAAAAAACACAAATGTTATAAGATTTTCAAAGGAATAAGCACTTACAAATATTTTTCAATAGATTTTCCATTTATGCCAAGAAAGTGTGTTGTAAATGATATATACTATCCACTTCAATTTATTAGGTATAAAAAATTAAAAATTAATTATATAAATTAATAATAATAAATTTATATTATAAATTATTTTTAATAATAATGGAGTTGTATCATAATTTGTAAATAGTATTTATATTAATTACAACTCTTAAACTAAAAGTAATTGATATTATTTTATGTTCTTTAAAATTTAATGGTATTGATTTCAATGTATCAATTATTTAGGGACCTAAAGAATAATAAGATTCATGGTTAGTTAGAGTTCTTTCCAATTATATGATTCATTGTACGTTAGAGTTGTTTTCAATTAGCTATATTTAATTAATTTAATAAGTAGTATTAATATTTTATTGATTAATTTGTATTTATAAAAATATCTATTTAACTTGAACATATATAAAAATGGAAAAGGAAATTGCGTAAATTATTGGTTATCAATAATTCATATTATGGTTTTAATAGTATTCATAATCATATAGTTATGGATAAAGAGATTGTACATTTGTAAATTCAAGTAAGAATGTCATTTTTTTTATATTTAAAATGTAATTTTGAATGCATAAATAATGCATAAATAGATTCACGACCTTGTAAAATTTTGGTTAAAATTAATTAGAAAAAAATAGTGAAAAAAATCATTTTGTGTCTAAGTTAGACTGGGTCATTCTTTATAATTATATTGATAAATATTTAATGTGTATAATTTGGAATATTTTTTCCAAAATTTTAATTTAATCATTAATAATTAATAAATATATGGTATGGATTTGACATATATGAAATATTCAAAAAAATATTTTTAATAATATTCAGTAAGTGTTGGATTTGCATTTTATTCCCTTTTTTTATTTTCAATTTATTTAAAAAAGAAATTGGATGTAAAATAGTTAAGGTTTTTAAGCATGTGGTATTGATAAGCCATGTATTGGCCCATAATATTTTATAGATTAAAAAATTATATAATAAAGTAACATGAATTATACTTTAAAAAATCCATAGTTAAGAATTTTATTATATATGTATTTTTAAATGTATATAAATTTAACTCATATAATAATAATAATTAAAGATAAAGTTATAATTAATTAATGAGTTGTCTTTAGTTAGACTTTTTGAAAGCTTTTCTGTTGATTTGGGAAGAAATTGATTGAAATCACAAGTTTAATGGGAAACCCTGCACAATCGAAGTTCCCTAGGGGTTTTTGAGGGTGTTGTATCCATAAAAATCACAAGTTTGATGACAAACCTTGTATAATCGAAGTTAACTAGGGGTTTTTGAGAGTGTTGAATCCATATATACAATCAAAAAACCAATTTAAATGACATAATAGAATATTTCACATCAAAATTTTCCACATTCCGGTAGCGAATGAGTGTTTTTATGTTTAAAGTGAATTATTTATATTTACTGGCCATTTATTTTAAGTAATAAATTAATTACAGCAAAGGTATCTCTTTTTTAAATTGGTGAGGCTAGGCATTGTCTACCTTTTTCATCTCCATTTGACATTTGTCCATCAACTCTTTTGTCATGGGTCAACTTTAACTTAAGAAAAAAAAGGAAAGGAATTACACATATTATTGTAAAATGGACCATTTTTCGAAATAAAATTTTCTTATATATAAATGAATGTTATAAATAATAATGAACTTATCATGGAGGAACTTATTAGAATTAGAATAATCTCAAATCCATAGGAAATTGGTGGGTGGGAGCCACATGGCACAAATATAATAATAATAATGATATTTGATCTCAAAATTTTGTGATCCATATTTATTTTTGAAGAATATTTTTGGATCAATCACAACAGCAATGCCGACCATCAAAAATTGCTGATATGATTGATCAGAAAATGTTCAATAATAATGATAATTTAATTTTAAGATTATGGCTAAATTTTATATATAATCTTAAAATTTAAAATTTATAATTATGGCTCCTCCTTAATTCCTCAATGGTTGAGCAAGGACTGGGCATCCTTATGCCACTGATGCTTGAGGCAAAGGTGAGGGTTTTGACTACAGGGTAAAACCACGAAGGCGGGTTACACTTTTTGTTGAAGATTGCAACAAGAAACAGTGAAGGAGGCATCCTGAAACATCATTCCTGATCCTAGTTGGAAAATAGTCACCTAAACTAGGTGGGGCCCACACAGGTGATTTTTGGCGCAAAGTCTATTTTTAGACATGTCGATCATATTCTATGAGTGGCAGGATGCTATTTGTGGATGGTTGATCAAGTTGGAAAAATATATGGAATTATATTTTTAGACATATTGGGTGGATTCTATTTTTAGATTTATAGTCTAAAAATAGATATGTTAGATATTATTATCTCTTAATAATATTTGGACTCTAAACATTATCTTATTCTCTTGAAGCACTTCAGTTAAGTGCACAGATGTGGCATAGGAGCTGACAGAAGGAATTATGCTATTCCTGAGGGTTTACTGGAGCTATTGCATGGAGGACTTCAGTTAGACCTCATGTGACAGAGTTTGGTGGAGTTGTAGAAGTAGTTGGTGGAGTTGTGTTTAGTTTAACTCTGTTAGACACAGTTGAGCTAGTTGTATCTAGTCTAACTGATTGATACACTAGTGAGAGTGGTGTGAATTAATTAATAATTAATTCACTAAATATTAACTCATTAATCAACTGAAGAATACATCAGTTTACTATAGTGCATGGCAGTTTCAGTGAAGACCAGTGGAGAGGTAGGTGAAAGAGCAAGTGTGACTATCAGTTGTCACTATAGTGTTGCATTGTTTGCACCACAAATTTAGTGGAGATTCCTTTAAGGATTGCATGAGCAAGGCTGGAGCAATTTGAGTTCATCCAGAGCCATTCTTTAGCAGGGATTGCACAGCAGAGGCAGGCTAAAGGCTGGCAAAGATCGGTGCATGGATTTGCAAGATCGGGCCTGATTAGTGTGTAGCGATTGGATTGTACTGAGAGCTTGTGATAAGATTTTTATGAGGATTGTTACATGATCTCTATGACATATATTATATAGTTTTTAGCTTCAGGCTTTCCCGTTAAAACATTGTGTTAATGTGTGTGAATTTTTATGGTTTCAATGTGTGCATGCAATTGATTTAATTTACGCATGTGATGATCAATGGTGGAATAGATTATGTATTGTGCATGAAGTTAAAATAGTGTGTGATCAGGAGAATATTTTACATATGCATGCGTAGTTCATATAATTTCTACATGGTATCAGAGCGTTGATCATTGGAGCAGATTGCAATTATTGAAACAGTTGAGTTTTGTGCTGGTGGAATTCAAATTTGCTACAGTGTTTTCTTGGTGTCGAAGTTGAGCATTCATTGAAATGTCTTTCAATGGATTGCGATTGGAGTATGCCCTTGAGGGTAGCTCGAATTATATTTCATGGAAGGACAAGTTGGAGGCGGTGCTGGAGGATAATGGGTTGAAGGAGTTCATAGATGCCGATTCCTAAACTGGGTTCTAGCGATGCAACCGCACTTGACGCATGGAAAAAGAAGGTAGCAAGGTGTCGAAGGATTCTGTTGGAAGGTGTGAAGGATCACATTATGTCCAGCCTTCACGGTAAAGCCACTCCATTCTTGATGTGGAAGGCTTTGACAGAATTTTTCCAAAGCAAAAGTGACTAGAGGAAGTTGGCGCTTAAAGACAAGCTTAGGAAAATAAAAATGGAGAAGAATGACACTATTTCGGTATACTTGAAAAAGTTTGTCCACTACAGGGATGAGCTTCGGAGTGTAGGAGTTAGTGTGGATGAAGAATACTTGGTGAGCTTGGCTCTCCTTGGGCTTCCGAAGAGTTGGCATAGCTATGAGGACTCTGTTAATGGATGGGAGAAACTGCCAGGATGGGAGCGAATTTGGTCGGATCTTGTGCAGGAGGAGATAAGGCGGAGTACCAGGGATGGCTCTTCATCAAAGAATGATGATGAAGAGGATTGTGCTTTGGCTGCCAAAGCAAGGAAAGGAAAGGGGAATAAAAATCTTTCTCAATCCGGTGCGGATGGCAAAGAGCGTGACATGTCCAAAGTGAAGTGTTTTCACTGTCATGAGCATGGGAATTTTGCCACAAATTGTTCACATAAGAAGAAGAACAAGAAGACTGCTAGAGCTCTAGTTGGTGAGGCTCTTGCCTCGCAATTTGAGCTAGAATTATCATTTATCGCATGCATGGTGTCTAGTACATTGGGATCGGGGTGGTATTTTGATAGTGGCGCTTCCTTTCACATGACGAGAGATGAGAACCTTTTTAGTGACTTGGTGGAGAAATATCTCCAGTTGCATGTTGAGTTGGGTGACAATGGACGATACAATGCGACCGACATTGGTACCATTACCTTTCAGAGGGAGTCAGGTAAACTCATTCTTTTACAAGATGTAGTGCATGTTCTAGGTTTAAAGAAGAATTTAATCTTAGTCGCAATGTTAGAGGATAAAGGGTATGATGTTGTCTTTAGTGAAGGAAAAGTTTTCCTTTGGTACAAAGCAACAGGACAAGTCAAGAAAGTTGGGATTTGAGCCAAGAATCTTTATAGACTTGAATTAGATGGGATTTCTATGGAGCTTCCTACTGTTGGGAAGTGCAAGAAAGCCATGCAATTGAAGCTTGAGAGGGAGCTGGATTTGCATGCAGGTAAGAGTGAACCTTAGGATGTGGAGTAGCCACAACATGAGGATCATGGAGTGGGAGAAACCACTCATGCAAAGAAATTTTGTGCTAGATGGGCAGAGGGAGTGCATGCAGTTATACCACCAGGTAAGAGGTGGGGCGGCATGCATGAGTAATCCCAAGAAGAGATTTCTAGGTAGGATTCATGGAGATGGTGTGTATCTCATGAATTGAACCTGGCTACAAGGTGCCCACAGAGAAGCAGTAGCATGATCAGTTGGATTGATGCAGGTAGATCAAAGTGACAGTGTTAGATACTGGAGCGTGGTTCAGAGTTGACAGCAAGTGCAGAGTGCATGGGTGTAGAGTTCAACAACGCAGTGGTTCCTGAAGACATGTGCAGTAGCTAAGTAGAAGTCGAAGAATTTTATGATAGATGCATTAGATTGATTGAGTTTTTTGGAGCCTATTCAGTTTCAGAAGAGTTGCAGATCAGATGCATGGAGTTGCATGGCACTTGCAAAGGTTGCAGAGCGAATGCATGGAGTTGCATGTTGCATGAAAAGATAGTCCTTTCTTGTTGAGAGGGAGTATTGAAGATTTCAACAAGAAACAGTGAAGGAGGCATCCTGAAACATCATTCCTAATCCTAGTTGGAAAATAGTCACCTAAACTAGGTGGGGCCCAAACAGGTGATTTTTGGCGCAAAGTCTATTTTTAGACTATGTCTATTTTTAGACATGTCGATCATATTCTATGAGTTGCAGGATGCTATTTGTGGATGGTTGGTTAAGTTGGAAAAATATATGGACTTCTATTTTTAGACATATTGGGAGGAATCTATTTTTAGATTGTTAGTCTAAAAATAGATATGTCGAATATTATTAGCTCTTAATAATATTTGGACTCTAAACATTATCTTATTCTCTTGGAGCACTTCAGTTAAGTGCACAGATGTGGCACATGAGCTGAAAGAAGGAATTATGCTATTCCTGAGGGTTTAATAGAGCTATTGCATGGAGGACTTCAGTTAGAACTCATGTGACAGAGTTTGGTGGAGTTGTATTCAGCTTAACTCAGTTAGACACAGTTGAGCTAGTTGTATCTAGTCTAACTGATTGATACACTAGTGAGAGTGGTGTGAATTAATTAATAATTAATTCAATAAATAATAACTCATAATAAACTGAAGAATACATCAGTTAACTATAGTGCATGGCAATTTTAGTGGAGACCAATGGAAAGGTAGGTCAAAGAGTAAGTGTGACTATCAGTTGTGACTATAGTGATGCAGTGATTGCATCCAACACTCAGTGGAGATGCCTATGAAGATTGTGTGAGCAAGGCTGGGGAAATTCGAGTTCATCCAGAGCCATTCTTCAGCAGGGATTGCACAATAGAGGCAGGCTAGAGGCTGGCAAAGATCGGTGCATGGATTTGCAAGATCGGGTCTGATTAGTGTTTAGCGATTGGATTGTACTGAGAGCTTGTGATAAGCTTTGTATGAGGATTGTTACATGATCTATATGACATATATTATATACAGATAGTTTGGGTTTTTAGCTTCAGGCTTTCCCGTTAAAACAACTGTGTTAATGTGTGTGATTTTTTATGGTTTCAATGTGTGCATGCAATTGATTTAATTTCCACATGTGATGATCAATGGTGGAATAGATTCTGTATTGTGCATGAAGTTAAAATAGTGTGTGATCAGGAGAATCTTGGACATATGCATGCGTACTGCATATAATTTCTATAATTTTGTGAGAATCGGGGGCAAAAAAGTCATTTTCCCAATAGTTCGACCGAACTTTCAAAATTAGTTCGGTCAAACTAATTCTGTCATTTACATTGACAACATATTTACGACATGGAAAAAAATATTTTTGGCCAGAGATGGGAAAATCAGCAACCAAAGTTCGGCCGAACTAATAGTCTGACCAAAATTTTAAAATGATTTGGTTGAACATTAGTTTATAAATATACCAACCCGCAAACATGAAGAGGTTTTAGGCTTATTACCATTGTCGCATGTTGTTTCAGGGTCTTTAGTTTGCTGTTGCAGTTGCAGTTGCAAGGTCTTGGTGTTGCGGAGGGGCGAGGAGGTGAGAAATTTGTTGGTGTTCTGCTGTTATTTTTTTGTGAATTTTTTTCTTGTTGTTTTGTTGTTCTGTTGTTTTAATTTTATTGTTGTGTTTTTTTTTTTGCAGGTAATTTGTAATCCACATCCTTCGTGATGTTCTTGACGATCTCCTACTTGTCTTCTCATTGTGGCCTCGACGTCTTCGGCGATCTCCTGCATCGTCTTCTCATTGTGGCCTCATCTCTGAATTTCTAGGTTGGTACATGTGTCAAAGTATTGTTTTTGTGTATATTTTAATTTTCTGTGTTTAAATGGAAAATCGGTTATTCGTATGAAGATATTAAAAAATGTTAGAATGACTACCTCATGGAATTTTATACTAATTGGAATTTGGCACATAACAGATTCTGAGTTTAGATGGCTCTGTCCTAATTAAAAATATTTAATCTTTGATATACAAATGCTTTCTTTAATTCTTTTCAAATTTTGAGGAATATTTGTATGAATTAAAATAATGTAGAAGTATCCTTTGGGGAGATTGAGAGAGGTTCCCCAATCACTATTATATGAATTTGAAAGATATGGTGCCAAGTATACTATACAAATTCCAGACAATTTTGGCAGGGTTGATATGAGGGAAAACTTTAGAGTTAAATATAACTGTTTTTCTAATTTTGCATTTCTATTTTCAAAAATAGATTTTCTATTTTGGTTTTTACTTGGGCATATTTACTGCAAATTTGGTATAACATCCATTGAATGTGGGCATGTGAAAAGTTACCATGCTACATAAGTTCTGGCTGTGGGATCCTGTCTATTTTTTAAAAATCTTTACAGTCTTTTAACATGCTCCATTTACTTTACCAATTCATCTTTCTGTGCATTCTCGTTTTCACTGAGCCATTCACCTGCCTCAACGAGACCTACTTCGATATTTTTAGCATCTTTATTCTCCATATTTTCTCTTATTTTTTCCCTATTCAATCTTTTCCTCAAGTGCATTCCTCAATTCCATTGTTTCCTTCCACAACTGATCTTCAATTTTGAGTTTCTCAGCCTTTGCAATAATTTTCACAATCTCAGCATCGCTCAGCCTACTTCTGTCATTAGTCATGATCATCGTCTCCCTTAACCCACTTGTGATTTAGTAACTGGAAAATGTAATACAAATTTAATTCAACTTGAAAGCTGGTTTGTACTTGGGCATCTTTACTGCAAATTTGGAATAACATCCATTGAATGTGGGCATGGGAAAAGTTACCATGCTACATAAGTTATGGCTGTGGTCTCTGTTGGGCTTCAAAATGTCATACAAATATCACTCATTACCATACATTTTTCATCTATGCTTCCATTAAATAACTCATTATTCACTACCATGTCACTTCATTTTCCCTATTGTTCATCATTAATGGGTCTCATTTATAGCTTCCAAATATTATTTATTTTCAAACATTTTTAAGAGAAATTCTTGATTAAATATTATAAAATAATATATTTTACTTCATATATGGAAAGTGGATTGTTTTTGTGACATGTGTCGGTTCCAAGGAAGCTTCCAAGACACCTTTATGTGGCCTTGAATGATCAATTTCGAATTTGATAAGACAAGCCTTATGGAGAAGATCAAGGACAAAAAGGGGTTATGTGTCTAGATGGTTGAGAGATGTATGGAACTAAAGAGAGATTAGTGGATCATCATTATGAGTTTTTTATATCATTCCATTGTATAAATAGGAGTACAATCTCATCCATTTGTAATCTTAGAGTTGGTTTGTACATCATGATGAAGATTTTGTAGGTTTTAACCCTGAACAAAAATTATCTACACACGAATATTATAACATAAAATAAACAATAGCGAGAGCATAAAACATAAAATAGATAAACACAGAGATTTTCCCCTGGATCCCAAATCCGGACGACCAACTTGATTTTTCATTATGTTCCTTTAGTGTTACAACACATATATATACATGCTGAAGCATACATAAACCCCAATCCATTAACCCTGGATTAGAACATAACTTTAGTTCCCTTGACCAGATCTACAAAATACCAGGGGCCAAAAACCATCGTACCCTAAAACGATGTGCAAAATCATGCACAAAACATGGGTGGGTCCGCACACCAAATAAATTTTCGCCAGGGCGCTGCCCCGGACCGCAACAGTGGGGGCTGCCTCCCCCCTTGTGACCCCCCTGCTGCGCCCGGTGCAACGTACAGTGCGTGGGGCTAGTCGTGGAAATAATATAGCACATACCCAACATTCTCCCACTTGTTGTTTTCTTT
Source organism: Pinus albicaulis (assembly GCA_034641835.2). Taxonomy (NCBI): domain Eukaryota; kingdom Viridiplantae; phylum Streptophyta; class Pinopsida; order Pinales; family Pinaceae; genus Pinus; species Pinus albicaulis. The sequence continues at coordinate 1,734,919,807 of CM076575.1, read as the reverse complement.
CCACAGGGGGCCACAGGAGAGCTTAGTCATTGGCCCAATTCTTCAACACCCATTGTTTCTCTACACCAAGAGAACTTCTGAGTGCTCACAGACTTCGTCAATGCATCTGCAACATTCTTCAAAGTGTCCACCTTTACCAGCAACACCCTTTTAGCCTCAACCATATCTCTAACAAAGTGATGTTGAACATCAATGTGCTTTGTCTTTGAATGGTAAGCAGGGTTCTTAGCCAAGAAAATTGCACTTTGGCTATCACAGTCTATCCTTATAGCTTGTTGTACCAACCCCATACTTGAACACAATCTCTACAACCAAATTGATTCCTTGCTTGCATGAGTGGCTGCTATGTATTCTGCCTCTGTAGTTGAAAGAGCCACTACAGACTGTCTTTTACTCATCCAACTGACTGCGCCTCCAAATAGGCTAAACACATACCCACTTGTAGATCTTCTTTGGTCCAGATCTCCAGCCCAGTCTGCATCAACAAAACCACGAATGTCCAACATTGTTCCGGTCACAGTGATGTTCCCCTGGTAACCTGACCATAATCACTAGTGCCATGTAAATATCCCCGAAAACCAACTTCCACTTCTTTGTCCCAGTCCTTCTGCGGTTGACATAGCTTTCTCAATGTTCACTACTTTGCAATATCGTGCCTCAAGGAACCATTGCATACATCAGGCTACCCACCACACTTGCATATGGAACACGGGACATATACTCCTCTTCTTCTTGTGTCTTGGGACACTGTTCAACAGACAGCTTTACACCTACAGGAATAGGAACATTCACCGGTTTACTATCTTGCATATTGAACCTCTGCAATATAGTCTCGACATACTTCCTCTGGTTTAACCAGAGCTTCCTCTTTGCCCGATCTCTCTTAATTTCCATGCCCAAAATATAGTTTGCAGCACTAAGATCCTTCATGTCGAATTTGGAGAACAAATAGGTCTTCAAATCTTGGATAATTTCTTTGTAATTTCCAATCAACAACATATCATCCACATACAAGACCAAATAAATAACATGGTCATCAATTAATTTAAAATAAACACAGTGATCCTCCTTGCTTCTGGTGAAGCCAAGTCCCCGTATATAGGTATCAAATTTCTGATACCACATCCTTGGTGACTGTTTTAACCCATACAGAGACTTCTTCAACCTGCATACCAGTTCTTTCATACCCTTCACCATAAAGCCTTCAGGTTGCTTCATGTAGATCTCCTCTTCTAGATCCCCGTGAAGAAATATTGCTCTTCATCCATAATAGCTACCGTAAATCAAATGCGGTATGTGGAATGAAAATAATCCTAATGATAACACGGCAACGGAGAAAAAAAATCTCATAAAATCAATTTGACACCTGGGAATAACCTTTTTCTACCAACCGAGCTTTGTATTTCTCCACCTTGCCTTCTACATTCATCTTCTTCTTAAACACCCGTTTGCTCCCGATGGGCTTCCTTCCAGTCGGCAACTCCACCAGATCCCATGCCTCATTTTTGTGCAAGGATGCCATTTCATCAACCATGGCCTCCTTCCAGAGTTTTCCATCCTCTGAATCTACTGCCTCCCTGACAGTTCTGGGTTCATCATCAATTATAGTTAAGGCAAAACCTGAACAGAAAGCAGATGGACTATACCTTTCTGGTTGCCTTCTTTCCTGAACTGATCTTCTCAAAGTTGGAGTTTGTGGCTCTTCATCTTCTGAGTCTTCTTCTGTTGTAGAGTCTGATTCATCGTCCTTTAGCTCAAACTCTATCTTCTCAGGTTCCTTTGGTAGGACTTCATGTTTAACAACATCTTTCACTTCTCTAAACACCACATCTAGGTTGTACACAACCTTCCTTGTTTCTGGGTTCCAAAGCTTGTAACCCTTTAAACCATCCTTATACCCAATAAAGATGCACCTTTCAGATTTATTATCCAACTTGGTCCTTTTCTCCCTTGGAACATGTACATATGCATCACATCCAAATACCCTTAGATGTGAAAGAGAGGGTTTCTTACCAGTCCATACCTCATGTGGAGTCTTATCCTCCAACGCTGATGAAGGTGATCTGTTAACTAAGTAACATGCATTCTCCACTGCCTCTGCCCAGAATTCTTGTCCTAACCCAGTACCACTGAGCATGCTTCTTGCCTTTTCCATCAGTGTTCTGTTCATTCTTTCTACAACTCCATTTTGCTGACGTGTGTATGGAGTAGTCTTTTGTCGTGCTATGCCACACTTCTTACAGAACTCTTCAAATTCCTTCTTGCAGAACTCCCCACCATTATCTGTCCTCAACGCCTTTATCTTCTTCTCTGTCTGGTTTTCCACCAGAGCCTTAAATTCTTTAAATATGTCAAAAGCTTCATATTTCTTCCTCAAGAAATATATCCATGTATTCCTTGAGAAGTCATCTATGAATGAAACATAGTACACAAACTTTCCTAGTGATGGAACTGACACAGGCCCAAACACATCACTGTGCACAAGTTCTAATATCTTGTTTGCCCTCTTAGCACCAGAAGGAAAACTCACCCGATTCTGCTTCCCATATGCACAATGTTCACAGAAATCAAAATCCAGAGAACAATTAGACATACCTTCTACCATACCATTTCTATGCAGTATCCGAAGGCCCTTCTCTCCAATATGTCCAAGCCTTTGATGCCATAGCATGGTCTTTTCTCCAGAGACAGCTAGGCTTTCCGCTCCTCTTTCAAGAACCACAGAACTGTTACACCCATCAATAACAATGCTACCTTGTAGCTTGTACAGAGTTCTAGTCCGAACTCCACCATCGAAAAATCAGATTTCGGCAATGCGAGGCCATGAAGAGCTCTTGGAAGTGTTCTAATCCTTCTGTGCGACTTGACAGAGAATTTCCATGTACGACGATTAAGCCTTCCCTATCATCCCCTAGGAAGACTGCATCACCATCATTTTTTCATGTGCAGAACCACTCAGTGGGGGTAAAGTCCTGAAGGGCCACACTGAGTCAATCAACCATGACTCATGATCTGCATGTGTGTTGGTAAATGCCGTCCCCACTGAGTGGTTTGCCTCTGCAGAAGGAGCATCATCGGATCCCTTTCCTTTCTCATGAAATTTAGATCTGCAGTCCTTTTTGTAGTGCCCTTCCTTTCTGCATTTCCAGCACACCTTTACAAACTTTCTAGGAGATTTAGATCTCCCACTCAAAACCTTATTCTTGTTTCTGTTCTGGGAAATTCCTCATACAGATAAGGCATCTCCATCCTGACCCTCCATATTTCTCCGTCTCATTTCCTCCGACAGCAAGGATGAGACAATGTCATCAAAATTCAAGGTAGTTGTATTGCTACCTATTGTAATAACCAGACTGTCCCATGAATCTGGTAGAGAACACAACAAACTGATGCACTTATCTTCATCTGAGATTTTAATATCAACACATGACAGCTGACTTACCATAGTATTAAAGGCATTCAGATGCTCTGTCACCAAGTCTCCATCCTTCATCCTCAGGTTATACAACTTTTTCCGTAGGAACAACTTATTCACTAGAGACTTAGATTGGTACAAAGTCCCAAGTTTTTCCCACAAATTCTTCGTTGTAGCTTCTCTAGATACATTTAACAATACTGAATCTGAGACACACAATGGTATTGTGCTCTTTGCTTTCTGATCCAACTTCTTCCAGTCTTCATCTGACATTGCTGTTGGTTTAGTACCTAGATATACCGCGATCCACTGATCTTTATCCACCAGCAGATCCTCCATATTGACCTTCCACAACTCAAAACTCTAACCATTAAATTTCTCGATCTCTATCTTTCCGCTGCTTGCCATCTTATTTCACCGCAAGAATCGATCCCGTAGATCTCCCACTGAACAGGGTCTACCTTAGGCTCGAGCAAAAAACCCTCAGTAGCAAAGGCGTCCCCTTGAAGCCGAAATAGCTCTGATACCAAATGTAGGTTTTAACCTTGAACAAAAATTATCTACACACGAATCTTATAACAGAAAATAAACAATAGCAAGAGCATAAAACATAAAACAGATAAACACAGAGATTTTCCCCTGGATTCCAAATCGGGACGACCAAGTTGATTTTTCATTATGTTCCTTTTAGTGTTACAACACATATATATACATGCCAAAGCATACATAAACCCCAATCCATTAACCCTGGATTAGAACATAATCGCAGTTCCCTTAACCGGAACTACAAAATACCAGGGGCCGAAAACCATCGTACCCCAAAACCATGTGAAAAATCATGCATAAAACATGGGTGGATCCACCTATGAGTGGGTTTGCACACCAAACAAATTTTCACCGGGGCGCTACCCCGGACCCCAACAGTGGGGGCTGCCTCCCCCCTTGTGACCCCCCTGCTGTGCCCGACGCAACGTACAGTGCGTGGGGCTAGTCGTGGAAATAATATAACAAATACCCAACAGATTTTGAAATAAAGAATCATACTTTGATTTTGTTGCTTCTACATTTGAGTCTCCTTTGAAGAGGTGTGCTTGTGGAGTTATGGAGGCCCCCCATGGTCTCACTTGCATGTTTATTGTAGGTATAATTTAATTTATGTTTTTATTTCATTTCAGCTTTTAAGTTTTTGTTTAGATGTTCTAATATTGGAGGAGATCCTAAAATTCAGGTGTTCTTGTAAGAGAACCTTAGGATCTTGACGAATGTTAGATCTAGGTTTGTTTAGATGTTCTAATATTGGAGGAGATCCTAAAATTTAGGTGTTCTTGTAAGAGAACCTTAGGATCTTGATGAATGTTAGATCTAGGTTTGTTTAGTTGTTGGAGGAGATCTTGACGAATATGTTCTTGTAAGAGAACAATAGATCTCGGACAAATTAGGAATCTTTCTAGACCTATAGATGGCACTTCTAAGTTTACCTTATCAGGTTGAAATTAAATTGAACTCTGATTGACATCATCAATTAGACACCAAACATTTTGGCGTCGTTGTCAGGGAAGTGCAACTAGAAGGATTTAGTAATTATTTTATGCAATTTTTTTTTTTATAGACTAATTTGTGGAACTTGGTGACAACAGGTTCATAAATGAAGTTCAAAGTTTGGAGCATTTTTTTTTATTTTCACATATAGTTAATTTAAATTCAGTTTTTATTTTAAACCCCCCATTTCTCACTAATCCATCTACAGATGAGGAATTTGACAATGTTGAACAGGTACTTCTTGGAGAGCTAGGACAATAACCTTGAGCCAACTCTAATATAGGTTACTCACATACTTGTAAAACATAACGTAAAATTTTTAAATCTTGATGTGATCATTTTTGAATTTTTAGTCCGTATATGGCTTCACTGGAAGCATTCTCTTACCTAGAAAATAAAAAAATCTTTCAAGTAATTTAAGGTAGAATAGATTAGAAAAATAAAAATGTGATCTTATTAGAAGTCATTAGAAGTCATTCTCATTAGAAGTTTTTAGTCTTATTTTCAAAAATAAAAAATCATCATGAATAAATTCAATGGCACAGTAAGAGCTGCTTCATCTTTGCATTTCTATGTCTTGTTTCTGTATCACGGGTAAGCCAGGAGCTTGATTATCAGAAAGCTTTGTCTTCCGAGTGTCTAAACGCCCCCACGACATTGCAGAAAGAGTATAGACAATGCGAGGTTTTGTCACAAAATTTTTTTGTGTTTATTATCCATCCACGCTAACCTGCATAAATAAAAACAAATCAAGAGATTAATATGCTCTCTTCCTGCGCTTCGTGTGATCTGGAAGATCAGAAAATCTATCAATTTATTTCAAATAAAAATATTCTCGTTAGAAAATTGATTTGTGATATGACAATAAAGAATTTTGTGAATGAGAAAAAGATCATCTTAAAAATTTTTTAGATAAATTTTAGTTTTTTTTTTTAAATTTTAGTTTAAAAATAATAATAATAATAATAATAAAATTAAAATAATTCTGAAATAATAATAATAATATATATATTGTATATATATTATTTAGAAAAAAAAATTTCTTTTTGAAAACTAACCATTTTTGGATAGGTTCAATTTCATTCTTAAAAAAAAAAAAAAAAAAACAATAACAATTCAAACTAATACAACAAATAAAACAAAACAATATATTAAACAAATAAAAAATATTAAAAAATAACAAAACACAACAAAATATTTCTTTTTTAAACAACACAACGCACAACAAAACCTAACAAATCTTTAAACAAAACAAAAACACAAATAAAAATAAACAATAAAATATAAAAAATCCAACCAACAAACAAACACATAAAACAAGGAACAACTGCCATAACTCGAAATTCATAACAACCCATCAAGATTTTCTTTGCTGATTTTGCAATTCCTTAACCAAACCATGATGGTTTAAACTCATTTGCAACATATCCCCACAACAATAGATCATTGTGGATTGCAAGGATCGAAATGAGAAAGACCAATGCAAAGAAACCAATTTTCTCTTGTATTTTTACCGCCCATGTAAACAAAACATTGGCAAGTTAAGGAAAAGTTTGGTCAAATTTATCAATTCTGATCAAAATCAATAAGTAAGACGGAAAATTTTGCAACCCGCTTCACACACCAACTGTGTTTCAGCATAGAAGCATCGAAATGAGCTTGAAATGTGTTTCAAGTAAGGTGAAATAAATTTCACAGTTTTGGAATGTGTTTTCACACTTCTTAAAACGTGTTTTAGTTGTCATACAGCATGTCTTAGCAACGCATTTGGCACCATTTAATTGTAGCTACTTGGACACATATTCCCACCTACTCCGCCATGGTAGCTCAGGTAGTTCACGATCCTCAGCCTGCATTTTCGTTTTCTATGCTTGCTTGCTTGCCTGACTTGGATCCATCCTTTTCCGAGCTTGATTTGTTGGGTATGCGTAATTCATGCCTTTCAAGAGTACGTGAAGATAGTTTGCAATAGATTTTAGTGATAGATGAAATTCTTTGATTGACGCATAATTTGATAGCAATTTAGGGATTTAGGTGGATACTCTCGATGTAAATATTTCGTATATTTGGCCATCTTTTTTAGCTGACTACGGTCATCGGATGACCTATGCCACGCCTCGCCATACCGATTTCATGGATATTCACTGGTTTGCAGTACAAGTCGGGTATTGCCGATGCGTCCAGGAGCTTGTCACAGTTCCGGGCCTTTGGTTCTACCTTGCCCTTCACCAGGTTCAACCTACTTACATGTTTGTTGATCGCCCCATTCACTGATCGAATGGGAGATGGAACCCTCAATCCCGGGTATGGCAGAAAAGAAATCATCTGATCGACTACCTCCCGGTTAAAATAGACTGAGGGAAAATTCATATTAATATGGAGGTGTATTGTTAGATATAAATCGTCAAATGCGCACCCTGTGATAATTTGAGGAATTTTTATAGTCCCATTTAGTATGAAGGAGTGATGCAAGGAGAGACTGGAGGTAACGATCCTGGCCCAATTCCACCAGGTCTGATGAATCAAAGCTAAGAGATTTCCAACCAAAATATCATTGAAAATCCATAAAAATCGAGCTATTTTCAAGAAAAAAAATTGGGAGAGATTTCAATCCCAATTTTGCAAAAGGAGATAAAACCAATTCCGATTTTTTTAGCAAGCAATTAACAACCATGATTCAATCCCTCATTTCTCTGCGTATTTCGCTGCATCAAGTTTGCCTCTTCTATTTGAATTCAGATATCTCCGTTGACATTTAGTTCGGTTCTAGATCCATCAATAAATGTTAGTTTATTTTTAGAATTAGTTTTTAATAAATAAATTTTTGTTGATTTCTTTATTAAAAAAAATACAATAATAAATTAAATTTTTTTATATTTTTTTAATTTGTTGTTAAAAAAAATAAAAAAATAAAATAATAATAATAATAATAAAACTAAAAAAAATCAACACAAATAATAAAAAATAAAAAAAATTGCGTCTTCATTTATTTATTACTTTTGATAAAAAATAATAAAAAAAATCAACAAATTAAAATTTTTAATTTTAATTTTGTTGTTTAAAAAATAAAATAAAAAAATCAACACCGATCATTAATTGTCGCATATTGATTTACGATTACGTTGCATGAGGACATGCAATATTTTTAGTTGCGAGGTAATAACCGAATGTTGGTTGGTGCGTAATAAAAGTATGTTGATTGGATGCATATGCTAACAAGTGAAATGAGATTGGTGCTGTGTAGGTCAAAACGAGAAACTTATGCAAAAAGCCTCAACATTACGATGTGACACCCTTTTCATCCAGTATAACTTTGACAAATAATTAAAAAATGGACATTTCATAAATTATTGAAAATGAGCTAATTTGTTCCATACATGAATAATCAATAGAGATGGCACACTAAGGGCCTCGACATTGCTTGCTGTATGACAGAACAATCTGCCGCACTCGTGCAAAGAACTGGAACACAACTTCAAACAGGGAGTAAATTTACTTTTCATGGTTATTTCTTTAAGAATGGGTTGATATTAATATCATGATTAGAGTCAATTTCAAAACTTCGATTTTTCCTAAATCTGTTTTATTTGGTATGAAATTTTTGTGTAAGAATCATGAAGGAAATGCGCATTTCTTCTTGAACACACTTATGTTTTCTTTCTGCCAAGTTTTTTTGCAGGTTTCAGGTTAATCAAGTGATCAGTAAGGAGATTACATCGTGATGACAATTGGTCTTCCAAGACTAATTTCATGAGAAATTTTAAAGAACCAATCCATGATTATAAACGAAATTTCCAGAAAATTACAAGTTCTTGCAACTTCCTATAATAGCTTAATCGTTTGACATGTTGCATGACAGATAGCAAAATTCAAAGTGTTGGTGTTTGTTCCTAAATGTACAAGGATTGTGAAATACCTATCCACACTTGAATTCGATGTCTACAGGTGGCTGGTCAACGCTGGTCAAAGTCAGCTATTTTAACAAGAAGTCCAGAATCAAGGAGAAAATTTGCTATATTTGAGAGTTTGCATTCCATTTCTATATTTGAGAGTTTGCATGCCATAATCCATTTTTCTTTTCTAGCAAGAGTCATTATCCATTTTCCATTACCACATACACTTCATTACATTTTCTCCATTCCTAACCCACCAAGAAAAGCAAAGAAGTTTACTTACAAACTTCTTTCCATTTTCCATTTCCATTTCCTTTTTCCTAGAATTTTTCATTTCCACCAATAAAACCTTGCTTCCATACACCATTGAGTCAAAGTCCTAGAGTCTAATAATCTTTAAAAAACACCTAGAGACTTGCATGCCTTAATCGCAGATACTCTTTCCAATGAACAATGGAAGTACATTAATATTCCTTGTTCATTGGATCTTGTAGGTGACTCGACCACAACAAATTTATTCGTACCTAAAAAGATGTGGAATCAATGGTGGGAGCTCTCGTGTTGGATAGTGGAATTCATTAATGGCCACTAAGTCAACAAATTATTGCTTTGTTCGACACCAGCACATTTATTCACATAGTAATATTTGTGCCATCAAGCATTGAAGACTTGAAGACCCATATTTTGTAGCAGATGAAGAAGATTTCCTTTGATTGTTTTTCAGTTTGTCATGACTTGAGGACAAGTCAATAAATAAGGCTGGGGGGGGGGGGAATGTAACTTCTATATTTTGTATACCTTCCAATCCTTATACATTTTCAGACATATTCAGCAGACTCATCAGATTCATCAAACTATCTAGCAGAATATCCAGTAGCAGATACGACAATACAGATCCATCTTTCATCCACAACTTGTAGAAGAAGATTCAGATTAGAATTGCAGCAGCTGAACATGCATGATTCATCCACTTCTTTAGGTAAGTCAGGTATGATGTTTTCTAACCTTTAATCTTGAAATTCTTTTTAGATGCTAAAATGATGATATTTGGAAAATATTCCACTATTTCACTATTCCCTTTCTCATTAAAAATTGCCAAAAACCATAAGTTGGGGGGGAATTGCACACTTCATTTATTTCTCTGATTCATATTAAATCTTAACCCACATAGTCTTCCCACAATAAAAAAATACTACAAAATGATGAGCATATTAAATGACTTCTTAAAAATTATTGATCTCAACAAAGTAAATAATGATTGTAACACAAGAACCAATCATTAAAAAGAGATCTCAACAAAGTAGATAATGATTGTAACACAAGAACCAATCATTAAAAGATGAAAATGCTTTGCAAAAATAAAAGTTATCAAAATATGTGCAAAGTTAAAAGGAATTCCATGATTGAAAGATGGTTGTTACACAAGAACCAAACATCTTGTAAAAGGGAGCTCATATAAGAATCAAATCAAATAAGTCATTGTACTAGCTTGCATGAGGACATGCAAGAGCTTCAGTTGGGGGGTATGTTGGGCTTCAAAATTTCATACAAATATAACTCATTACCATACATTTTTCAGCTATGCTTCCATTATATCACTCATTATTCACTACCATGTCACTTCATTTTCCCTATTGTTCATCATTAATGGGTCTCATTTATATCTTCCAAATATTATTTATTTTCAAGAATTTTTAAGAGAAATTATTGATTAAATATTAGAAAATAATATATTTTACTTCATATATGGAAAGTGGATTGTTTTTGTGACATTTGTAGATTCCAAGGAAGCTTCCAAGACACCTTTATGTGGCCTTGAATGATCAATATCGAATTTGATAAGATAAGCCTTATGGAGAAGATCAAGGAAAAAAAGGGGTTATGTGTCTAGATGGTTGAGAGATGTATGGAACTAAACAGAGATTAGTGGATCATCATTATGAGTTTTTTAATCTCATTCCATTGTATAAATAGGAGTAAAACCTCCTCCATTTGTATTCTTAGAGTTGTAATATTAGAGTTGGTTTGTACATCATGACGAATATTTTGAAACAAAGAATCATAATTTGATTTTGTTGCTTCTACATTTGAGTCTCTTTTGAAGATTTGCGCTTGTGGAGTTATGGAGGGCCCCCATGGTCTCACTTGCATGCTTATTGTAGGTATAATTTAATTTATGTTTTTATTTCATTTCAGCTTTTAAGCTTTTGTTTAGATGTTCTAATATTGGAGGAGATCCTAAAATTCATGTGTTCTTCTAAGAGAACCTTAGGATCTTGACGAATGTTAGATCTAGGTTTTTTTAGATGTTCTAATATTGGAGGAGATCCTAAAATTCAAGTTTTCTTGTAAGAGAACCTTAGGATCTTGACAAATGTTAGATCTAGGTTTGTTTAGTTGTTGGAAGAGATCTTGACGAATATGTTTTTGTAAGAGAACCATAGATCTCGGACAAATTAGGAATATTTCTAGACCTATAGGTGGCACTTCTAAGTTTACCTTCCCAGGTTGACATTAAATTGAACTCTAATTGACAGTATCAATTAGACACCAAACAGTCTCCTGTCTATTTTTTTAAAATCTTTACAGAGTCTTTTAACATGCTCCATTTTCTTTACCAATTCATCTTTCTGTGCATTCTCGTTTTCACTGATCCATTCACCTTCCTCATCAATACCTGCTTCGATATTTTCAACATATTTATTCTCCATCTTTCCTCTCAGTTTTTCCCTATTAAATATTTTCCTCATATCGTATATATACTGATCAAGTGCATTTCTTGATTCCACTATTTCCTTCCATAACTGATCTTCAATTTTGAGTTTCTCAGCCACTCTAATCATTTTCGCAATCTCAACATCGCTCAACCTACTGCTGTCATTTTTCATGATCATCGTCTCCCTGATACCACTTGTGATTTAGCAACTGGAAAATGTAATATGAATTTCACTCAACTTGACAGCTGGTCTGTACTTGGGCATATTTACTGCAAATTTGGTATAACATCCATTGAATGCGGGCGTGGGAAAAGTTACCATGCTACATAATTTCTGGCTATGGGCTCCTGTATATTTAAAAAAAAAAACTTTACAGAGTCTTTTAACAAGCCAGGAAGTCTTTTCAGTGCCTCTCAATCAAGCTAGGAAGTTACATAAATAAAAACCTTTTTATCAAATCATATAGGAACGTAGGAATACCTGCAACATTATCATGTAGATCTCCAGCTTCAAAAAAATCGAGAATATGCTATCTTATTTATGGAACATTCAATACTTGATGATAAGTCCTCTTAATCTCATTTATGCTTACAAATTTACAATAAATACCATGCTTAATATTTGGAATTGTGATGATTATCAGCTCTAAATATTCATCAATTTCTGACAACATCTATTTTATTCATTCTAGTTATCTACGATCATTATGGAATTTCCCCTCTATTTTGAGATTAATGTGCTCAAAGAAAACAAGAAGCGAAATTAATAGGTATGTTGTCAGGCAGTCTCTAGATGTATCTGCTCTTCAAATTTTCTCCAAGAAACATATAGTAGCTTTGTCATCCTCGGTAGAATAAGCCACATGGTACATTCACTGTTAGTTCTTTTCTTTCAACATTTGACATGGCTGTATTTTATTAATATACCTAAATTTACACCTTCCATGATGCTTCTAATCTTGTAAAATGTTAAAAGTATAGTGTTTTATGGTGTAATGGATATTAATAATCTATATTATCATACAATGATATGATGATAGTGTAGGTTGATGTTCAAGTTGTAAAATTCTTGTACAAATCAAGGATGAATGATAGTACAAGCCAAAAATGAAATTATTATAAATTATTAAATAATATGTTAGGTGATAAATCATACTTCTTATTAAGGACATAACTAATGCAAGTTGATTTTTGTTTTTTAATGTTCTTAGATTATTTATAGATGTCACAGTAAAGGTTTCTAGATGTGATTTCTCTCATAAACTTCAAGGAAAACTAAAATCTAAGGAAAACCATGTACATGTCATTTCTCCCACAAACTCATCAAGGTGTGACTTTTGACAGAACTTCATCAACCACTACCACTATTTTTTTAGTAAGTGCATAAAATAATCTTGCAAACCATGAACATGTCATTTCTCCCACAAACTCATCAAGGTGCGACTTTTGACATAACTTCATCAACCACTACCACTAGTTGTTTTAGTATGTGCATAAAATAATTTTGCAAAACATGTACATGTCATTTCTCCCAGAAACTCATCAAGGTTTGAATTTTGACATAACTTAATCAACCACTACCACTAGTTGTTTAAGTATGTGCAAACCACTATCACATTAAGGAAAACCGAGTACATGTGTCATTTCTCCCATAAAATTTTAGGAAAAATTTAAGGAATGTGTCATTTCTATGTCATTTATTTGTCATTTCTCTCATAAAATATAAGTCAATGTCATTTCTCCCATATACTATAAGGCAAACCTTAAAGAAAACCATGTACATGTCATTTTTCTCTTAAACTCTAGGCAAGGAAAACTTTAAGGCATGTCATTTCCAGATGCGATTTCTCTCATAAAATTTGAGGCAAACCATGCACATGCCATTTCTCCCACAAACTCGAGGCTTTCTCCCATTAATTCAAGGAAAAATTTAAGGCCTAAAAACCAAACCTAAAGTGGATGAACTTCAATAGGATTTTAGTCTATCTGTTGAGTATTAACTTCTACAAGTTCTAAATGTAGAGTCTGTAAAGGGCTAGGTAGCCTATGGATATCATATTTTCTCAAAGGTGACATATCCAGTAAATGCCCCTACAGTCAATCTCTGGAACATATATAAATAGAAGTTATTCATTTTAATATCCATTTTTTTACATGCCATTTCTCCCATAAAATTTAAGGTTTTTGCTAGTGTTTTTGGAACCATGTACATGTCATTTCTGTGTCATTTATCCCATAAAATTTAAGGAAAAATTTAAGGCAAACTTTAAGACAAATTATGTACATACATGTCATTTCTCCCATAAATTCTAGTAAGTGCATAAAATAATTTTGCAAACCATGCACATGTCATTTCTCCCAGACACTTTAAGGAAAAATTTAAGGAAAAACATGTACATATGTCATTTCTCCCATAAAATTTTAGGCAAAATTTAAGGCATGCCATAGTTTAGAACAGATCTAAATAGAAGTTCTTCATTGTAATATCCATTTTTGTAAATGCCATTTCTCCCATAAACTTTAAGGTGAAATTTTCTAGTGTTTTTTGAACCATGTACATGTTATTTCTATGTAAATTCTCCCATAAAATTTAAGGCAAACCATGTAAATACATGTCATTTCTCCCGTTTCTCCCATAAATTTTAGTAAGTGCATAAAATAATTTTGCAAACCATGTACATGACATTTCTCCCACACATTCTAAGGCAAACTTTAAGGCAAAAAATGTCATTTCTATATGTCATTTCTCCCATAAAATATAAGGAAAACCTTAAGGAAAACCATGTACATGTCATTTCTCTCTTAAACTCTAGGCAGGGAAAACTTTAAGGCTTGTGTCATTTCTATGTCATTTCTCCCATAAAATACAAGGCAATGTCATTTATCCCTTACACTATAAGGCAGACTTTAAGGCAAACCATGTACATGTCATTTCTCTCTTAAACTTTAGGCAAGGAAAAATTTAAGGCATGTCATTTATAGATGTTATTTCTCCCATAAAATTTAAGGCAAACTTTGAGGCAAACCATGCACATGTCATTTCTCCGACAAACTCTTTCTCTGTCATTTCTATGTCATTTCTCTCATAAACTATAAGGCAATGTAATTTCTCCCTTAAACTATAAGGCAAACTTTAAGGCAAACCATGTACATGTAATTTCTCTCTTAAACTTTAGGCAAGGAAAAATTTAAGGCACATCATTTCTAGATGTGATTTCTCCCATAAACTTTAAGGAAAACTTTAAGGAAAAACATGCACATGTCATTTCTCCCACAAACTCTTTCTCTGTCATTTCAATGTCATTTCTCCCATAAACTATAAGGCAACATCATTTCTCCCTTAAACTATAAGGCAAACTTTAAGGCAAACCATGTACATGCCATTTCTCTCTTAAACTTTAGGCAAGACAAACTTTAAGGCATGTCATTTATAGATGTAATTTCTCCCATAAACATTAAGTAAAACCATGCACATGTCATTTCTCCCAAAAACTCAAGGAAAACTTTAAGGCAAACCATGTACATGTCATTTCTCTCTTAAACTCCAGGCAAGGCAAACTTTACTATAGGCAAGGCAAACTTTAAGGCATGTCATTTCTAGATGTGATTTCTCTCATAAACTTTAAGGCAATCCATGCACATGTCATTTATCCCCCAAACTCAAGGCTTTCTCCCATTAATTCAAGGAAAAATTTAAGGCCTAAAAATCGAACCTTAAGTGGTTGGACTTCCATAGGATTCCCCAAACTCAAGGCTTTCTCCATTAATTCAAGGCAAAATTTAAGGCCTAAAAATTGAACCTAAAGTGGTTGAACTTCCATAGGATTTTAGTTTGTCGGTTGAGTGTTAACTTCTACAAGTTCTAAAGGAAGAGTCTGTAAAGGGCCAGGTAGCCTTTGTATCTCATCCTTTCTTAAAGGTGACATATCTAGTAAATGCCCCTACAGTCAATCTCTGGAACAGATCTAAATATAAGTTCTTCATTTTAATATAAATTTATGTACATTCCATTTCTCCCATAAAATTTAAGGCATTTTCTAGTGTTTTTGGAACCATGTACTTGTCATTTCTATGTCATTTCTCCCATAAAATTTAAGGATAACCATGTATATACATTTAATTTCTCCCATTTCTCCCATAAACTCAAGGAAAACTATAAGTATAACCATGAACATGTCATTTCTATGTCATTTATCCCATAAAATTTAAGGAAAACTTTAAGGATAACCATGTACATATGTGTCGTTTCTCCCATTTCCCCCACAAAATCAAGGAAAACTTTAAGGATAACCATGTACATGTCATTTATGGAACTTCTTGGTCTTCCAAGGGATTGGGAACACATTGGGCCGCTTCCTGGCTATAGATACCTCTAGAGGGGAGAAAGGAATCTATACCTTATGCAAAATCTTCGCGGAAATAGACATAAGAAAAGGACTGCCTGATCAGATCAACCTCAAAATTGGGGATTTCCACTGGACACAAACCTTGGACTATGAGAACACTGCGTTTCGGTGCCGCCATTTCCATCAGAAGGGGCATCACCAGAACACATGTTCCAAGTTCCACGACAGAAATAATAACAACTGCAAATCCAAATCCAAGAGCTGGAAACCATGTGATCCACCCCCCATGGATGACATAGAGTCCATCAGCTCGGATGAGGAGGAAATTGAAGCGGAAGGGGAGAATGTTGAGAACCTGAAGGACATGCCCTCAGCCTGCCCTGAGGATCCCTCTGCACCTACAATCTCACATAAATGCGTGCATGAGTCTTCTTCCTCCGATTTAGATAAGGAGACTCCTCCTTCAGCGCATAATAGTCTACAATTGCTTCTTACCCAGCCAAGTCACAATGGCTGGGTCAAAGTCTATAAGAATAAAGGGAAAAAATGTCATTTGGAAGTTTCTACCCACTCTAGGTAGATTCCTTTGTCTCGATCTCTATTTTTGGCTATCCTTGTTATCTTTTGCTTATTCCATGGTTGCTATTTGGGACTGAGGTTGATAGCGTATCATTTCCGGCTCCCTTGCTTTTCTGCTTCGCTTATTTGCAAGCTCAGATTGTACTATATGTTTTTTCTTAATAGAATTAGTCTTATTTAGAAAAGAAACCATGTACATGTCATTTCTATGTCATTTCTCCCATAAATTTTAAAGCAAAATTTAAGGATAACCATGTACATACATGTCATTTCTCCCATTTCTCCCATAAACTCAAGGCAAAATTTAAGGATAACCATGCACATGTCATTTCTCCGATAAGCTTTAAGGCATAATTTGCTAGTGTTTTTGGAACCATGTACATGCCATTTCTCCCTTAAACTCTAGGCAAGACAATATTTAAGGCATGTCATTTCTAGATGTGATTTCTCCCATAAACTTTAAGGCAAACCATGCACATGTCATTTCTCCCATGCATTTGCAATAAATGTTAATTTAATCTATTTTATTGAATTTGTTTTTTTTTTCAGGGATAAAAAAAACCCACTAAATATGGTTGAAAAATGGCAAACCATCACAAGTATGAACAAATTTTAACTTTTAAATATGTTTTTAATTTATATATTCCAGCTCAAAAGTTCCATTAAAAAATGAGATCTCTATATCTTGAGTTATTTTAAATTTTTTGAAGTTTAGGTTTCTTGAGATTTTCTTTCGGAACCAACCTTAAGAGATGTGCTAGATCCACCATCACAAGTATTCAATTTTTCACTTAAATATATGTTTAAGTTATAATTTATAAATTGAAGTTCAAAAGTTTTATTATAAATTGAGATCTAGATCTTGACTTATTTTATACTTTTAAATTTTTTGAATTTTAGGTTCCTGGAGATGATTTCCCTTCTCCACGGACTCTAGAAATGGAGTGTATGATGGAGATAGGAACATCGACACCATTTGAACAATTTGAACAAGTTGTCTAATTTTTTTTTAATATTATTGAAAATTAGTTTATATATCCATTATATATATATATATTGTACAGTTTACTATGGAATATGTTCCCATGGAGGAAGTTTTAATGGACGAGCAACAAAACACAATGGAGAGGGAACCTCATGAGGTATTGCATGATTTTTTTTTTTCATTTTATTTTTTTACATGAAGTTCTATATTCTAATTCAATTTTAAAACATTAAATTTTAATGTTTGTACAAATTGTGTATAGTTTCCCCATGCTTCACAGCATAGCTCAAGGATCATGAATTTGTTGGTAGAGACACTAGATCCATCTATATTTTTATCTAGATGCAGTCATATATTTACTTTTCTATATAACTTGATACTTGTAACACTATACATTGAACTATGGCTATATATATATATATATATATATATATATATATATATATATATATATATATATATATATATATATATATATATATGCATGTATACTTTTATTGTTCATGTGAGATACAAATTTTGGACATATTTTACTGTTTCGATATATAGTTTTAAACTACATTTACTCTTGTCAAGAATGATTTTAAATTTTGGATAGTTACATTTGGCATGTGATCACATGTTGTGATATATAATGTTTTGTTTTTAAAACTCAAGTTCTCATTTTATTCTTTAAACCATGTACATACTTGTGTATATTTTGGATCTATTTGAACTACATTTGGCATGTAATCATATGTTGTGATATAATGTTTTATTTTACGATATAACGTTTTGTTTTTAAAATTCAAGTTGTCATTTTATTTGTTAAATATAAAATGAATCTCTAGATGGAAATTTCAAAATACATTTTCACAATGTGTATATTTTGGATGGTTGAACTACATTTGACATGTGATTGCGGTATAATGCTTTTTTTTTTAAATTCAAGTTGTCATTTTATAAACTTGTTAAAAATATAAAACACATCTCTCTGGATGGAAATATTGAATTACAAACCATATTTTGGATAGTTGAACTACATTTGGTATGTGATCACATGTTATGATATATAATGTTTTGTTTTTAAAACTCAAGCTTTGGATGGTTGAACTACATTTGGCATGCGAAGTAATGGTGTAATATAATGTTTTGTTTTTAAAACTCAAGTTTTGGATGGTTGAACTACATTTGGCATGTGATTGTGATATAATTTTTTGTTTTTATTCGATAGTTGAACTACATTTTGAATGTGAAGCAATGTTGTGATATAATATTTTTTTTTTAAAACTCAAGTTTTGGATGGTTGAGCTACATTTGGCATGTGATTGTGATATAATGTTTTGTTTTTATTGGATAGTTCTACATTTGGCATGTGAAGTAATGTTGTGAGATAATGTTTTGTTTCTAAAACTCAAGTTTTGGATGGTTAAACTACATTTGGCATGTGATTGTGATATAATGTTTTGTTTTTATTGGATAGTTGAACTACATTTGGCATGTGAAGTAATGTTGTGATATAATGTTTTTTTTTTTAAACTCAAGTTTTGGATGGTTGAACTACATTTGGCATGTGATTGTGATACAATGTTTTGTTTTTATTAGATATTTGAACTACATTTGGCATGTGAAGTAATGTTGTGATATAATGTTTTGTTTTTAAAACTCAAGTTTTGGATGGTTGAACTACATTTGGCATGTGATTGTGATATGTTAGCCCCCCATAAATTTTTTGACAAGAAAACAAGGGGCTAAATTTTTTTTGATCCTTCAAGGAATGCATTTCCCTTGAAAAAAAATCATCCTTGAAGCCTCCTTGTGCCTTTGGTCCTTTGATAAAATCCCCTCTGCTAATTCCCATTATAAAGCCTCTCTGTTTGTGAAGAAATGCCCAAAAGGCCTCCTTTCCATCTTATTTCATTCCCTCTAAAACTCTGTTTTATTCCCTTTAATTCCTCTCCTTATCCCCAATTAACCCTCTAAATCATACCTAAATCCCCTTTAAATCATACCTACACCCCTAGTTGGGTCAATTTTCCCCTTTTTCCCCCTATCGTTACCTTTCCCTAGCCTCCAATCGCATTGAAATGGGCAAAAACCCATTATCCACCTTATAATAGGGCCTATCCCCTTTTCTGCCAGCCCCCTTGAACCACTTCCCCATGTGCCCCTAGCGCCAAGACCAAGCGCTTAAGTCTTGGGCATCAATCACAATCGGAGTTGTCGGGCGGGCAAATCCCTTTGTAACATTCAAAAACTCCGATGCGATTGAGTTTGGTCCTTCAGGCCTCCGCCGTGATCTCCATCGTTGATCCATCGTTTTGATCGGATGGCCCGATGCTAATCGCAATCCTGACCCAATCGCAATCGCAACTCCTCCCGTGACACCCTTCCGCTCCTCCCGATTGCGATCTCCCGATCAAATCACAGCCGTCCATCCCCTTCGCCGATCCAGCGGCTGGCGCATAATCGCATCCCTAGCTCCGATCGCAATCACATTTTCTAATCGCTACCCCCCTTCTCTGCCTTGCGATTGCGATCCCCTGATCCAATCTGAGCCGTCCATCCCTCCAGATCCAACGGTTCAGATTCATCTCACTCCCCTTCCGTTGCCCCTCTCCATCTCCCTCCGATTAAATGTGGATCGTTGATCTGGTCCCAGATCCGACGGTTGGCGTTTAATCGCAACACCCCTCCGATCACAATCAGAACTTTTTAAAATGTGTCACCCCTGCTCCCCCAATTGCGATCCTCCGATTTGATCACGACCGTCCATTCATCCAAGATCGACGGCCCACGTCGCATCGCGTCTCCGCTGTATTTCTCCCATCAGGCTTCCCTGTTAACCTCATCGCTTAACCGCCACCATTGATCTCCTCCTGAGATCCACGGTTCATATCTAATCTCCCTTCGCCCTAGATGGGTCCCACATCCAATGGCTTCGTTCATTGTTTTTCTGTATTTTCCTTTATAATTCCCCCAAACGTTAATCTTTGGGTTTTTACACTATGCGATCCTTTCTCCACCACTTTTCATTGTTTCCACTATTTCTCCACTCCTCCGGCCTCTGCAGATTTTCTCCACCACTACCCGGGTTTTGTGACAAGTTTATTTCATTGTGCAGGGGTCACAGAGAGGCCAATATAGCGGCCAAATGAAATAGCAGAGACGGATTAGAAGGGACCGGACCTGTTAATTGAAGATTTAACAGTTAATCCCGTGATCAAAGGATGAGAGCACTGTGTGAAGAACAAATGCACATGAAACAAGTAATATCAGTGCTATAGATCCGCAAAACACTTTTCTCTCAGAAGTACACCATTCCTACAGCGTTCTCCATGCCCCCTCGAGCCGAGGAAAGTTAAGGACACTGATAGAAGCTTCTTAAAAGACTTTCAAGTAGCAGTTATGGAGTATGGAGTGATCTGCAGACCTTTCCGTCCAGTTCACCAATTTCAGAAGGCATAAACAGAGGGCCTTACAGCCAGAAAGGATTTCACGAAACATCAGAGGTCAATCTTGGCCTGACAGAGTCCCCCAGACATGCTATAGAGTAGTTACAGCAACACAAATTTCCATTAAGCAAAATGGGCTTGGACTCCTCCGTCACTCTGTCTTAATGAGATCCATTTAATGTATATCATCTACTCTGTTTGTTATATTCTCCTATAAAAATCCCCAAGAACATATTGTAAAGGTTGTTGTTCGGCTACTGCCGTTGCTGTTAGATGGATTCATTTTGATTGTTAGAAAAGTCTTGGGAGGGAGTAGCAGAGTAGTGTGTAATGTAGTAGGCTGGGAGGAGAAGTTTGGACTATATTAGCTATTGAGCTTAGGGTATGTGACTGGTTTTGCATCAATTAATCAAGAAAATTTCACAGGATCATGGTCTATTACTATTGGTGATGTTTTTATAACACTGTTTATTACATTTTCATACTGTTTCATTTTATGCTGGCTTGCATCAGAAATATGGCATAGGATTTACCCTTGTTAGGTACCCTATGTCTCTACTCTCCTTGCCTTAAATGTTTTCTGCCAAATGTGTTATCTAAGGGTTGATTTCAGTTAATTTAACCAGTGTAGTGGATGTCATTGCCTGCTAGTTGATGTATGAATTAAATGAATCTGTTCTTAGATGTTCTTGTTGGGTTTAAGCTGGAAGATTTGGGAACACTGGGGATTAGAGTTAGCCCACTAGGATCCTTGTGCGACCAGCTGGCCTTTCTAAGATCTCTTCTGTTAAACTTATCTCTGTTTTTCCTTGGAGCATGCTAAAACTGACCTGGAGTTAAATGACCTCTGGTCCGATCTGCAAGCTGCCCCTTTGTCCCTCTTTTTAAAGCTGCCTTTTGAGTATTTCCAAGTAGGTCTGGAGTTAAATGACCTCTGACATGATCTATACACAGAAATTGGGTGTCTTTCCTTCTTCCACTTTCAATCCTGAATGTTCCATCCCACCATCTATCTAAAAGATCCTTTAGTGTAGATGACTTGCCCTCTGAAAGCCTAGGCTAGTTGTTGCAACTAATTCTCCATTCATGACTCCATAGCCTAATGGATGGCACTTTCTTGGTCTGTCCCCTTTGCTGAAACATCCTGCTGCTTTGTTCCTTTCCTTCCATTACTTTCTCAGTCTATGATCTCATGACCAACCTAGTAACCAACCAACAAAATCATTTTAAACCCCCCTCTGTGCTTCATAACTAGCCTAATACCTCATCTTGAGCTTTCAAAGATATATCATTCTTTGTCTTATTGGAGAGATCCCTCTCTGGGTCCAGGAGGGCTAGATCCTAGGGCCCCAAAGTGGTTTTATGTTGTCTTATCTTTTGGTATTGCCAAATCTGCCAAAATATAGGAACCCCAACATAATGGCGACTCCACTGGGGAGAGACCAAAAAGCTTTGATTTGGTAAAACACTATGGTGGACAGTAAAATTTTGAATCATCCACCTGGGGACTCCACAGTCCTAAATGATCAAGAGACTCCACTGAGAGACCAGCCTTCAGTACAACATCATCCATGCCAAAGATCTTGTCACTTCACTAATGGAAGACTCTGAACAATTTGTAGAAATACATCCAAGCCTCATAATAGAGTTTTGGTATGGAGTAGCAAGTGTACTGGCAGAAAATGAATGGGAGGACCTTCCAAAGATTGTCCTTCTCAGCTCAAAACTCGATACTCAACCTGTGCTTAAGAAAATGTTTCTAGATTTGGTGGTTGAGAGGTATGAAGCTGAGATTGAACTTTTGAACTCACAAGAAAAATCATATCAGTTCAGAGACCCCAGAGCATTTTTGGAAAGTATCCCACCCCTTAAAAATGGATAAATTCCACTACTTTTCGATGTGCAAGAAGAAGGTGATCAGGCTTTCAAGAGCCACTTTGAGGATGCAGTGGAAGAAGCAATAATCGAAGCTGCCCTGGACGAAGATAGCCTACCAGTCATGGAAGGCCTAAAATAAGAACTGGTACATTATGTGTTCATTGATCTTGTGGCAGAATATATGGAGGCCCTAATTTCCTCAAATAGTCCAGCATTGATCCTTAGCACGGGCCAAATTCATCAGGAGTTGTCACTACTGATGGTGACCTCAGTTTTGAAGAACCACATGCAGAGCACCCTGTGGTTATCTCTGACAGGCAGTCAGTTCTCATATCCTTTTTTGTTACTGCTTGACTGGCTGCATTGGCATTATTGTATCACCTAGAACATCAAAGATTTCCAGGTTAGAGTAGGGTAGGTAGGAAGCTAAATAAATCTTAGCCTGTGAGCATGTAGTTAGCTGTTTAAATTTCTGCAAATTCCAGCAAGTCAGACAATCTAATCCTTGCCTGACTGTTGTTTCAGTTTATGTCTTAGAATATAGAGAAGAAGTCTGCTAGACAGTTTAATCCTAGCAGATATAGTTTAGGTAGAGGAACTGTGAGACCGACAGTCTAATCTGGTCTCATGGAGTGATAAGGGTAGAAGTAGTATAGGTTTATTTTTCTTCTTATAAAAATTGATGATGTAAAGGGTCTGCAAGTCCAAATGCACCTAGAAGAACAAATGTTAGGAGAGTAGTATCGGTAGTTAGTTGTTTGGGAGAATGTTACTGCTGATGTAATGTCTTCATGATTTGTGGCAGCTGATCTAAAGAAAGAAAGGGATGTGCCAAGGAGTAGGCATCTGGCCTACACCAAAGATCATTCTCTGGATTCTTGACTCCTTCAAGAAGTAGCCATCCCCATGTGGAGCCACTGTTAGCCCCCCATAAATTTTTTGACAAGCAAACAAGGGGCCAAAATGTTTTTGAGCCTTCAAGGAATGCATTTCCCCTGAAAACACATCATCCTTGAAGCCTCCTTGTGCCTTTGGTCCTTTGATAAAATCCCCTCTGCTGATTCCCATTATAAAGCCTCTCTGGTTGTGAAGAAATGCCCAAAAGGCCTCCTTTCCATCTTATTTCATTCCCTCTAAACCTATGTTTTCTTCCCTTTAATTCCTCTCCTTCTCCCCCATTAACCCTCTAAATCATACCCAAATCCCCTTTAAATCATACCTACACCCCTGGTTGGGTCAATTTCCCCCTTTTTCCCCCTATCGTTACCTTTCCCTAGCCTCTAATCGCATTAAAATGGGCAAAAACCCATTATCCACCTTATAATAGGGCCTAGCCCCTTTTCCGCCAACCCCCTTGAACCACTTCCCCATGTGCCCCTAGCACCAAGACCAAGCGCTTAATTCTTGGGCGCCAATCGCAATCGGAGTTGTCGGGCGGGCAAATCCCTTTGTAACATTGAAAAACTCCGATGTGATTGAGTTTGGTCCTTCAGGCCTCCGCCGTGATCTCCACCGTTGATCCATCGTTTTTATTGGACGGCCTGGTGCTAATCGCAATCCCGCCCCGATCGCAATCGCAACTCCTCCCATGACACCCTTACGCTCCTCGCGATTGCGATCTCCCGATCAAATCACAGCTGTCCATCCCCTTTGCTGATCCAACGGCAGGCGCATAATCGCATCCCCAGCTCCGATCGCAATCACATTTTCTAATCACCCCACCCTTCTGCGCCTTGCGATTATGATCCCCCGATCCAATCTGAGCCGTCCATCCCTTTAGATCCAACGGTTCAGATTCATCCCGCTCCCCTTCCGTCGCCCCTCTCCATCTCCCTCCGATTAAATGTGGACCGTTGATCTGGTCCCAGATCCAACGGTTGGCGTTTAATCGCAACACCCCTCCAATCGCAATCGAAACTTTTTAAAATCTGTCACCCCTGCTCCCCCGATTGCGATCCTCCGATTTGATCACGACCATCCCCGTTCATCCAAGATCGACGGCCCACGTCGCATCACGTCTCCACTGTATTTCTCCCATCGGGCTTCCCTATTAACCTCATCGCTTAATCACCATCGTTGATCTCCTCCTGAGATCCACGGTTCATATCTAATCGCCCTCTGCCCTGGCCGTGTCCCACATCCAATGGCTCCGTTCATTGTTTTTCCGTATTTTCCTTTGTAATTCGCCCAAAAGTTTTGTGTTTTTACACTATGCGATCATTTCTCCGCCACTTTTCATTGTTTCCACTGTTTCTCCACTCCTCTGGCCTCTGCAGCTTTTCTCCACCACTTCCCGGGTTTTGTGACAAGTTTATTTCATTGTGCAGGGGTCACAGAGAGGCCAATATAGCGGCCAAATGAAACAGCAGAGACGGATTAGAAGGGACCAGAACTGTTAATTGAAGATTTAACACTTAATCCCGTGATCAAAGGATGAGAGCGCTGTGTGAAGACCAAATGCACACGAAACAAGTCATAACAGTGCTACAGATCCGCAAAACACTTTTCTCTCAAAAGTACACCATTCCTACAGCATCCTCCATGCCCCCTCAAGCCTAGGAAAGTTAAGGACACTGATAGAAGCTTCTTAAAAGACTGTCAGGTAGTAGTTATGGAGTATGGAGTGATCTGTAGACCTTTCCATCCAATTCACCAATTCCAGAAGGCAGAAACAGAGGGCCTTACATCCAGAAAGGATTTCACGAAACATCAAAGGTCAATCTTGTCCTGACAGAGTCCCCCAGACATGCTACAGAGTACTTACAGCAACACAGATTTCCATTAAGCAGAATGGGCTCGGACTCCTCCATCACTCTGTCTTAATGAGATCCATTTAATGTATATCATCTACTCCGGTTGTTATCTTCTCCTATAAAAATCCCCAAGAACATATTGTAAAGGTTGTTGTTCGGCTGCTGTCGTTGCTGTTAGAGGGATTCATTTTGACTGTTAGAACAATCTTGGGAGGGAGTAGCAGAGTAGTGTGTAATGTAGTAGGCTGGGAGGAGAAGTTTGGACTATATTAGCTATTGAGCTCAGGGTATGTGACTTGTTTTGCATCAATTAATCAAGAAAATTTCATAGGATCCTGGTCTATTACTATTGGTGATGTTTTTCTAACACTATTTATTACATTTTCATACTGTTTCATTTTCTAATGGCTTGCATCAGAAATATGGCATAGGATTTACCCTTGTTAGGTACCCTATGTCTCTGCTCTCCTTGCCTTAAAATGTTTTCTGCCAAATGTGTTATCTAAGGGTTGATTTCAGTTAATTTAACCAGTGTAGTGGATGTCATTGCCTGCTAGCTGATGTATGAATTAAATGAATCTGTTCTTAGATTTTCTTGTTGGGTTTAAGCTGGAAGATTTGGGAACACTGGGGATTAGAGTTATCCCACTAGGATCCTTGTGCTACCAACTGGCCTTTCTAAGATCTATTCTGTTAAACTTATCTCTGTTTTTCCTTGGAGCATGCTAAAGCTGACCTGGGGTTAAATGACCTCTGGTCCGATCTACAAGCTGCCCCTTTGTCCCTCTTTTGAGAGCTTCCTTTTGAGTATGTCCAAGCAGGTTTGGAGTTAAATGATCTCTGACCTGATCTATAGACAGAAATTGGGTGTGTTTCCTTCTTCCACTTTCAATCCTTAATGTTCCATCCCACCATCTATCTAAAATATCCTTTAGTGTAGATGACTTGCCCTCTGAAAGCCTAGGCTAGTTGTTGCAAGTAATTCTCCTTTCATGACTCCATAGCCCAATGGATGGCACTTTCTTGGCCTGTCCCCTTTGCTGAAACATCCTGATGCTTTATTCCTTTCCTTCCATTACTTTCTCAGTCTATGATCTCATGACCAACCCAGCAACCAACCAACCAAATCATTTTAAACCCCCCTCTGTGCTTCATAACTAGCCTAATACCTCATCTTGAGCTTTCAAAGATATATCATTCTTTGTCTTATTGGAGAGATCCCTCTCCGGGTCCAGGAGGGCTAGATTATAGGGCCCCAAAGTGGTTTTATGTTGTCTTATCTTTCGGTATTGCCAAATCTTCCAAAACATAGGAACCCTAACATAATGGCGAATCCACTGGGGAGAGACCAAAAAGCTTTGATTTGGTAAATCACTGTGGTGGATAGTAAAAATTTGAATCATCCACCTGGCGACTCCAAAGTTCCTAAATGATTAAGAGACTCCACTGGGAGACCAAATTTCAGTACAACATCATCCATGCCAAAGATCCTGTCACTTCACTAATGGAAGACTCTGAACAATTTGCAGAAATGCGTCCAAGCCTCATAGCAGAGTTTTGATATGGAGTAGCAAGTGTACTGGCAGAAACTGAATGGGAGGACCTTCCAAAGATTGTCCTTCTCAGCTCAAAACTCAATACTCAACCTGTGCTTTAGAAAATTTTTCTAGATTTGGTGGTTGAGAGGTATGAAGCTGAGATTGAACTTTTGAACTCACAAGAAAAATCATATCAGTTCAGAGATCCCAGAGCATTTTTGGAAAGTCTCCCACCCCTTAAAAATGGATAAATTCCACTGCTTTTTGATGTGCAAGAAGAAGGTGATCAGGCTTTCAAGAGCCACTTTGAGGATGCAGTGGAAGAAGCAATAATCGAAGCTGCCCAGGACGAAGACAACCTACTAGTCATGGCAGGCCTAAAAGAAGAACTGGTACATTATGTGTTCATTGATCCTGTGGCAGAATATATGGAGGCCCTAATTTTCTCAAATACTCCAGCATTGATCCTTAGCACGGGCCAAATTCATCAGGAGTGGTCACTACTGATGGTGACCTCAGTTTTGAAGAACCACATGCAGAGCACCCTGTGGTTATCTCTAACAGGCAGTCAGTGCTCATATCCATTTTTGTTACTTCTTGACTGGCTGCATTGGAATTATTGTATCACCTAGAACATCAGAGATTTCCAGGTTAGAGTAGGGTAGGTAGGAAGCTAAATAAATCTCAGCCTGTGAGCATGTAGTTAGCTGTTTAAATTTCTGCAAAGTCTAGCAAGTCAGACAATCTAATCCTGGCCTGACTTTTGTTTCAATTTATGTCTTAGAATATAGAGAAGAAGTCTGCTAGACAGTTTAATCCTAGCATATATAGTTTAGGTAGAGGAACTATGAGACCGACAGTCTAATCTGATCTCATGGACCGATAAGGGTAGAAGTAGTATAGGTTTATTTTTCTGCTTGTAAAAATTGATGATGTAAAGGGTCTGTAAGTCCAAATGCACCTAGAAGAACAAATGTTAGGAGAGTAGTATGGGTAGGTAGTTGTTTGGGAGAATGTTACTGCTGATGTAATGTCTTCATGATTTGTGGCAGCTGATCTAAAGAAAGAAAGAGATGTGCCAAGCAGCAGGCATCTAGCCTACACCAAAGATCATTCTCTGGATTCTTGACTCCTTCAAGAAGTAGCCATCCCCATGTGGAGCCACTGTTAGCTCCCCATAGATTTTTTGACAAGAAAACAGGGGGCTAAAATGTTTTTGAGCCTTCAAGGAATGCATTTCCCCAGAAAACACATCATCCTTGAAGCCTCCTTGTGCCTTTGGTCCTTCGATAAAATCCCCTCTGCTGATTCCCATTATAAAGCCTCTCTGTTTGTGAAGAAATGCCCAAAAGGCCTCCTTTCCATCTTATTTCATTCCCTCTAAACCTCTGTTTTCTTCCCTTTAATTCCTCTCCTTCTCCCCCATTAACCCTCTAAATCATACCCAAATCCCCTTTAAATCATACCTACACCCCTGGTTGGGTCAATTTTCCCCTTTTTCCCCCTATCGTTACCTTTCCCTAGCCTCTAATCGCATTAAAATGGGAAAAAACCCATTATCCACCATATAATAGGGCCTAGCCCCTTTTCCGCCAGCCCCCTTGAACCACTTCCCCATGTGCCCCTAGCGCCAAGACCAAGCGCTTAAGTCTTGGGTGCCAATCGCAATCGGATTTGTCGAGCGGGTAAATCCCTTTATAACATTGAAAAACTCTGATGCGATTGAGTTTGGTCCTTCAGGCCTCTGCCATGATCTCCACCGTTGATCCATCGTTTTGATCGGACGGCCCGGCGCTAATCTTAAAAAAGCCCCGATCACAATCGCAACTCCTCCCGTGACACCCTTCCGCTCCTCCCGATTGCGATCTCCCGATCAAATCATAGCCGTCCATCCCCTTCGTCGATCCAATAGCTGGCGCATAATCGCATCCCCAGCTCCGATCGCAATCACATTTTCTAATTTCCCCCCCCCCCCTTCTGCGCCTTGCGATTGCGATCCCCTGATCCAATCTGAGCCGTCTATCCCTCCAGATCCAACGGTTCAGATTCATCCCGCTCCCCTTCCGTCGCCCCTCTCCATATCCCTTCGATTAAATGTGGACCGTTGATCTGGTCCCAGATCCGACGGTTGGCGTTTAATCGCAACACCCCTCTGATCGCAATTGGAACTTTTTAAAATGTGTCACCCCTGCTCCCCCCGATTGCGATCCTTTGATTTGATCACGACCATCCGTTCATCCAAGATCAACGGCCCACGTCGCATCGCGTCTCCGTTGTATTTCTCCCATTGGGCTTCCCTATTAACCTCATTGCTTAACTCCCACCCTTGATCTCCTCCTGAGATCCACGGTTCATATCTAATCACCCTCCGCCCTGGCCGGGTCCCACATCCAACAGCTCCGTTCATTGTTTTTCCGTATTTTCCTTTGTAATTCGCCCAAACGTTAATCTTTGGGTTTTTACACCATGCGATCATTTCTTCGCCACTTTTCATTGTTTCCATTGTTTCTCCACTCCTTTGGCCTCCGCATATTTTCTCCACCACTGCCCGGGTTTTGTGACAAGTTTATTTCATTGTGCAGGGGTCACAGAGAGGCCAATATAGCGGCCAAATGAAACAACAGAGACGGATTAGAAGGGACCGGACTTGTTAATTGAAGATTTAACACTTAATCCTGTGATCAAAGGATGAGAGCACTGTGTGAAGACCAAATGCACACAAAACAAGTCATATCAATGCTACAGATCCGCAAAACACTTTTCTCTCAGAAGTACACCATTCCTACAACGTCCTCCATGCCCCCTTGAGCCTAGGAAAGTTAAGGACACTGACAGAAGCTTATTAAAAGACTGTCAGGTAGCAGTTATGGAGTATGGAGTGATCTGCAGACCTTTCCGTCTAGTTCACCAATTCCAGAAGGCGGAATTAGAGGGCCTTACAGCCAGAAAGGATTTCACGAAACATTAGAGGTCAATCTTGGCCTGACAGAGTCCCCCAGACATGCTACAGAGTACTTACAGCAACACAGATTTCCATTAAGCAGAATGGGCTCGGACTCCTCCATCACTCTGTCTTAATGAGATCCATTTAGTGTATATGATCTACTCTGGTTTTTATCTTCTCCTATAAAAATCCCTAAGAACATATTGTAAAGGTTGTTGTTCGGCTGCTGTCGTTGCTGTGAGAGGGATTCATTTTGACTGTTAGAACAGTCTTGGGAGGGAGTAGCAGAGTAGTGTGTAATGTAGTAGGCTGAGAGGAGAAGTTTGGACTGTATTAGCTATTGAGCTTAGGGTATGTGACTGGTTTTGCATCAATTAATCAAGCAAATTTCACAGGATCCTAGTCTATTGCTATTGGCGATGTTTTTCTAACATTGTTTATTACATTTTCATACTGTTTCATTTTCTGCTGGATTGCATCAGAAATATGGCATAGTATTTACCCTTGTTAGGTACCCTATGTCTTTGCTCTCCTTGCCTTAAATGTTTTCTGCCAAATGTGTTATCTAAGGGTTGATTTCAGTTAATTTAACCAGTGTAGTGGATGTCATTGCCTGCTAGCTAATGTATGAATTAAATGAATCTGTTCTTAGATGTTCTTATTGGGTTTAAGCTGGAGGATTTGGGAACACTGGGGATTAGAGTTAGCCCACTAGGAT
Source organism: Pinus albicaulis (assembly GCA_034641835.2). Taxonomy (NCBI): domain Eukaryota; kingdom Viridiplantae; phylum Streptophyta; class Pinopsida; order Pinales; family Pinaceae; genus Pinus; species Pinus albicaulis. The sequence continues at coordinate 1,734,889,069 of CM076575.1, read as the reverse complement.
CCTTGTGCGACCAGATGGCCTTTCTAAGATCTCTTCTGTTAAACTTATCTCTGTTTTTCGTTGGAGCATGCTAAAGCTGACCTGGAGTTAAATGACCTCTGGTTCGATCTGCAAGCTGCCCCTTTGTCCCTCTTTTGAGAGCTGCCTTTTGAGTATGTCCAAGCAGGTATGGAGTTAAATGACCTCTAACTTGATCTATAGATAGAAATTGGGTGTCTTTCCTTCCTCCACTTTCAATCCTTAATGTTCCATCCCACCATCTATCTAAAAGATCCTTTAGTGTAGATGACTTTCGCTCTGAAAGCCTAGGCTAGTTGTTGCAAGTAATTCTCCTTTCATGACTCCATAGCCCAATGGATGGCACTTTCTTGGCCTGTCCCCTTTGCTGAAACATCCTGCTGCTTTGTTCCTTTCCTTCCATTACTTTCATAGATCTCATGACCAACCTAGCAACCAACCAACCAAATCATTTTAAACCCCCCTCTGTGCTTCATAACTAGCCTAATACCTCATCTTGAGCTTTCAAAGATATATCATTCTTTGTCTTATTGGAGAGATCCCTCTCCGGGTCCAGGAGGGCTAGATCCTAGGGCCCCAAAGTGGTTTGATGTTGCCTTATCTTTTGGTATTTCCAAATCTTCCAAAACATAGGAACCGCAACATGATATAATGTTTTGTTTTTATTATATAGTTGAACTACATTTTGCATGTGAAGTAATGTTTTGTTTTTAAAACTTAAGTTTTGGATGGTTGAACTACATTTGGCATGTGATTGTGATATAATGTTTTGTTATTATTGGATAGTTGAACTACAGTTGGCATGTGAAGTAATGTTGTGATATAATGTTTTGTTTTTAAAACTCAAGTTTTGGATGGTTGAACTACATTTGGCATGTGATTGTGATATAATGTTTTGTTTTTAAAATTCAAGTTGTCATTTTACACAAAAAAAAATTCACATGAATATATGTCAATAAAAATTATTTAAGTACATGTTTCAATATATGTTAAAATGATTGAAGTACAATACATATCGTATATATATATATATATATATATATATATATATATATATATATATATATATATATATATATATATATATCTAAAAACAATCATAAGATTCTAGGTCTTCTTAGATGTGTCAAACAATCATAAAATTTTAAAATTGCATTATAGAACATATATATCTAGTACGTGCAACATTTTTCATCAATGCACATAGAAAAAATACTTTCAATTAATAGTAAACTGGAAATTATAAAACACGTACCACACATTTTGCATTCAAGAATGAATATTATAATTTACTTCTAATAGACACACACGTCTAAAACAAAATCATGCAACTTCAAATTTGCATTATATCAACTATGCTAGATACACAGATACATGTGCATTTTGCAATAATGACATTATGAAAAATTGTACCAAAGAATGTATGAAATTGTTTAGACTAGATAATATAGACATGTGTATGTGTACACGTGTATAAATTACTCGTGTGCATGTACCAAAACAATGTACATGTGAAAACACTTGTACAGATACATAAAAAGGCAGTTCAATTTTTAGTTGAGTTCTGGAAGTTCTAAAAGATGAATCCAAAGAGAATAATTTTTTGGGTAGTTCAATAAAAAAAATTCCAATGGAATGCCATCTTCAATGATCTTTTCATGAGCAGATTTTGACATTTTCCATTTCTTAATTTTCATTTTTTTATTTGATTGCACTTCTATCAAATTTATGCATGCTACACACACCAAGTGACTATATTGACAACTTATGACATTAGGTTCATATTCATGAAAGTAAAAAAAAATCCCCACTTTGATTAGTTTGTCTGAAAAAATAACCTTTTAGTACAATAGACCCTCTGTGATATGTAAAACCATGATCATTATATTTTTCTAATAATTTCATCTTTCGTTCAGTGCAACCCATCAAATAATACTTCACATTTTCATCGTTCATAGTAGGTGCAATTACAGCAAAAACATCTCCTACACAATAAAACAAACTTATGTATTTAAATTTAGATCATTATTAACATGAAAAATTAACTTTAAAATTAACATACATGTACTTTATTTTATTATCTATTTCTAGATCTCTATCATTTGAAAGAAATTGAAATGTTACCTTCTATAACAAGATCAGAAACTCGATCACCATCAGATGATATTGTAGTCTCCTATGATTGCATTTCTTCAAACCTTGCAGCAGACATTTTCCCCTTTGTATTTAACTCTGTATGCTGCCAATATTTTACATACATTTTGTTTTCACAAACATCATTGGATTCTGTGTTGTCTATGCAAACATGAAAAATACAAGAATATTTTCTTTTATAAAATGCAAACACATTTGTGGACAAATTTGTTTTAATTGAATGCAATTTTCGAGTCCTTTTTATTATTTCAACGTCATTTCCAATCGATCTATCTACATCTTCGACCCCAATATGACAAAAAAACCTATATGGAAAATTCAAAGAAAAATATAAATATGATATCAAAATAGCATCAAAGTTAATCATTGTGATAAATGTACATTGTTTAAAATTAAAAATCCAATAAAAATTAAATTGAATGTACCTTCGCATCTCCCTTGATCGGTTAGTCTCATGGCTTAGTGCAGCGATGCACCATTGAACAAATTCTTTAGCTGAGACAAGTCAATTTGCAGAGGGGTCCATTTGATATCTTCAAAGTGCTCGTTTTATGCATGCCCCTGCACCATCATGTTCTCCTTTTCCATGACCAGTCTTAAAGAAATTCCAACAATCTTTAATGCAGGTTTTCATATGAAGACGACAAAACCAAAAGAATGATCGTGAAGATTTGAATTGACCTACGCATCCATCTGACCATATCCAGTGTTCATTGAATTTTATTCCATGAATTTTCAAGGAGTCATAAATCTTTCCAAAATAGTGTTGTACAAAATATGTATCATGTGTATGATCGTCACTGGTATAAAAGTGATAGTATTTAATAACATGCTGATTTTCAATGGTGCTTTCTATATGATCAACATTTTGTTCAACATGTCTATATAGAATATGGACGAGCATGGAGACTTGGTAAGAATGATAATATTCACTCTGAGCTTCTTTTTGTGGAACATGTTATCACTCATAATTTTGTTAGTCATTACTTGACATGGTTATACAGTTCACTCCTCAAAAGGGTAAGGTCTCCTTAAACCTTTTTCATGTTGGCATAGGAAAGTTCATTTTTTCATATTTAACCTATCCTAAGTTTCAAGACCACCCTCATTTCATCTCAAAACCACCCCCATATAGGTCACATCATGTTCCATCAGTCATCATTTGTTGACATATTTCATTTCCCAAGATTACAACTCCGAAAAGGTAATTTTAGCCAAGAATCCCTACTTTCATAGTTAAGTCAGTGTAAATAGGCAGAAAACGCTACGAAACTGGCTAATAATTTCGTAGCAAATATGAAGCATTTCTCTGTTTTATGACTTTGAGAAGACAACTTCAAGGGTGGTTTCTGGGAAACCAGAGAATTATTTTAAGAAAATGAGAGAGGTTATTTTCAATCCCATATCAAATAAAAATAACCTCTTTAAATTTTTTCAAAGGTGCTACAAATTTGGATATACAGGGATGTCTTTCAACCCTATTTTTAGAATGCAGAATTTTCCTGTTTTATACATGTTTTTAGAATGCAGATTATGAACAATTGGAGATGTGTTTCAAGAAACTAATAGAGGTTTTTATTTAAGACATACTAACCTAAAAAAACCTCCTTAATTTTTTCAATATCGATAAAGGATATGGAGATAAGAGATAGTATATGAACCCTATGTTTTTAGAAAAAATAGAGTCATTTTAGTGATGAATAAACTTCTTAAAGGTGAAAATGATGTTTTTTGAAGAGGGGAAGAGGCAAGTTTGCATGATAATATTGAATTATATCACTTTTCAGACTTACAGATGAAATTTGGAAGAAAAAGGAATATTTTGGAATTTTCTCCATTATCAGGTAGTTTCATAGCGTGCTCCAGGTTTGAAGGCCAAAAAACGCTACGAAAAACCTGTAGGTGTACTTTTGCTTTTAAAGTTAGTATTTTAATGGTTCAAAGAGGGAGATCCATGGCGGTAAGGTGTTATAACATGATTGAAATGTTGGAACAACAAAGAAGTCAAGAATATTGATGGAGAAGCCATTTTTCCTACGCTACTAAAACACGCTAGGAAAATTCCTATACATGACTGTTTTAACAGTCAACTTAAAGTGTGATTTTAGACCAAATGAAAAAATATTTTTGAAATCGGAAAGAGGTTTTTATTCATAATAGGTTCATCTAAAAAAACCTCTCTCTGTTTCTACAAATCCAGCATGGTTTGGAAATTATGCACTCATCTTTGAAGCCAATGTTTCAAAATTCTCACTAACCAGATTTGTAAAAATAATGTAAAAAATCGACTTGGAGGAGGTACAACTCAACATCCACGTGGAATAATGACACATCAGCACTCTATTACACTAAAAAAATTAGTTGGTTGTAGTTGATAAGGTTTATTAAATTGATTTGTTGAATTATTAATGAAAGAAGAGTCCTTTTTGTATTCAAACTTTGCAAAACAGAATATCCCTAGGAAGTCTCCAAGTGATGGAATAATGTTTGAAATAGGTCTCTTACGTGGGAATTCGAAGCTAGCAAGGTGGCATATCATTTGTATGAGTCCTCATTCTATAAATGAGATAGTTTTAGAGTTATAAAGGGTTGGGATATGTTATGGCTAACTACTACTATTGTAAACATGTTTTGATCAGTAATAGAGAGTGGCTATTGGTTTCATCCTTCACATGAGATTTACTTGATACTTTCATGAATAATTTCCTATGTATCTTATTACTTTCTGTCAATACATTAATGTTTGATTACTCATAATTCTTTCTTTGCATGCTCTGACTTCCTTTCAAGTACTATATTATTGGATATCTTTCTTAATGTCCTGCTTTCAGTATCTTAATGTTCATTACTCATAATTCATGTTTCTCATGCTTTGACTTCTTTTTAACATTTATATATTGAGTAAAACCTGTATGTATGTATTCTACTTTCACTTAATTATCTACATGCGTCAGCTTCCATAAGGAGAGCCTTTGTCATTAAGATCCTTGTCATTGACTCCATAGCCCAATGGTAGAAAGCCTTCATCTTTTCAACCTGCAAACATAAAAAATCAAGAAAAAATTCATAGAGTTAGCCATATATATTTTTCATTAACCAATATCATAAATTATCTGTGAGAGAGCCCTCTTAGAATGAAGAGGCTAAGCTTCAGTCAAAAGCTGGCTTGAAATAGTTACACTGAGTTGTCTGATCAACAGCCAATCAAGTATAATTTTGGTGATAACAGAACAAATGTGTAGTTTTCTGTAAAATGGATTACTGACAAAATGGTCCCTGGTATTAAAAATTCACGTGATTTTTTGAATTGCAAGTCCTGCCATTGAGCTCTATGGGAATTCTTGTTGTATTTATAAATTTCTGCCTCAAATTTTCTCAAAAAATATATCAAAAAAATTTATTCTTCTTGTAAATCAATTCTTTTAGCACTTGAACCTTGAATCGATGTATGGATATATTCATATCTCTTCCATTTCACTTCCATGTTGGAAAATGATTGATCATTTATATAAATATGATATTTTTTTAAAATTTAGTCAAATTTCCACAATCATCACATTTTTTACCACCAACACATTTCTTTTGGTAAAATAATTCATGGCTTTCTCTTCCACATAGAATTTGAGATATGAAATCATGGATAGTGGAAGGAGGAGGTGAACCTTTCCAAAAAAATTTACCAAAATTAAGGAATGTGTCATAATATAATTGAAATTCAACATGATAACGACAACAACAAGTGTCGCATACAGTGATAGGTTTTACATACCATGGCTTTTGTTGCACAAAAGCACTAATTGAGACATCAATTTCATGATTCTCTTCTTTGAACTTGTTGAACAACTCTATCTGAGTAGTTCCAAAAAATGTTTTGGATGTTCTTCGTACTGATTTCGTGCTATTCTTCTTCGCATCACATCCCTTGATTTTGGTGAAACATGTGAATTTTTCATCCAATATTCATCTATTATTTTTTTAACATTTTTTCCAAGTCTATTTTTGTATGGTTTCCTACAAATAGCTGTCCAACAAGCAAGTTTATCATTTACATCTATTTGCAACCGAAATTTTCGATGCTTGTGCAAAGTTTTTCATGAGGTTCCTAATGCTCGTGCCATATATTTTACCAACCGATTCCCTTTAGTACTTGATGAAACCGTGGCCATATGTATTGCTCTATATGCATCTGAAACATTTTTTTGTCTAGATATTCTAATTGAATTTATAGCACTATTTATATTTTGTATCACATTTTCCTTCATTTTTTTATATCTTTTGTTGATTTTCAAATACCCAATAAAGTCGTAGCTTCTTTTAATTTCCTTAATGTTAAGAGACCTTTCAACAATTGGGCTTGAATTGCCATAGTTTCCTTTATGAAGAACGAATAAAAAATGCGATTAACACGATATCGTATAACATGGTCAGCTTTTTTATCTTCGCATATGTGAGTGTCAACATTTTCTAACATCTCATCATCGATATTAATTTCATCTGTACATATTCTAATTAATAGTACATAATAAGTTTACATATTTAATAAATAATTAAATTAATAAATATGTATAATTTCAATAATATGTGCATGTGTTCAACATATATATATATGTGTGTGTGTGTGTGTGTGTGTGTGTGTGTTCAACACACACAAACACACACACACACACACACACACATATATAGTGATTCAATTTCTTCACTTGAATTTCTTTCAACATTTTCACCATCTTCACCATCTTCAATCATTGGTTCAATATATCTTTCACTTTCTCTATCAAAAATTTGTATCTCATCATCAATGTTTTGAGGAATATCTCTCTCTGTTTACATTGCAAAATATTTTTCAAATTAGTTCATCAAATAAAAATTAAGCTTCATAATTTACACTCGGTAAATTTTAAATATCAAATTTATAATATTTACATTTACATACCTACTTCAACTTCTAGTTGAAGTTGATTTTCCTTTTCAATATTTGAGCATTCTTCTCTCTTTTTTTTGCGATATTCTCTCCCCTGTTCTCTACATTCCTCAAGGTCTGTTGTTCGATCATATTTTCTCTTGCAATTCCTTTGATTTCCCATGATAATTGAGTATGAATTTCAAAAAATTTCCTTAAAAAATTTAGACAAAAAATCAATTAAAAAAAGCATCACAAAAGATTTAATTAAAAAAAAAAACTCATTTTAAAAATTGTGCACAAAATACATCAATCCAAAACACTTACTTTAAAAAATCCAAGAAAAAAATGTCTTCTAAAAATGAAATGAAGCTCAAAATATTTCCTTCCAAGTCCTGCAAAAAAAAATTCATTTAAAAAGTTAGACAAAAACTCATTTTCAAAAAATCATTATAAAAGATTTACTACAACCCAAAAAACATACTCTAAAAAAATATCACTTCAAAAAGTACCTCCAAAAAATGTCCATTGAAAATTAAGCCCAACTTCTTAAAAATGTGAATTTAAAAAAAAAATGTCCTTTGAAAATTAAGTCCAAAAACCTCTTAAAAAAAATGTCTCTAAAAACAAAATACCTCCAAACAATGTCCTTTGAAAATTAAGCCCAAAAAGCCTCTAAAAAAATATCACTTTAAAAAATACCCCTAAAAAATGTCCTTTGAATATTTAGCCTAAAAAGAGTCCTTTTGAAATTAAGTCGAAAAAAAAGTCCAAAAAAATGTCTTTTGAAAATTAAGCCCAAAAACCTCTAAAAACAAAATACCTCCAAAAAAATGGCCTTTGAAAATTAAGCCCAAAGCCTCTAAAAACAAAATACCTTCAAAAAATTGTCCTTTGAAAATTAAGCCCAAAAAAAATCTTTTGCAAAATCAGAACAAATGAAGAAATGTGCAAAATTATGAGAAAATAATGAATTCGTTTACACCTATTTATATTGCCATGAAATGTTTTTTTTGGATGGGCTTCGTTGAATTTTCCGGCCGACGTAAAGTCAATTAAATGTTTGGTCGAACTTTTGTAAAAACTTCGGCTGAACTTTTGTGTCGTTAGAATTAATGGGCCATCGGGACAAAAAACAATTCAGCTGAACTTTTTTAAAGGTTCGGTAGAACTAACATGTTTGCAATTACACAGAGCCGAGCTCTGAACACATTTCTTCAACTTTGGACTGATTAAACTCCATGAATCTTTATGAATTAACTGTCGGAACCAAGACAAGCATTTGATGAATTCAATCTACTTTCAGGAAATATAACTTTTTTGGAATTTCATAAATATTTACTAATTTTAATTAATTTTGTAATAAAACGGGTTCAAACAATTTCTGAAGTTCATTATGATTCATTGAAATCAATATTTTGTATCTTCCAAAATACACTGAAAAAAAATTGAAAAAAATATGGTGCATTACATTGGTCCGTCGTCTGTAATGGGTAGTTTTTAGATTTTTAGTTTATAAATTATATGTTGAGAAATTTTGTGCCAGCCGAAACATATTCAAAATATTCAGTTTTTTCATATTGGATTAGTTCAAAAATTCTAATAATTATGATATGCATGATTTGGTTTAGTAAATATAATGAAAAAGAACTAGGCTCTGTCTAGATTATTGTAACACATTTTGTTTCTCAAAAGCACAAAGTTTTCAAAGAATACACCACCGCATTTGAACATAAATTTTTATTAATCCTTTCATTGTTAAAGAACACACACTCAAAGAAATGATAAGTTGACATATCAAATGTGTATAAAAAAAATTCCAAAAAATAAGTAATATAAAGCTAGTAAAATTTCGGACAACTTTTATTTTTATCTTAAAATAAAATTCTAAATAGAAAAATTGTTTTGGCTTGCAGAAAATCGAAGAATAGAAAAAAATGATATTTTTTTTCAAAAAAGGGCAAAAAGTGTAACCCAACTTCACATTTTCACCCGTACATCTAGAAGCAATTTTAGGGAGCCTTTTTTATTCCATATTGTCAAGCTTCTTCTTATACATCAGATATCTAAACATAGTTGTACTTGCAATGGGGAACAAATTGGAATCGATCAAGAGGATAGGATAGGGAGTATTTCCCTTGATATTAAGGTTTTAGGTTATGAATTTCTTTTGAATCATCTAATTCTTCCCCCTTGACTCTCTGGATATCCCGCAATGCAAAAATTCACATATGTATAGGACAACAGGGGTGACAAGGGTCTCAAAGAGGAACCTCTTTTTACTCCGAATGTAAATATTGATCGACATACAATTGTTTTCAAGCTCATAATAAGCTTTCCGGCCCCCAATAATCCTTTTCTAGATGCTATAATTCTAGTTGAGATGATGAGGGAAGTCAATGCCCAAAGACTTATAAGAAGAAATCTGCTCTAAGCACTGATTATTATACATGAAACTACCATGGGTGATCTTCTTAGATTTAATGATCATGACTTTAGTCTTTTCGGTATTAACTTTCATACCTATCTTGGAGCATATCATATATTTACTTGGTACTCCTTCAAATCAAGAGTGAGGATTGTTTACTTATTGTTTCAAATTAAAAATGGGGAAAATGTTTACTCACTCATTATTAAATAAAAGTAAAACATACTAACAAATTTAACAATGTTAACATTATCACAACAATTAAATAACTCATTTTCATTTAAACTAAGTATTTCCATTTAAAAAAATATATTATAATTATTTTATTTTCTAAATATATATATATTTTAAGTTATTTATAAAAAATGTTGAGTTATTCAAATTCGCTTTTAACTAGCAATATTTTAAATTTTTCACATTTAAATCTTTATATTAATAAAAAATTGATAACCTTACTTTTTACAATTATATTACATATTTAAATTAATAAGAAATAAGAAATAAATAGGCATCACTATAATATTACAATGAAAATAAAATATAAATAAGCAAGCTCATACAATAGATCAATTACCCAGTCATGAAAATTTTACAATAAAATAGTTATTGTTATATTAAAATATAATGAATGATCTTCATCTTGGAACTAGGAAAGATACAAGAAATTTACATGTGGTTATGAGGCTTCATATTTAAAATCCATGATACCTATGATGTAGTGGGGAAAGGACACCTTAAATTTATTATTTAATGTAATGAACCATCTTCATCTTGGAACTAGGAAAGTTATAAGGGTTTTACATGTGGTTATGGAGCTTCATGTTCAAAATCCATAATACCTATGATGTGGTGGGGAATGAACACCTTAAATTAAATTTGATTTAAACAACCCATTTTATGGATGGCTGCATATTAATAAATATGATAAGATCTACATTATATTATGCATTTTTAAAGATTTCCTTTATGTTTTTAATAATTTTTTTTTAGGTAGAATGATATAAAATATTTAATTGAAAATTTAAATAGTCTTAATTTTGATTTTTTTCGAACAATTTTTTATATAAAAGAAAATATCTAAATTTTTTGTCAAGTTCCTACAGAAATTTTGGCTGTCGGGATTCTTAAGATAACTCCCACACAAAATTTCTTTAAGTAATTATGATAAACTCTCACGTTAAATAGTGTTCAACCTAAGATGTTATTGGGTATTTTTTTGTTTAAGAATGATCATCCTTGACATAAAGCTTCTTAACTACATTTAACTTACATGGTAACTCCACACAAAATTGCTTTAATTATGATAAAATCCCACCTTAAATAGTATTCAACCTGACACGTTTTTTGGTATTTTTTGTTTAAGAATGATCATCCTTAACATAAAGCTTCTTAACTGCATTAAACTTACATGTTAACTCATTATTGTGTGACCAACATGAGGGTTGCCTTTGTTGCCTTTGCACAAAGACAACTATAATTACTTCTGGAAAGATCATAAAGAAATAAAAAAGAATTGAAGGCTAAAGATAGCCTATGGGACCTCTTTTAGATTGCAAAACTTGAAAAAAAACATGCACCTTAAGAGATTTAATCTTTTTCAAAATGGATCTATATTGGTTCTATATATGCATATAGCATGTGTAACTTTTCATATTAAAACTATATTTTTGAATGCATAAATGGATACAATGTATTGAAAGTTTATTTGGACACTTGGATTGTGCAAACTACACCACATAAATTTGCAATTCCAACAAATTGTTTTTAGAGAAAAAATAAATTTAAAACTGAAATTAATGGGAAAATGGCTCCAAATTAATTTAAAATTCTAAACAAAATCTCTTTTTATGTTGATTGCAGAATATCATGGAATCTAAAAATCACTCCAATGAAATATTCTCTTTATTTAATCTAATTATCAATACACACTAACTTTATTCATTTCCTCTATGCAATTACATTTTGAGACTAAGAAATACACCCTCACAATTGTGAGACTATTGCAAGCATGAACACATTTTCTCCCTTCCATCTTCCACCCTTTAGGTTGTGTTCATGCCTCAGAAATCAGTGGCAACAACAAGGGGGATAACCACCCGGTCCGAACCTTAAAGAAGTTCCTTTTACATTTGGGATAGTGGCTATGACTGGGTGTAATGGGACTAGTTTCCCAGATTTGGGTTTTTATATGATTGTTGGATTTCTCTCAAAATATTTGCATAAAGAATTACTAAAAACTATAAAAAATTTATTATAGAATGAAAAACTTTGAATTAAGTCTAATATAATCTAACTCGGGATAATACTAATTTCATGTGATTTATAATGATGTCTATTCAGTCTGTGATGATTTAGATCAATCTCATACTTAATAGAATTAATACTTTGTAAGATGATTCTTTAGAAAAAATAGTTAATCAAAAGAAAATGTAAAACATATCGCATATATTCTACTGATCATATATAAAAAAAAATCAATTTCTATCTTTATATCGTACAATAGTGCAACTGATATTTCAAACAGAAACAATTGATTTCATACATAATTCATGAAAGCTGAACTTATCACTAATGTTTAAAACTGAATTTAGCATACATGATAATAGTACCAGATGTATACTGTCCTATTCATTTTATCAGCAATAATAGGCCACAATCAATCCTTCTATCAATGAGTCTTTTAGAGAATACAAAAGTGCATTAACAATGATCAACAAAATGATATATAACTGAAAAGACCGTGTTCCATTATTTCATCGAGGAATCTACAAACTTACAATAAAGCATTCTTTGTAAATGTTCTCAATAACCTAACCTAACCAATTTATAGTTAGATCATAACCTAACCAATTTTTTTATATAAAAGAAAACATCTAAATTTTTGGTCAAGTTTGTATACAAATTTTGGCTTTAGGGATTCTTAAGATAACTCCCACAAAAAAATTCTTTAAGTAATTATGATAAAGTCCGACCTTAAATAATGTTCAACTTGAGACGTTATTGGGTATTTTTTTGTTTAGGTATGATCATCCTTGACATAAAGTTTCTTAACTACATTTAACTTACATGGTAAATCGTTATTGTGTGACCCGCAAGAGGGCTAAAAAAAATATGCACCTCAAGAGATTTAATCTTTTAAAAATGGATGTATATTGGTTCTATATATGCATATAGCATTTGTAACTTTTCATTTATAAAACTGTATTTTTGAATGCATAAATGGATACAATGTATTGAAAGTTTATTTGGACACAAATTACACCACATAAATTTATAATTCCAACAAATCTTTTGTATAGAAAATTTAAGTTTAAAACTGAGATTAATGGGAAAATGGCTCCAAACTAATTTAAAATTATAAACAAACTCTCTTCTTATATTGATTGTGTAATATCATGGAATGTGAAAATCACTCTAGTAAAATATGCTCTTTATTGCCGAGAGGCGCAATCTAAAACCCAGTATGACCCCAATGTCAGGTATGTCAAGTTCTCAAAAAATAATAAATTTGTTTTTTTTTTTTAATGTCAAAATTTTAAAGCATTAACCTAATCTTGAATTTTATATAACTTGAATATTTAGATTATATATAATCTTTTTAACTTATTAATGGGTCGAGATTAACTATTAAAATACAATATGTATTATTTATATAATTTGAATGGATAGGTAGGCCTGAGTATCATTCATTTAATAATTGCTTTATTATATACGTGAATTTGAATGGATCATAAATTTACCTTTAACAAAAAAATTTACCACATTGAATTTCCAGATTAAGTAAAATTTTAAACATCTTTACTCTTTACTAAAGTCAATACCATTTCCTAAATCAAAGGAAAAGAGTTAATTCAACACAAAAAATCAAAATCCAAAATATTTTAATAGTTATTTTCATTAAATATTTGTAAAATTCATCCTTAAAAGGAAAACCCATATTCTATGGATAAATTAAAACATTTAAACATAGATATTTCCCCATCAAAGTTGCAATATTTTAAAATTTAAATAAATATAAATATGAATAAATATGAGGTATGGTAAATAAATAAAACTTATTTTTATACCTAAGAGCTATGGTAAATAAATAAAAATATATATAAACTAGATGTATGGTAAATAAATAAAAATTCTTTATAAGGAGAGAGGGAGAGATATAGTAACGTAGTTGGTGGGTGAAGAGAGAGAGAGAGGGAGAGAGAGATGGGAGATAAAGGGAAAGAGAGGAAGGAAGAGAGAGGATGTGAGAGAGTGGAGAGAGGGAGGGAAAGAGAGATGGATTTGGAGGGGGAGGGAGAGGGAGATAAGAAGAAAGACATAGAGAGAGAAAGGTGGAGAGAGAGAGAGGGAGTGAGTGATAAGGAAGATGGAGAGAGAGGACAAAAGGAGGAAAGAGAAATATTAGCGGGGGAGAGAGAGAGAGAAGGGGAAGAAGAGAGAGATGAGGAGAGGAAGGGATTGAAAAAGAGATTGATATATATGGAGTGCGAGAGCATGTGTGTTTAGGGGGGTGAGATAGAGAGAAAGAAAAGAAGAGATGGAGGGGGATATAGATATGAATGGAGGGTGGAGAGAGGGCAAAATATTTCTCACACTAGATGGATTGATATAAGTGGAGACGGTGATTTATAATCCTATTTGATTATTTGCACTATATGCATCGATTTTAGTGTAGATATTTATTTCTAATGATATTTGATTACTTGCATTAGATGCATTTATTTCAGTGTATGTGGTGATTTCTAATACAATTTGATTGCTTACACTGAATGTGTTGATTTCAATTTAGATGTCGATTTATAATTATATTTGATTACTTGCACTAGTTGAATTGATTTCAATGTAGATGATTTCTAATCCTATTTGATTGTTTTCACTAAATGCATTGATTTCAGTGTAGAAGGCGATTTCTAATCCTATTTGATTTCTTTGAGTAAATGAATTGATTTCAGTGTAGATGTTGGTTTCTAGAGAGAGAAAGAGTGAGTGATAAGGAAGATGGAGAGAGAGGGAGAGAGGACAAAAGGAGGAAAGAGAGATATTAGCAGGGGAGAGGGAGAGAAGGGGAAGATAGAGATATAGATGGAAGGTGAAGAGAGGGAAGAAGAGAGATATGGGGAGAGGGGGTTATTGATAAAGAGATTGATATATATGGAGTGCGAGAGCGTGTGTGTTTAGGGGGTTGAGATAGAGAGACAAAAAAGAATAGATGAAGGGGGATACATATATGGATGGAGGGTGGAGAGAGGGAGAAATATTTCTCACACTAGATGGATTGATATAAGTGGAGATGTTGATTTCTAATCCTATTTGATTATTTGCACTAGATGCAACGATTTTAGAGTAGATATTTATTTCTAATGATATTTGATTACTTGCACTAGATGCATTGATTTCAGTGTAGGTGGTGATTCCTAATACAATTTCATTTCTTTCACTGAATGTGTTGATTTCAATTTAGATGTCGATTTATAATTATATTTGATTACTTGCACTAGATGAATTGATTTCAATGTAGATGATTTCTAATCCTATTTGATTGTTTTCCCTAATGCATTGATTTCAGTGTAGATGGTGATTTCTAATCCTATTTGATTTATTTGAGTAAATGAATTGATTTTAGTGTAGATGTTGGTTTCTAGAGAGAGAGAGAGTGAGTGATAAGGAATATGGAGAGAGAGGGAGAGAGAAAAAAAGGAGGAAAGAGAGATATTAGCGGGGGAGAGGGAGAGAAGGGGAAGATAGAGATATAGATGGAAGGTGAAGAGAGGGAAGAAGAGAGAGATGGGGAGAGGGGGTGATTGACAAAGAGAATAATATATATGGAGTGCGAGAGCATGCATGTTTAGGGGGGTGAGATAGAAAGACAAAAAAAAAAAGATGAAGGGGGGATATAGATATGGATGGAGGGTGGAGAGAGGGAAGAATATTTCTTGCATTAGATGGATTGATTTAAGTGGAGATAGTGATTTATAATCCTATTTGATTATTTGCACTAGATGCAGCGATTTTAGCGTAGATATTTATTTATAATGATATTTGGTTACTTGCACTAGATGCATTGATTTTAGTGTAGGTGGTGATTTATAATACTATTTGATTGTTGGATGTGTTGATTTCGATTTAGACATCGATTTATAATTATATTTGATTTCTTGCGCTAGATGCATTGATTTCAATGTAGATTATTTCTAATCTTATTTGATTGTTTGCACTAAATGCATTGATTTCAGTGTAGATGGCGATTTCTAATCCTATTGATTGCTTTGAGTAAATGCATTAATTTCAGTGTAGATGTTGGTTTCTAATATTATTTGATTGTTTGCATTAGGTGCATTGATTTCAATGTAGAAGTTATTTTCTAATATTATTCGATTGCCTGCATTAAATGCATTGATTTCAATGTATATGTCGATTTATGATTTGATGTAATTGGATATATCACAGTACATTAATTTTAAAGTGATTGGATTAACAATATGCATTGATTTTAGTGTAAGCACAAAAATTTATTGACAATGTACATTGATTTTTGTGTTATAGTAATTTAACCTGTTAATATTGGAGAGCAAGAGAGACAAGGTATCATGTTTACTACAATAGCTCAAGCTAAAGATTTAAATAGGTTACGATTTAAATTTTATTTTTCATATAATCCATATGAAAAGATAACAAAACTAACAAGGGTGGCAATAAGAATAGTAGAAGAAAATAGTTTGAGATTGATCACAATGAAGACTATTTGTAGCATAAGCACATTCTTATTATTCACATTTTCTATCTCTCAACGCTATTATTGTCACTTTGAATTCAAAAAAAATATTTCATCATTTTTCATCATTATGTTGAAATGTTACTTTCAACAGTCCTGTGCAGAGCCGCTTTCCAATTTTGATCACCAGGTTTATGTCCTCCAGCCGCTTTCCAAATGAAGTGAACAGTTAGTTTAAATTTTGTTTAAATCGGCGCAGTCCTCTGCATTTTAAAAACATAGTCTTTTTATGTGTTCGGGACAGTCTCTATTTTGGGCAAAAACAAAGTACTTTTATTTTTAAACACAGTCACAGAGATATTTTGTTTATGCGCGGGCATTTTTTTATAAACCCCGTGGTCCCCACAGGTACAGTGTCTTGTTGATGTTGGAGGGTTCGATGCGTTCAACACAATCGGAGGTATCACACACACACACACACACACACACACACAAACACACACACATATATATATATATATCACAACCATTTTAAATCGCCCTCCACATAAGCCAAGGTCCGCGGGTCCACAAGACCACGCGGCAGTTTAATATACAGTCGCAAGTTCACAATCAGAAGCACGTTGTTGTATGGTCCGATTGCAATATGCAATGGCGGACCCGATCCATTCTTATACAATGTAGTTTATGTTTTGGTCTTGGGTCCGATCCTCAATCAGAATCAGAAGTCCGATATTTGAACCCTTTTGATTTGTTTAAGTCACAGACCCTATCCACCTTATAAGTAGCAGTTAAATGGTTCATCACGTCCGTTTTATAATCTGCCATTAGAAATTTTGGTTGGTCATTTGTTTTGTTTAAAGTCACAGACACGATGGTGTTATACAACAGAGTTAATAGTTGGCTTTCGCATTACAAATGGCACTTGCGTCAGCAGGGTCATTTAGGACCTGAAAATTTTATGAGGTGGGTTTGAATTTACATCACGCGCACAAAATTTCTTGTGATGTTAGCGATTTTGTTACGCGAAAAGGTTATTGTGATTTGGTTCATAGTTCTTTCAAGTCCGACGTTCATCGTGCGTGATCAAAGTTTTGTTTCAAAGGTTTATTGTATTGTTTTAAATGTTTTACATTGTAATGTTTTAACATTTTCGCGAAATGTAAGTGGGCTCGAAAGCCTTGCATAGTTTTGAACTTTAGTTTTTGTTATAAGTTTTATTATTATTATATGCGCGGCATATAAAATTGACAAGGCCTGAGAGCCTGTATTATGAATTTTTATGTTATGATTTGTATGCACAGCAGTGCGGAAATAAATAATACACAACAGTGTTGTTTGTGAGTGAGAGAGTGTTAGTTTTGCACTACGTTTGTAGCAGTCAAACTTATTTTGTAATCCCTCTCAGTGAGGAAGCATTGTAACATTTTTTTTTTTAAAGGAATAGAAGTTTTTTTTGTGTTAAAACTCTGTCATTGTGAGTAAAATTTGTATTTTATCTGTGTTAAAGAGGAGAGTATTACTCTCTCCATTGTTTGTTCTGGAATTTTCATATATTCCAACATGGTATCAGAGCTAGTCCAGGCTCTTTGAAGGTCAAAGAAGCTGAAGGAAGGAGTTCTTGTTGTAGAAGCTTCTCTAGTAGTGTGAAGAATCAACCAAGAAGAATGCAAGGTATTTCTCTATACAGATTTTTGTGTTACTATTGAAGGAAGTCAGTTATTTTAAATACACAGTCAAGTGTTTTTGAAACATAGTTCAGAGTGCAAGAATGGCTGGAGCCAACACT
The DNA here is from genome assembly GCA_034641835.2 of Pinus albicaulis. Lineage (NCBI taxonomy): Eukaryota > Viridiplantae > Streptophyta > Pinopsida > Pinales > Pinaceae > Pinus > Pinus albicaulis. The sequence continues at coordinate 1,734,871,068 of CM076575.1, read as the reverse complement.
AACATGGGTATTGGAAATACCCAGCTCCCAAAGTTTAATGGGAAAAATTATGACTACTGGTCAATAACTATGAGAGCTTTATTTGCTTCCCAAGATTTATGGGAGCTTGTTGAGGATGGATTTTATGAGCCAGCAGATGAAAACGAGCTTGATGATTTAACACAAGCAGAGAAGGAACTGCTGAAGAGAAATAAGAAGAAGGATTCAAGAGCCCTCTACTTTTTTTATCAAGCAGTGCATGAGAGTGTGTTTCCAAAGAAGCATGAAAAAATCCAAAGACAACCTATCAAGGCATGGAAAAAGTGAAGACATCAAAACTGCAGTTGCTGAGGAGAGACTTTCAGACCCTCTGTATGAAGGAATCAGATAATATTGACTCATTCTTCACACATGTGATAGGAATGGTCACACAGATAAGGTCTCATGGAGAGACTCTTGAAGACAAGAGGATTGTGGAAAAATTCTTGAGGAGTCTACCTCAAGGTTCGATGTCATTGTCACCACCATAGAAGAGACTAAGGATCTCACAAATTTTTCAGTGGATGAGCTACATGCATCACTGATGACCCATGAGCAGAGATTGGGTAGAAATGAAAACTCATCTCTTGAGCATGCCTTTAAGACCTAGATGTCTTTTGGAAGAGGAAGAGGGCAAGGCAGAGGAAACAAAAGAGGAAGAGGAGGAAGCCAAAATAGAGGTGGAAGAAACAGTCCAACAAATGCTCAAGGAAGGGGCAACAATCCAAATCAGCATCAAGGCCAAGGTAGCAACCAGGAAAGTGGCCAACAACATGCTCAAGGACAAAGGTATGATAAATCCAATGTTCAATGTCACTATTGTAAAAAATATGGACATTATGCTAATGAATGTAGAAAGAAGCAGCATGATATGGGAAATAGAACAAATGCAAATTTTACTAGAGAAAATATCAGCCAAGACAAATTGTTCTTAGCTTGTAATATGGCTGAAGAAAAGAATGAATACTTATGGTTTCTAGACTCCGGTTGTAGTAACCATATGACAGGAAACATAGCAATGTTTTCTATGTTACTTGAGAGTGTGAAGTCACAAGTCACAGTAGGGACTGATAGTAAAGTTTCTGTTATGGGAAAAGGAGATGTAAATGTATTAACAAGAAAAGGAGAAAATAAATCCATAGCAGATGTCTATTATGTTCCAGGAATGAAATGTAACCTCTTGAGTATTGGACAACTTGTTCAAAAGGGGTACAATGTCTTTTTTGATGATGATGTTTGTACCATCATGGATAAACCACCCAGCAAACAATGTATTGTTGAAGTGAAGATGACAAGGAACATGATGTTCCCTCTCAGAATGAGAGCAGATTTGAAAAATGAAGAAGAGATAGCAGTAGTGACACAAGAGGCTTTCCAAAGCGAACCAAAATATGAAAATTGGTTGTGGCACTTGAGATTTGGACATCTCAACTTTGGAGGTTTTAACTTATTGAATATAAAAGGAATGGTAAGAGGTTTACCATTGATAGAGAAACCATACAGCCTTTGTGAAGGTTGTATCTTGGGGAAACAACACAGAGAAAGTTTTCCTTCCGGGAAAATCATAAGGGCAAAGGCACCCTTAGAGATTGTCCACTCAGATTTATGTGGACCGATGCAAACTCCCTCACTTGCTAGCAGTCATCACATGCTAACATTTATTGATGATTTTACTAGAAAAACTTGGGTTTACTTTTTGAAAAAAAAGTGAAGTGTTTGAAAGATTCTGCAATTTCAAAGCACTTGTGAAAACCAAAGTGGGCTGCATATCAAAGTCCTAAGGACTGATAGAGGAGGTGAGTATATCTCTAAATATTTTCTACGTTTTTGTAGAGAAAATGGGATTCATAAGAAATCTACAACTAGATATACTCCGCAGCAAAATGGAGTAGCCGAAAGGAAGAATAGAACCATAATGGACATGGTAAGGAGTATGTTAAAGGCAAATCATTTGCCTAATGATTATTGGGCTGAAGCTATACATTGTGTAACATACATTTTGAATAGGTGCCCTACAAAAGCAGTTATGAACAAAGTGCCGGAAGAGGCATGGAGTGGCACAAAGCAAGGTGTCACACACATGAAAGTTTTTGGATGTGTGGCTTATGCACACATTCCGGATCAGCTAAGGAAGAAGTTGGAAAACAAGGGGGAGAAATCAATTTTCATTGGATACAGTGAGGAATCCAAAGCTTATAGGTTGTATAACCCATCCACTAAGAAGTTTATTGTGAGAAGAGATGTTCAGTTCATTGAGGAGGAAGTTTGGGATGGAAGCATAGAGAAAATAGTGAATGTTAAACATTGTTTATCTCATGATGAAAATGATGAGGAGATGGCTAAAATACATCCCCAAACAGCAGCACCAACACAAGGGAAACAAGAGTAACCCTTGAGGAGAATTGAAAGTGCTTCTCTAAGCACACCGCAAGGAGGAAATTCAAGTGCTTCTTCAAGCATTTGTACACCTAATGAAAGAGGTAAGAAGTTTAGAAATTTGAATGAAATTTATGACCAAGAGGCAGCAAATGAACGCATAAATTCTTTGTTTTCTTTATATTGTCATGTTGATGACCCTATTCATTTCGAAGAAGCTATTAAGGATAGGAAATGGATAGAAACTATGGATGAGGAGATTAATGCCATAGAAAGAAACATGACATGGGATTTGGTTGAACTCCCAAAAGGTAAAGATGTCATTGGAGTTAAATGGGTCTACAAGACCAAGAGTATGCTGAAGGAAAAATAGAAAGACACAAGGAAAGACTTGTTGTCAAAGGGTATAAGCAGAAGCATGGGATATATTATGAGGAAACTTTTGCACCGGTTACTAGAATGGAAACCGTGAGAGTAGTGCTGTCCATAGCAGCACAAAACAAGTGGAAAGTTTACCAAATGGACATTAAGTCAGAATTCCTAAATGGAGTGTTAATGGAAGAGGTTTACATTGAAAAACCTCTCGGCTATGAAAAGAAAGGCCAAGAGCACAAAGTGTGCAAGTTGAAGAAAGCTCTTTATGGGCTGAAGCAAGCGCCAAGAGTGTGGTACAGTAGGATAGATTCCTATCTACTGGAAAATGGATTTGAAAAGTGTGAGGGAGAATCCACCCTCTACATCAAAGAAAAAGATGGTAAAATGATGATTGTGGTTTTATATGTTGATGATGTTATTTTCACAAGTAATGATGATTACCTTATTGAAAATTTTAAAATAGTCATGAAAGAAGAATTTGAAATGACTGACATGGGTTTGTTGAAATACTTAGGAATAGAAGTAGAACAAGATGAAAATGGGATTTTTATCTCACAGGAAAAATATGTTAATGAAGTGCTGGAAAGATTTAATATGCAAGAGAGCAAAGTAGCAATCACTCCCACAATGATGTGATTAAAACTTAGCAAAGAGGAGAGTCACAAGGATTTTGATCCTAGTTTGTACAAGAGCATAGTTGACAGCCTCATGTATTTGACTGCAACTAGGCCCGATATAATGCATGCTGTAAGTTTGATTTCCAGATTCATGGAAAGGCCAAAGGGTGCACAATGGCAAGCAGCGAAGAGAATTCTGAGGTATGTTAAAGGTACTAAAAGGTTTGGTATTTTATATACTGCTTCAGAATGTTCAGATTTAATAGAATACACTGACAGTGATTGGGCTGGAAGTGTAGATGATCGGAAGAGCACTTTCGGTTATGTTTTTCACATGGGTTCAGGAGCCATTTCATGGGCTTCTAAAAAGTAGCCTATTGTAGCGTTGTCTACAGCAGAGGCAGAATATGTGGCAGATACAGCAGCAGCGTGTCAAGAAATTTGGATGAGGAGGATGTTAAGAAGTTTTTGCCAAGAGCAAGCAAAATGAATAGTGATTTTTTGTGACAATAGCTCAGCTATTGCATTATCTAAGAATTATGTGTTTCACAAGAGAACGAAACACATTGACACAAAGTTTTATTACATCAGGGAATTGGTAAACAATGGAGAAATTGTTTTGGAACACTGCAGAACTCAGGAGTAGTTTGCAGACATTCTGACCAAGCCATTGGGACAGAAGATTTTTGAGATTTTGAGAAAATTACTGGGTATGACTGATAACCCAGCAGTTGAAAGTAAGGGGGAGTGTGGAAATGTTACTTTCAACAGTCCTGTGCAGAGCCGCTTTCCAATTTTGATTACCAAGTTTATGTCCTCCAGCCGCTTTCCAAATGAAGTGAACAATCATTTTCAGTTTTGTTTAAATCAGCGCAGTCCTCTGTGTTTTAAAAACAAAGACTTTTTATGTGTTTGAGACAGTATTTGTTTTGGGCAAAACATAGTACTTTTATTTTTAAACATAGTCACAGAGATATTTTGTTTATGCGCGAACATTTTTTTATAAACCCTGTGGTCCCCACAGGTACAGTGTCTTGTTGATGTTGGAGGGTCTGATGCGTTCAACGCAATCGGAGGTATCACATACATATATATCACAGCCATTTTAAATCACCCTCCACATAAGCCAAGGTTCATTGCTCCACAAGACCACGCGACAGTTTAATATACAGTCGCAAGTTCACAATCGAGAGCGCGTTGTTGTATGGTCTGATTGCAATATGCAATGGCGGACCCGATCCATTATTATACAATGTAGTTTATGTTTTGGTCTCAGGTCCGATCCTCAATCGGAATCAGAAGTCCGATGTTTGAACCCTTTTGATTTGTTTAAGTCATGGACCCGATCCACCTTATAAGTAGCAGTTAAATGGTTCATCACGTCCATTTTATAATCGGCCATCAGAACTTTTGGTTGGTCGTTTGTTTTGCTTAAAGTCACGGACCTGATGGTGTTATACGGCAGAGTTAATAGTTGGCTTTCGCGTTACAAATGGCGCTTGCGTCAGCAGGGCCATTTCGGACCTGAAAAGTTTATGAGGTGGATTTTAATTTACATCGCGCACACAAAAGTTCTTGTAACGTCAGCGATTTTGTTACGCGAAAAGGTTATTGTGATTTGGTTCATAGTTCTTTCAAGTCCGGCGTTCATCGCGCGCGATCAAATTTTTGTGTCAAAGGTTTATTGTATTGTTTTAAATGTTTTCCATTGTAATGTTTTAACATTTGTGCGAAATGTAAGTGGGCCTGAAAGCCTTGCATAGTTTTTAACTTTAGTTTTTGTTATAAGTTTTATTATTATTATATGCGCAGCATATAAAAGCGAAAAGACCCGAGAGCCTGTATTATGAATTGTTATTTTATGATTTGTATGCACAGCAGTGCGGAAACAGAAAATACACAACAATGTTGTTTGTAAGTGACAAAGTGTTAGTTTTGCACTGCGTTTGCAGCAGTCAAACTTATTTTGTAATCCCTCTCAGTGAGGAAGCATTGTAACAGTGTTTTTTTTTAAGGAATAGAAGTTTTTTTTGTGTTAAAAGTCTGTCCTGTGAGTAAATTTTTTATTTTCTTTGTGTTAAAGCGGAGAGTATTACTCTCTCCATTGTTTGTTCTGGAATTTTCATATATTCCAAAACATTATAGTTATTAACAATATTTATCATCTAAATTAAAATGACCAAGTTAATCTTAGAAATATTTAGCATATTTAAAATGATTATATTAATATTTGATATATTTACATATTATTGATAAAATTAATCATATCTTCTATAGATTTTCCTTAGTGTAACTCAGGATCTATCAAGCGCCGAGAGGGAAAAAAGAGGTTTGCACCTCTAGAGATTTGATCCCTCTTGGCGCTTGATAGATCCGGAGTTAAGATGGATCTAGTTCAATATCATTATCAATACACACTAGCTTTATCCATTTCCTCTATGCAATTACTCCTTTCTGCAATTACATTTTCTGTGTGCTAGTGCTAGGTGTTTCTCCTCATTACCTTGCATGTTATAGCTTGATTATAATATGTATATAAGATTTTGATATACTGATATGATTGGAAAAAAATGATTTAGTAATATAGAGCAACATCTGAGAGTTTGGTTATTAGGGTTTTACGTGTCATTTTAACCTTTTCGGTTTACCGATTTGAAGGCGATAGTAATGTCCAAAAGAGGGTGTAGGGAAGAAATACAGCGTAATTAGTGCCCTTATTATGACCCTACAATGAATAAACTAGACTGAGTATAAATGAAGACAGAGCTCATTTGAACTTTTGCAAATGCGGAAACGTTGTCGTGATAGCAAAGTAACAGCGTTTGACGAGAAGCAAAAGCAAAACCAAACGAGTTTCCTTTATCATACTCGATATGAAATGCCAGCAAACAAAAGAAACGTAGTTTATGTTGCATTCAGTGGTTTGATTTTCATGTTTAGGTTTTGAAAGTCGGTGAGAGATGCTGCAACTACCAGGCAGGCATGCTCGCCACCAACAAAAATATATTATGGAAAAGGACTCGTGAGTGCCTTTGAAGTACAGTATTCAAACTTTCTTTTACCGAAATTATAACGCAAAAACACAATGGAACAAGCTCATATCTATATATTTATACCAGGATTCTATCACTTTCTAAAAGTACAGAAGACTTGTGTGGAGAACAGTACTGCTCCTTCATCGTGGATTTGAATATCTATATTCACTTTTAATATTAGTGGAAAGCAAGATTAGTGAAATTACGATGATGACAATTGTTTGCATATTATTCTGCATGGCTTCCACATTATCATTATCGTTGTCATTGTCAGGGGCGAATGCTGCTGCTGCATTGACAAGTAGTAGCATAGGTCTAAGCAAGGATCACTATAAGCAAACCTGCCCAAGAGCAGAGAGTGTTATAAGAGATACCATACGCAACGCTACCAACTTCGACCCTAAAATCCCAGCTCGCATTCTACGCATGCACTTCCACGACTGCTTCATTCGGGTAATTCTTATAATAATAATTCCTAATCGCCCACTTACTCATTCTTATAATTGTGTTGTAATGTTAATCATTCCATCTTGATCTGCTTAAACATTGCAGGGGTGTGACGCATCGGTGCTGCTAGACTCGAATCCAAAGAATGAAGCAGAGAAAGATGCACCTCCCAACGTGTCACTCCGCGCCTTCTACGTTATTGACGATGCTAAGGCAAAGATCGAGTCCATTTGCCCTCAAACTGTTTCATGCGCTGACATTCTCGCCATAGCAGCCCGGGATGTTGTTGTTCTGGTAACTTAATTATTATGACTCTAAATATTCCTTAATGCAATAAACATAACCACTGCCTACTATCTCTTGATTAGTAACGTTGATCACAGTGGGTTTAACAGGCAGGGGGCCCACAGTGGGACGTTCTCAAAGGACGAAAGGACGGAGTCGTCTCTAGGTCAAACGATACGAGAAATTTACCAGCTCCCACATTCAACATCACTCAACTCATTCAAAGCTTCGCCCTCCGTGGGCTTTCTCTACATGATCTCGTAGCACTGTCCGGTACTAATAGCATATTCTCTACATCATCTATATATTTTCTTTTCTTTTTGTGGTTGAATAATGACTCATCCTATTGACAACAGGCGGGCACTCATTGGGGTTCTCTCACTGCTCTTCGTTTGAGAGCAGAGTCCACAACTTCAACGCCACGCATAATATGGATCCGACCATGGAGCCACAGTTTGCGCAGAAACTACGCAGGGTGTGCCCCCAGCCCAATACCAACCGCAGCGCAGGTTCTTTTCTGGATTCCACCGCTACTCAATTCGACAATGCCTACTACCAAAATGTGATACAAGGAAAGGGAGTATTTGCCTCGGACCAGGCACTGTTCTCGCAGAATGGTCGAACAAAGGCCATTGTCAAGAGATTCGCAAACGATGAGAAGGCCTTCTTCAAAGCATTTGCAACCTCCATGCTCAAGATGGGAAATGTTGGAGTCTTGACCAGCGAAGGAGAAGTGAGAGTCAACTGCAGGAAAGTGAATAGCAATTCCTAAACAGCAAACAACAATAATTCCATGTCACGTATAGGCCATGGGCGTTCCACCATCGCTTCCATTTGATGATTCATAACTAACTGTTATTGCTATTCTAATGTCTGCTTAATAATTCCATGTCATGTATAGAGGTGGCTGGTGAGGCTAAAGTGAAAAGAAAGCCCAAGAACTTTTAAATCGGACTGGGTGGACTTGTTAGCAGGTCTCTGTAGGAATTTGGAGGGCTAAAGTAAAAAATGCTAGTTTGGAGGGTTAAAGTAAAAAATAAACATACGCGTGAACACTAAGAATATCATCAACAACTCATAGAGCATCTAGCTAACAATGTAGAACTCCCTAATAGACACTACTAAATTAAAGTAGACCAGAACTATCCAAATCATTAAGGAACACATGACAAAGGGGTATGTATGTCTTTCTAGGTATTATGTGATATGTCATTTTCATGTTACAAAGATTTATGTACATACACCACACTCCAACTCATGGAGTTACTAGGTGCAAAACTCTTTAACAGATAAATCAAAAAATTGCATATAGGCTTGCTACTACTACAACTGGCCTATCAGGCTACAATATGATCTTGGGTGTACTTTAATCCAAAACACTCACAAAATATTAGCTTGTTTTTTCCACTACCATTCAACCTTTGATTTTTTCATAATGTCTTTAGAAAACACTATCAACTACTTTTCTTCGACTCAACTCCAAAGATCTCTATGTCGCATTCAGTACCTCTCTATCATCCCTATTGCAAAACTCGCCATGCCCCTCCAAAAATTTATCCTATAATCAACACTTGGTTTTCTCTATCGAAATTGGAAATTGATTAAAGAACAAATAAATGCACACATAACTAAATTGAAAACTGAAAACCAACATATAAGTAAATACACAATTATTTACGTGGTAAAACTTTGAGAGGGTGTCAAGGAAACCTCCACGGGGCAAGGGATTGGAAACTCTATTAATCAATAATGATTCTCCATAATTACAAGCCTCTCGGGCTATCCCAATTTAATACGGGCTACTTTGTTACATAACTTCCTCTTCATTATAAAACTGACTAATCGGTAAATTACATTAATTACATAATTAGTTGTTATATTTCAACAAACTCCACCTTGACAACAATTTTCCTAATCCTGTGTCCATGCCCATTCATCATCTCTTCTGCAAGCCAAGAGAAGCGAGACACCATCTCAGCTTCTCTACTGTAACTCGCTTCGTGAATATGTGTGCATGATTTTCCTGTGTACGGACCTTCTTGAGAACTACTTTGTTGCCATCCATTACATGTCTCATAAAGTGATACATTACATCAATATGCTTAGTCTTGCTTTGATAGGCTGGATTTGTAGGATCCCATAACCTGTATCCTTTTACTGCATAATCATACCCAACAAAGACATAACATTTCGATTTTGGTTCTAACTTTGAATGTTGATTTCTAGGAATAAGAGAATAGGCATCACAACCAAAAATCTTCAAATGTGAATAATCACAAGACTGAACCGACTGTTGGAACATGGTCTTCCACAAAGCTACAAAACTGGTCCATTTTGTATATTTCTGATTATATTTAGTATAGCACAGGGGGTTTAGGGTGGGTCAAATCCCCTAAAGCATTGTAAATGGGTCAAGGGTAGACCAAGAATCTGCAAACCACGGTTTGCGGACTATTGGATACATAGGCTAGAATAGTATAAGTAGTTGAACCTTTTTGAGTTGTAGAGGAGGATAAGAATGATAAGGGATTGCTGCTAAGTGCAAATCGATAGATCCAGTCAGGGTTTTCGGGTAAGGACTCCTGCTGCTATGTGCGCGGAGGGCCTCTGTCCTGTTGTGTGCAGACCGTGCTACTGTGTGCGCAGGTTGGGTTTTTGGGGTTTTGTACGTAGATCTGAAAGATTAATGAATGCGGAAGTATTGTTTCCTATCTGAATCCTCTGGAATTGTTGTGATATAAATCTGTGATGTCTTGATTACTTAGTATATGTTGTTGTTTTATTGGTTTAAGTTGCGAACATACTTGTGTACTTGTTTATGCTACGATCTGGGTTTGTCTTCTCACTTCATGCAAGAATATGTGAAATATTTGTGTATTGTTATAATAATTCTCGATATGTTAAGTTTTGTGAGTAATATTGCTATTGCGCACATGGGTGCGAAGGGAATCTAGGCTCACTGATACCGGATCGGGTCACGATTAGGGTGAACGCAGCTCTACTTGACTTACCTACCCTCTCCCAAGGTGCAGAAACCTGGTTCTAGCACCCACCCATACTACTTCAGGTGAGACTTTGGCCTGTGCAAGCAGGTCATTGCTGAAAGGGCTAGTAGTATAGGGTTTGTTGGCAAACCTTGAACATCTGAACCTGGGTTAGGACCCCTCGAGCCAACAAATGGTTCCATTTCTAGGACCTGGAGCATTTTGAGAGAGGGATCGGGTAATTCCAAGGCCATATTGGAACCCAAAGAGGAAGGAAATTGATGAATGGTTTGAACAACAAGTTCAAGAATTTTCCATGAAAGAAAACAACAGTAAGAGGTTCACCACCAAAGAGTGGAAGAATAAGTACATTTTCACAGAGATCTACGAGATATTCTTTGTAACAATTTCAATTGAGCTCTAGGAGTGGCTCACGAGGCTGGTCGAGTTTCAGAAGTGTTGGAAGGATGAGCGAATCACAGATTGGATCCCCGAACTAATCCAGCAGCTCGAAAAAACTGATAACACCATCACTCGCACAGTGGACCATTGGGTAGACAGTGTGTTAGGAGGATTTGTAACAGAATTTTCCATCGATCAGTTTGTCTCCTACTCTGAAGCAGTGTGAAAATTCTTCACGAGGTTCTGAGGTAAGTTCCTGAAGACTTTGCCATTATTGATCAAGATATTATTGTGCGGAAAGAGTATTCTGTGTAGCCATACCAAGTGAACGACCTCTGATGTGGACGAGAGTACAACGTGGAGTGGCAAATACTTTAGGGCCAACATAGAAGGAGATCGATTGGCCTACAGTCCAGTAAGGGAAGCAACTGCGCAGAGTCCTCCAGCCACACCACTTTCAAATCAGCCTAGAGTTAAGAACTCACCGACCTCTCTGCCACCAGAAGACGGCATGGCTGCGCACGTGAAGTTACCGACCTTTAAGGGTGTAGGGGATGAAGATATGGATCCGTTCTGGTTTGTCGCAGGATCGCTATGGATTGCGTAGAATGTGGCTAGTGATGCGATGAAAAGGGCAAAGATATCCCTTGCCTTCGAAGGAAGAGCGTTGGACTGGTACATGGGATACATCAGCCAAAACGCAAATGCACCAATTGAAGAAATTAAGAATGCCCTGAAACAACAGTTCAAGAAACCTAAGTCCTACTCCCAAATTGTGGTTGATCTAAAGGATTTCAAGAAAGGACCTTCTAAATTTGCGTGGGAGGCCGATCAACGACTAAAGAAGGTGATCAGAGAAGGGGGATTCCAATATGATGAAAGACAACACACAGAACGGTTTATTGCCATGTTGTTGCCTCACGTGCAAGTACTTATGGGGCACCAAAATTTCGAATCACAGGAGAAGGCCTTGGAAGGTGCTCTGAAGTTAGAACCTCCACCTCGAGACGAGACTCAGCTGGGCGTCCAACAGATCCAGGGACAGCTAGAAGTGATGCATGTAGAGATCCAAAACTTGCGAAAGCAACGAGGGGCAGAAGCCAGCCCCGAACGATGGTGCATACAATGACGGGTGAATGGCCACACCAAGGATAACTATCCCCTATTAACAGATTATGTGCAGGCTGGGGGACCGAGCCCATTACACCCTGGGGAGGCTGTGGGACCTAGTGGGCCAGCGCTCTGGTGCGATGATTGTCACGTCGCAAGATTGTATGATACTAACCACTCTCCCCGCCTTGCTATATACGTCCCAGAGGTAAAGCAGCAATGGTGTCGGTTCTACAGATCGGTGGGACATGACAAACAAAACTTCCAGACATACGATTTGATGATTGATCGAGGAAACTTATACAGGGTACGGTCAGACCCTGCACCACCAAGGACTCCTATAGGTATAGGCGGCTTCCCTTCAAGGGGCAGGGGAGAAGGACGTGGTGGAAGTGTAGGATAGGGACGAGGTCAGCTAATCTGCTATAACTGTGGAGAAGCAGGACACTTTGCAAGGGACGGCCCGAACCCCACTAGGAAATCCTGCCGATATTGCAGACAGCTGGACCATGCAATTGAAGATTGCCTGATCTTGATAGCAAAATTGCAGGAAAATAAGCTGACACCTACGCAGAATGTGCAGAGAGTTAAGGTTGAGTTGCGAAGCAAGGATCCGAGTGTGAATGTGGTGACGCGTATCGGGATAGCCACTAGGGGGCCTGAGGAGGAGGATGTGATGGAACCTCTGATCTGTCAAGCCGCTATCAAACAAGAAGGCTTGGACCTAAAAAGGGGGAAAGAAACAATGATCACAACTCGCAAAGACTTTTCTGAGACAAAAGTAACTACCGCTCGGCCACCTGCGACCCTCAAGGTAGATGCGGAGGTTGAGCTCTTTTTGCAGGCATGTATGAAACTGCTGTGCAACCCAAAGGCTATGGAGAAATTTCAGCCATTAATAGATAGTTACGTAGTACCACCCAATCTAACCCCAAAAGTCAAGGATGTGCACAGACTATATAGGTATAAGAAACACACCGAAAGATAAATGCGGTTATTTGCGCAAATCGGTGACTACGAAATGAGACAGGTTATTTTGGACCTAGGATCGGATGTTAACGTGTTACCTAAGCAGACTTGGCAACAAATGGGAGAACCTAAGTTGGAATGGTCCACTATTAAGCTGCGCATAGAAAATCAACAGAGAATCATCTCGTTAAGAAGGTTGCCTAAAGTTACGGTGGACATCGCAAGAGTAAAGGCCTGCGCTGATTTTGAAGTAATAGAAATTGTAGAAGATGCGGACCCCTACCCTGTGCTCTTAGGATTGGACTGGGCCATAGATATGGGCGGTATCATCAACCTAAAGAAAAGAAGCATGGTGTTTGAGAATAACGGCACAAGGGTGATAGTACCATTAGATCCTACAGAAGGTGAATGATATACAGAGCGAGTACGCGATGAACAGGAGGTGGATCACATTTACAAGTTGACTGTGCAGGACAAAGATTGGATCAACCCCACAGTGGAAGGAGTCCTCTGCTGGGAAAAGGATAGTGAATGCTTTTCTGACTATGACGAGGAGATGGAAAATTGGCAGAACCGGTTGCATGATGTCTCAGCACTACGGTGTCTTCGAGTCACAAGGGACTTCCACTGCATTTCCTCAGAGATAAGAGACCTACCCTATTTTGATGGTTTTGGCAACATTAAGGAATTTTTGTGAGCATTCAAAGCAGAGGTTCCCAAGAGACGAAGGCTATGGGCCCTTAAGCTAGCCCTGCGTGGAATACTATTACGTTGGTGGGAGACACATAAGGGGACATTCCAAGATTGGGAGGCATGTCGGGATATGATGATCCTACGATTTGAAGACTCGACTAGCCTGCAGGTCAAGACATTCCTTGGATTGGAAGATCTATGTGAATATTTGTCGGCATGGGAAAAATAGTGGTGCGACAAGACAAATAAGGAATGGGTTCACCTACTGATTCATGAATTAGGACCAATCCCATCTTCCTGGTACTTTGATGCAGAGCTCCATCGACGCACTTACCACTAGGGGACATTGAAAGAAGAATTCCTCAGAATATTTGGGTTAGTAGGCCGGCCCTTGGCGCTTGACGCAGCCGTGCGAAACAGTGACACTAGGGAGTGGGGCGAATCACACCTATTCCTCGCACCAGAATTACCCACATGGGAAACACAGACACTAAGCATGGTTAACTACTGTGGCCTGGGCCAAACGAATAATAAGAATTCTCTGCAAGTTGCGTTTAACTCAGAACTAGAAGGGGTGTGCACGACTATCGAGCTGCCAAGGGATTGCAATGGGACGCCCCTTACATTAGAGAGGAATGCAGATCCATAAGGTAGAGTTATCATAAATGCGGTGACTCTCGCAACAAGAGAACACCTGAGGTCACTCCTCGGCCATGCAGGGTATTATAGAAAGTTTTTTTGGGAATATGTACTACTTGTAATGCCTCTGAAAGACTTGTTCCCGTAAGGGATCTGGTGTGGTTGGGAGGACACCTGGGGGAAACACATGTCTTTGGTTGTAGAGTACCTTAGGAACAAGATGGTGTTGGGGGGGGATGCGCAAGAAGCATGGATGTTTGGTCCAAGATCAGCAGGTACGCAGAGTGCACACAGGGAGCAAAAAGTGACAGGGGGAACAGTAAAATCAGGTAACATAGAGAATTTACCGTTAAGTGGAGTGGGCGATTGGCAATTAATGAAGCGATTCCTTAAGATTTTTTACCGTTTACTTGATGGTAAGCTCCAAATGACACTTACCCTACCATTGGATGAATGTAGGAACTATAAATTAGGACAGCTAGCTTAGACAACAGCTCTGTATTACGCTCGTATCCTGTATGTAGTTTTTTTTATGCTATGCGATTTTTTGGCCCTATTGCGTCCTGTTCATGGAAAAGCGACCCACTCCTGTTGCCGATAGGCCATCGGAACCAAGAATCCCTGCTCCCACTAAGATAGCAGCCCCTAGGACCGCAGAAGCCTCGATACCTATAGAGCCCGAACAAGAGGCAGTTATCATTGGGTCAGGGGATGAAGAAATCAATAAGTTAATTGCACTCTGGCTCCTTGAGTGGAGGAGTGGCCTTAGCCTTGGTGAAAAGAGTACCAAAGGGACCTGCACCGTAAAAGTACCCCCTACTATCGACCCAAAAAAAACTCCAGAACCAAGCATGGGGGCGCGGGCGTACCCGTGGAAAGGACCTCCCAGATGCTACAGGTCGCCAATACGGATGCCGGGGCCGATTCGCAGCTGGCACTAATTCTGCCAGGGACAAATAGCCCAGGTACCACCTCTCTCCAGAATACAAAGCAGCTAGGTGGGCCTGATATCGGGCCTCGAAAGAAGCAGCGTGCCCAGTGCCAGGAATACAATGTGATGGTCACACTCACTGATGGTGATCTTGAATAGATCACGGATGCAATTACACTGGCCATAGAGGAAATGTTGGCAGCCATCGAAAAACAACAGAAGGCGGAAATTGGCACCTTCCAAAGTGAGCTCTGCGCCCTCTAGTGGAAGGAAGATATGCTGCAGATTAGTGTCACTCAGAAACGGGTGCCCTTGGCAATCAGCAGTACTGTGCTCACACCAGGAGGAAGCCACCTTTGCTCCTTACCTAGCATTGCCCTTATAAGATCCCAACTCCAAGTCGATACAGTAGTCCACTTGGACTTGGTTAAGTTTTCTACTGAGGCATTGCAAGGCCTCCATGCCACCGTAATCCGAGAGACCCACCAGCGAGACTTGGCGGTACATCAATAGCTTAGTATGGCCAAGCGAGCCCTCAAATAGAAAGATGCAGAAAAATCCCTTGATATATCGCATCAGGTGGAGCTTGAAATGGAAATCCACGAGCTCTGCAAAGAGGTTCTGGAGGGAGTCTCGGTTGCAGCTACGCCTCAGGCCAAGGTCGAAAGTATGGTTGCAGCCATAAAAGTGTCTCGGACGGAAATACAGGTTGTTAAGGCACAACTGGAGAATCAACTCTCCGACTTACAGAATACAACATCGTGTTTGAACATAAAATTTTATTAATCCTTTGATTGTTAAAGAACACACACTCAAAGAAATGATAAGTTGACATATCAAATGTGTATAAAAAAATTCCAAAAAATAAGTAATACAAAGCTAGTAAAATTTCGGACAACTTTTATTTTTATCGTAAAATAAAATTCTAAATAGAAAAATTGTTTTGGCTTGCAGAAATTCGAAGAATAGAAAAAAATGATATTTTTTCTCAAAAAAGGGCAAAAAGTGTAACCCAACTTCACATTTTCACTTGTACATCTAGAAGCAATTTTAGGGAGCCTTTTTTATTCCATATTGTCAAGCTTCTTCTTATACATCAGATATCTAAACATAGTTGTACTTTCAATGGGGAACAAATTGGATTCGATCAAGAGGATAGGATAGGGAGTATTTCCCTTGATATTAAGGTTGTAGGTTATGAATTTCTTTTGAATCATCTAATTCTTCCCCCTTGACTCTCTGGATATCCTGTAATGCAAAAATTCACATATGTATAAGACAACAGGGGTGACAAGGGTCTCAAAGAGGAACCTCTTTTTACTCTGAATGTAAAGATTGATCGACTTACAATTGTTTTCAAGCTCATAATAAGCTTTCCAGCCCCCAATAATCCTTTTCTAGATGCTATAATTCTAGTTGAGATGATGAGGGAAGTCAATGCCCAAAGACTTATAAGAAGAAATCTGCTCTAAGCACTGATTATTATACACGAAACTACCATGGGTGACCTTCTTAGATTTAATGATCATGACTTTAGTCTTTTCGGTATTAACTGTCATACCTATCTTGGAGCATATCATATATTTACTTGGTACTCCTTCAAATCAAGAGTGAGGATTGTTTACTTATTGTTTCAAATTAAAAATGGGGAAAATGTTTACTCACTCATTATTAAATAAAAGTAAAACATACTAACAAATTTAACAATGTTAACATTATCACAACAATTAAATAACTCATTTTCATTTAAACTAAGTATTTCCATTTAAAAAAATATATTATAATTATTTTATTTTCTAAATATATATATATTTTAAGTTATTTATAAAAAATGTTGAGTTATTCAAATTCGCTTTTAACTAGCAATATTTTAAAATTTTCACATTTAAATCTTTATATTAATAAAAACTTGATAACCTTACTTTTTACAATTATATTACATATTTAAATTAATAAGAAATAAGAAATAAATAGGCATCACTATAATATTACAATGAAAATAAAATATAAATAAGCAAGCTCATACAATAGATCAATTACCCAGTCATGAAAATTTTACAATAAAATAGTTATTGTTATATTAAAATATAATGAATGATCTTCATCTTGGAACTAGGAAAGATACAAGAAATTTACATGTGGTTATGAGGCTTCATATTTAAAATCCATGATACCTATGATGTAGTGGGGAAAGGACACCTTAAATTTATTATTTAATATAATGAACCATCTTCATCTTGGAACTAGGAAAGTTATAAGGGTTTTACATGTGGTTATGGAGCTTCATGTTCAAAATCCATAATACCTATGATGTGGTGGGGAATGAAAACCTTAAATTAAATTTGATTTAAACAACCCATTTTATGGATGGCTGCATATTAATAAATATGATAAGATCTACATTATATTATGCATTTTTAAAGATTTCCTTTATGTTTTTAATAAATTTTTTTTAGGTAGAATGATATAAAATATTTAATTGAAAATTTAAATGGGCTTAATTTTGATTTTTTTCGAACAATTTTTTATATAAAAGAAAATATCTAAATTTTTTGTCAAGTTCCTACAGAAATTTTGGCTGTCGGGATTCTTAAGATAACTCCCACGCGAAATTGGTTTAAGTAATTATGATAAAGTCTCACGTTAAATAGTGTTCAACCTAAGACGTTATTGGGTATTTTTTTGTTTAAGAATGATCATCCTTGACATAAAGCTTCTTAACTACATTTAACTTACATGGTAACTCCACACAAAATTTCTTTAATTATGATAAAGTCCCACCTTAAATAGTGTTCAACCTGACACGTTTTTTGGTATTTTTTGTTTAAGAATGATCATCCTTAACATAAAGCTTCTTAACTGCATTAAACTTACATGTTAACTCGTTATTGTGTGACCAACATGAGGGTTGCCTTTGTTGCCTTTGCACAAAGACAACTATAATTACTTCTAGAAAGATCATAAAGAAATACAAAAGAATTGAAGGCTAAAGATAGCCTATGGGACCTCTTTTAGATTGCAAAACTTGAAAGAAAACATGCACCTTAAGAGATTTAATCTTTTTCAAAATGGATCTATATTGGTTCTATATATGCATATAGCATGTGTAACTTTTCATATTAAAACTGTATTTTTGAATGCATAAATGGATACAATTATTGAAAGTTTATTTGGACACTTGGATTGTGCAAACTACACCACATAAATTTGCAATTCCAACAAATCGTTTCTAGAGAAAAAATAAATTTAAAACTGAAATTAATGGGAAAATGGTTCCAAATTAATTTAAAATTCTAAACAAACTCTCTTTTAATGTTGATTGCAGAATATCATGGAATCTAAAAATCACTCCAGTGAAATATTCTCTTTATTTAATCTCATTATCAATACACACTAACTTTATTCATTTCCTCTGTGCAATTACATTTTGAGACTAAGAAATACACCCTCACAATTGTGAGACTATTGCAAGCATGAACACATTTTCTCCCTTCCATCCTCCACCCTTTAGGCTGTGTTGATGCCTCAAAAATAAGTGGCAACAACAAGGGGGATAACCACCCGGTCCAGACCTTAAAGAAGTTCCTTTTCCATTTGGGATAGTGGCTATGACTGGGTGTAATGGGACTAGTTTCCCAGATTTGGGTTTTTATATGATTGTTGGATTTCTCTCAAAATATTTGCATAAAGAATTACTAAAAACTATAAAAAATTTATTATAGAATGAAAAACTTTGAATTAAGTCTAATATAATCTAACTCGGGATAATACTAATTTCATGTGATTTAGAATGATGTCTATTCAGTCTGTGATGATTTAGATCAATCTCATACTTAATAGAATTAATACTTTGTAAGATGATTCTTTTGAAAAAATAGTTAATCAAAAGAAAATGTAAAACATATCGCGTATATTCTAATGATCATATATAAAACAAATCAATTTCTATCTTTATATCGTACAATAGTGCAACTGATATTTCAAACAGAAACAATTGATTTCATACATAATTCATGAAAGCTAAACTTATCACTAATGTTTAAAACTAAATTTAGCATACATGATAATAGTACCAGATGTATATTGTCCTGTTCATCTGATCAACAATAATAGGCCACAATCAATCCTTCTATCAATGAGTCTTTCAGAGAATACAAAACTGCATTAACAATGATCAACAAAATGATGTATAACTGAAAAGGCCGTGTTCCATTATTTCATCGAGGCATCTACAAACTTACAATAAAGCATTCTTTGTAAATGTTCTCAATAACCTAACTTAACCAATTTATAGTTAGATCATAACCTAACCAATTTTTTTATATAAAAGAAAATATCTAAATTTTTGGTCAGGTTTGTATACAAATTTTGGCTTTAGGGATTCTTAAGATAACTCCCACAAAAAATTTCTTTAAGTAATTATGATAAAGTCCGACCTTAAATAATGTTCAACTTGAGATGTTATTGGGTATTTTTTTGTTTAAGAATGATCATCCTTGACATAAAGTTTCTTAACTACATTTAACTTACATGGTAAATTGTTATTGTGTGACCCGCAAGAGGGCTAAAAAAAATATGCACCTCAAGAGATTTAATCTTTTAAAAATGGATGTATATTGGTTCTATATATGCATATAGCATTTGTAACTTTTCATTTTTAAAACTGTATTTTTGAATGCATAAATGGATACAATGTATTGAAAGTTTATTTGGACACAAATTACACCACATAAATTTATAATTCCAACAAATCTTTTGTATAGAAAATTTAAGTTTAAAACTGAGATTAATGGGAAAATGGCTCCAAACTAATTTAAAATTATAAACAAACTCTCTTCTTATATTGATTGTGTAATATCATGGAATGTGAAAATCACTCCAGTAAAATATGCTCTTTATTGCCGAGAGGCGCAATCTACAACCTAGTATGACCCCGATGTCAGGTATGTCACGTTCTCAAAAAATAATAAATTTATTTTTTTTAATGTCGGCCAAAGCATTAACCTAATCTTGAATTTTATATAACTTGAATATTTAGATTATATATAACTTTTTAAACTTATTAATGGGCTGAGATTAACTATTAAAATACAACTATGTATTATTTATATAATTTGAATGGATAGTAAATTATCTCACCCATTTAATAATTGCTTTATTATATACATGAATTTGAATAGATCATAAATTTACCTTTAACAAAAAAATTTACCACATTGAATTTCCAAATTAAGTAAAATTTTAAACATCTTTACTCTTTACTAAAGTCAATACCATTTCCTAAATCAAAGGAAAAGAGTTAATTCAACACAAACAATCGAAATCCAAAATATTTTAATAGTTATTTTCATTAAATATTTGTAAAATTCATCCTTAAAAGGAAAACCCATATTCTATGAGTAAATTAAAACATTTAAAGACATAGATATTTCCCCATCAATGTTGCAATATTTTAAAATTTAAATAAATAAATATATAAATAAATATGAGGTATGGTAAATAAATAAAACTTATTTTTATACTTAAGAGCTATGGTAAATAAATAAATATATATATAAACTAGATGTATGGTAAATAAATAAAAATTCTTTATAAGGAGAGAGGGAGAGATATAGTAACGTAGTTGGTGGGTGAAGAGAGAGAGAGAGGGAGAGAGAGATGGGAGAGAAAGGGAAAGAGAGGAAGGAAGAGAGAGGATGTGAGAGAGTGGAGAGAGGGAGGGAAAGAGAGACGGATTTGGAGGGGGAGGGAGATAAGAAGAAAGACATAGAGAGAGAAAGGTGGAGAGAGAGAGGGAGTGAGTGATAAGGAAGATGGAGAGAGAGGACAAAAGGAGGAAAGAGAAATATTAGTGGGGGAGAAAGAGAGAGAGAAGGGGAAGAAGAGAGATATGAGGAGAGGAAGGGATTGACAAAGAGATTGATATATATGGAGTGCAAGAGAATGTGTGTTTAGGGGGGTGAGATAGAGAGACAGAAAAGAAGAGATGGAGGGGGATATAGATATGAATGGAGGGTGGAGAGAGGGCAAAATATTTCTCACACTAGATGGATTGATATAAGTGGAGATGGTGATTTATAATCCTATTTGATTATTTGCACTATATGCATCGATTTTAGTGTAGATATTTATTTCTAATTATATTTGATTACTTGCATTAGATGCATTTATTTCAGTGTATGTGGTGATTTCTAATACAATTTGATTGCTTACACTAAATGTGTTGATTTCAATTTAGATGTCGATTTATAATTATATTTGATTACTTGCACTAGTTGAATTGATTTCAATGTAGATGATTTCTAATCCTATTTGATTGTTTTCACTAAATGCGTTGATTTCAGTGTAGAAGGTGATTTCTAATCCTATTTGATTTCTTTGAGTAAATGAATTGATTTCAGTGTAGATGTTGGTTTCTAGAGAGAGAAAGAGTGAGTGATAAGGAAGATGGAGAGAGAGGGAGAGAGGACAAAAGGAGGAAAGAGAGATATTAGCGGGGGAGAGGGAGAGAAGGGGAAGATAGAGATATAGATGGAAGGTGAAGAGAGGGAAGAAGAGAGAGATGGGGAGAGGGGGTGATTGACAAAGAGATTGATATATATGGAGTGCGAGAGCGCATGTGTTTAAGGGGGTGAGATAGAGAGACAAAAAAGAATAGATGGAGGGGATATAGATATGGATGGAGGGTGGAGAGAGGGAGGAATATTTCTCGCACTAAATGGATTGATATAAGTGGAGATGGTGATTTCTAATCCTATTTGATTATTTTCACTAGATGCATCGATTTTAGTGTAGATATTTATTTCTAATGATATTTTATTACTTGCACTAGATGCATTGATTTCAGTGTAGGTGGTGATTTCTAATACAATTTGATTTCTTGCACTGAATGTGTTGATTTCAATTTAGATGTCGATTTATAATTATATTTGATTACTTGCACTAGATGAATTGATTTCAATGTAGATGATTTCTAATCCTATTTGATTGTTTTCCCTAATGCATTGATTTCAGTGTAGATGGCGATTTCTAATCCTATTTGATTTATTTGAGTAAATGCATTGATTTTAGTGTAGATGTTGGTTTCTAGAGAGAGAGAGAGTGAGTGATAAGGAATATGGAGAGAGAGGGAGAGAGAAAAAAAGGAGGAAAGAGAGATATTAGCGGGGGAGAGGGAGAGAAGGGGAAGATAGAGATATAGATGGAAGGTGAAGAGAGGGAAGAAGAGAGAGATGGGGAGAGGGGGTGATTGACAAAGAGAATAATATATATGGAGTGCGAGAGCATGCATGTTTAAGGGGGTGAGATAGAAAGACAAAAAAAAAGAGATGAAGGGGGGATATAGATATGGATGGAGGGTGGAGAGAGGGAAGAATATTTCTTGCATTAGATGGATTGATTTAAGTGTAGATAGTGATTTATAATCCTATTTGATTATTTGCACTAGATGCAGCGATTTTAGCGTAGATATTTATTTATAATGATATTTGGTTACTTGCACTAGATGCATTGATTTTAGTGTAGGTGGTGATTTATAATACTATTTGATTGCTGGATGTGTTGATTTCGATTTAGACGTCGATTTATAATTATATTTGATTGCTTGCGCTAGATGCATTAATTTCAATGTAGATTATTTCTAATCCTATTTGATTGTTTGCACTAAATGCATTGATTTCAGTGTAGATGTCGATTTATAATCCTATTGATTGCTTTGAGTAAATGAATTAATTTCAGTGTAGATGTTGGTTTCTAATCTTATTTGATTGTTTGCATTAGGTGCATTGATTTCAATGTAGAAGTTATTTTCTAATATTTTTCGATTGCTTGCATTAAATGCATTGATTTCAATGTATATGTCGATTTATGATTTGATGTAATTGGATATATGACAGTACATTAATTTTAAAGTGATTGGATTAACAATATGCATTGATTTTAGTGTAAGCACAAAAATTTATTGACAATGTACATTGATTTTTTTGTTATAGTAATTTAACCTATTAATATTGGAGAGCAAGAGAGACAAGGTATCATGTTTACTACAATAGCTCAAGCTAAAGATTTAAATGGGTTACGATTTAAATTCTATTTTTCATATAATCCATATGAAAAGATAACAAAGCTAACAAGGGTGGCAATAAGAATAGTAGAAGAAAATAGTTTGAGATTGATCACAATGAAGACTATTTGTAGCATAAGCACATTCTTATTATTCACATTTTCTATCTTTCAACGCTATTATTGTCACTTTGCATTCAAAAAAAATATTTCATCATTTTTCATCATTATGTTGAAATGTTACTTTCAACAGTCCTATGCAGAGCCGCTTTCCAATTTTGATTACCAGGTTTATGTCCTCCAGTCGCTTTCCAAATGAAGTGAACAGTCAGTTTCAGTTTTGTTTAAACTGGCGCAGTCCTCTGCATTTTAAAAATAGAGTCTTTTTATGTGTTTGGGACAGTCTATGTTTTGGGAAAAAACAAAGTAATTTTATTTTTAAACACAATCACAGAGATATTTTGTTTATGCGCGGGTGTTTTTTTATAAACCCCGTGGTCCCCACAGGTACAGTGCCTTGTTGATGTTGGAGGGTTCGATGCGTTCAACACAATCGGAGGTATCACACACACACACACACAGATATATATATATATATATATATATATATATATATATATATATATATATCATAATGATTTTAAATCGCCCTTCACATAAGCCAAGGTCCGCGGGTCCACAAGACCATGCGACAGTTTAATATACAATCGCAAGTTCACAATCAGGAGCACGTTGTTGTGTGGTCCGATTGCAATATGCAATGGCGGACCCGATCCATTCTTATACAGTGTAGTTTATGTTTTGGTCTCGGGTCCGATCCTCAATCGGAATCAGAAGTCCGATATTTGAACCCTTTTGATTTGTTTAAGTCACAAACCCTATCCACCTTATAAGCAGCAGTTAAATGGTTCATCACATCCGTTTTATAATATGCCATTAGAACTTTTGGTTGTTCATTTGTTTTATTTAAAGTCACAGAACCGATGGTGTTATACAACAGAGTTAATAGTTGGCTTTCGCATTACAAATGGCACTTGCATCAGCAGGGTCATTTCGGACCCGAAAAGTTTATGAGGTGGATTTGAATTTACATCACGCGCACAAAATTTCTTGTGATGTTAGCGATTTTGTTACGCGAAAAGGTTATTGTGATTTGGTTCATAGTTCTTTCAAGTCCGGCGTTCATCGTGCGTGATCAATGTTTTGTGTCAAAGGTTTATTGTATTGTTTTAAATGTTTTACATTGTAATGTTTTAACATTTGCGCGAAATGTAAGTGGGCCCGAAAGCCTTGCATAGTTTTGAACTTTAGTTTTTGTTATAAGTTTTATTATTATTATATGCGCGGCATATAAAATCGAAAAGGCCCGAGAGCCTGTATTATGAATTTTTATGTTATGATTTGTATGCACAGCAGTGCGGAAATAGATAATACACAACAATGTTGTTTGTGAGTGAGAGAGTGTTATTTTTGCACTGCGTTTGCAGCAGTCAAACTTATTTTTTAATCCCTCTCAGTGAGGAAGCATTGTAACATTTTTTTTTTAAAGGAATAGAAGTTTTTTTTGTGTTAAAAATCTATCCCTGTGAGTAAAATTTTTATTTTATCTGTGTTAAAGAGGAGAGTATTACTCTTTCCATTGTTTGTTCTGGAATGTTCATATATTCCAACATGGTATCAGAGCTAGTCCAGGCTCTTTGAAGGTCAAAGAAGCTGAAGGAAGCAGTTCTTGTTGTAGAAGCTTCTCCAGTAGTGTGAAGACTCAACCAAGAAGAATCCAAGGTATTTCTCTATACAGATTTTTGTGTTACTGTTGAAGGAAGTTAGTTATTTTAAATACACAGTGACGCAGGTTACCCCGCCAAACCCAGAATCTCTACTCTGTTATGCATACAAAAATGCATTTCCTGTTTCATTTCAACAAATTCCATTCACTGACAAATTCAATCATGCGGAAGCTTTAATTTTACAAATATAACAATGGTTACAAAAAAACATTAGCATTCCCATTTCATCTGCATTCTAATTGTAATTAAAATCACACTTCACATTGATACTCCAATAAAATTACCCACCTGGCAATTCATAATAATCTGAGAGCTTATCTCTATTAAATTCAAACACCCAGATTTCATATGCGCTCTTCACTGTGTATCACCAATCACAAGTAACATTTGTCTCATGGTAACCATTCCATTTAATAAATATGCTACAGGTTTTAATGCAATTGGCCTTACCTCATAAACACCATGCAATTCAATAATTCCGTTCTCTATGCCATCAAATCGTCATCGAAGCTAATTACGATTTCATGAAACCATTTTCCTGTTGTACCCATTATGCACTAATTATTCAAATCCGGCATTTAGCTGTTAACTCACCCATTTTCCTTTGGCTCTACAGCCGCTTCAACTTACTATGCACCTCTGACATTTCAATTCTGTCAAACTGCTCTCCGTTCTTCTATCATTCAATTTATAAATACCAGTCTGCAACTTTCATTTATAGCAGTCACAACGTTCAGATTTATAGATCAGTAAAACAAAAATAAATGCTTACAGATTGGTCTTAATCTCAATGCTATGGGTTCTGTCTTTTTTAAAAACCGTTCAATTCCCATGCCAGTGATTTCAGAACCTCGGCCTCTATAAAAAAAACAGTGTCTTCAATTTCTTGCTGAACTTCAACATTGACAATCTCTGCGTAGTCACCTTTCACAACGCCCTCATGATACATTCAGATCCAAAACCCAGTTAATATTAAAATCGATTCCATCATTCATAACCATACATTTGATTCAAAACTTCAGGCTTTTACACGGTTTCAATCAATCAAGTATCACAGTGTAAGTGAATTCAAAACCGTAATTCATTGATGTTCTTGCTGCACTGTTTATAACCAGTAGCTGTGGATTGATTTAATCGATCTCAAACTATCCCAATTGACCGTATTCATTTAATTTAGAAAACAACGTTGCTCATACCTGAATTTTTCATCACACATTAAATTTCCAACGCTGCTCAGAAACTGCTGTTTCTCAAAACCGGAATTGGATTGCTTTGAAGCTAAATTATACAGGCTTTTAAATTGATTTAACCCAGAAAATTAACGCTCTTTTCTCACACGGCATTCTGCACCAAAGTTTGAAAACGCTTCTCTATATTGATTTATCAGTGTTGTACACAAACAAAGATTGGATTCCAGCAACATATAATTCAATATATCTTCAAAGTTCAGAGATTAACTTTTTGCGTTCCTCAGCCATCAGCAATTCTTGTAAAAATCAGATTCAGTAATGATTTCTTCAAATCGAATTTCAATAACCCTTTATGCAATGAATTCCATATATATGTTCCAGAATTAAAACAAGAATTGTGCGTCTTTCAACTAGTGATTACAGAAGTCAATTTACACCCAATTTCTCCTTGTATTGAATCGATCTAAATTGTGATCGATTTACCCAGTTTCACACTTGAAATTAATGCACCATCTCACACAGTCAATCAATCACCAACCAAACTTAATTACACAACCCATAACTTAGAAATGAGATTTAATCTTCAGAAAATAAATTTATGCATTAATACACATAGCACTTACATAACAATCTGTCTCCTTACTTGCCTAATTTCCCAATTGTTGGCCCTTTTACAATCTGCCCGAAGGCATCCAAGCAGAAAACCTCTCACTCTCTCACTCCCACTAACTCAATGTATTTTCTCTCAAAACCCCTTCCTATTTATACAATTTTTTTTTAAAATCATTTAATTAAATGCTCAATCCCTTCAATTCCTCAACAAACCCCTAAATCTCTCAACATCCCTAAAGGATAGATCTTTATCCCTAAAACCCTTCAACTAATTCTAACTTAGGCTCCCTCATTAATTCTAAATAATCTAGAAACTAATTTCTCTCATATTTACAATTTCTCACAAATAATTAATTAATCACTCATGAAATTTAATATTTCTTCAAAACATGAAACCCCCTAGCTTAGATAAAATACAATGTGTTTTTCGGAGATGATGCTCCTGCATCAGACTCCCCATGTAAGAAAATTCATGACCACCTGGTCATAAGTCTGGATAATCATTTCCTCCTGGATCCCAAATTTTATTTTGTAATTTCTCCGTGCTTGTCAATTGCTTTACTGCTGTTGTTATCTGCTGTTGTCTTCCAGGTTTCCATATTTTGTGTTGTAGTGCTCCACTTGCTCTGCCTTCCAAGTCTGATACAATCTTTCTCTTGTTGTCCTTCCTGTTTTTTCTTATTGCTGCTGGTCTCTTCCGAGATTCTTTCGTCATCAGTCTTCTGATACTTTCAATCTCTCGGTCCAATAAATCTCCCGGCTGCTGATTTCTAGCTGTCTGCTGAGCTAAGACGGCTTGCTCAGTTTTTACTTTCTCTATCTGTGCTGTCACTTGCCGACTTCTTGCTTCTATGCTTGTTTCTGTTCTGACTGCCACCCGATCATCCATGCCCTCTTGTCTTCTGGAACAGAAAACTTCTTCTTCCTTCATTTGACTGCTCAACTGAGTCAAATGTTCTGCAACAATACCTGCATTCACAAAACACTTGTTAGAACAAAAATCATAAGGCATCAGTGCCTTGTCTTCCTTTGTCAGCATTTCAGTATGTTGATCCCAATCATTCTTGAGACTATCAGTTAGTCTCCCCTCGACATCATCTTCTTCGAGAATCCCTCTGTGTTCTGGAACCTCTTTATTTCCATTCATCTCTGTTTTTATACTCTGAACACTTATCCTCTGTGCTTCTAGTCTCTGCTCTAGAACACTTAACTCATGCAATAAACCTGTCATCTCCTTTGAGAAACTTTCTATGCAATCTTCAATACTTTCACAAGCCAAGCTTTCTGTTGTCACCATCTCATCATCTGTTATCAGAACATTATTCTGATTCTCAACTCCTGCAATAAAATCAGTTATCTCTCCATCACTTAATAAAAACAATTGATCATCATCATGTATCATCCCTGCATTCATACACAACTTGTTAGTTTGAAAACTACAAGTTTCAACAACTTTAACCGTCGGTTCATATACCAACTCTTCCAGCTGAATCTCCTTTTCATTCACATGAACTTCCTCCTGTACTGTAACAGTAAAAGTATCACTGCTTTCTTCTTCAGAATACTTATCTCCTGAAAGACTCCTTTCCACACTTGCGATAGCTTCACAAGATTGCGCATCCTCCTCAGCACCTGTAACCACATCAAAATTATCAGCTACAAAAATACAAGAGTTCACATTATCCAGCTGGTCTGGATCTAACCAATAACTCAAGAAATCATCAATGATCTCCTCCTCTGTTTCATCAATGGAAACTTCCTCTTCCAACTCAGCTGCTCTGAGTTCTTCTCGTCTTAACTGTACATCCATCACCTGCTCGAGCTTCCTCAGCTCTTTTGTTAACTGCATGTTTATCTGTCGATCTCTTTTCTGTTGTAGCCTCTGCCACTTCACTCTCTTCCTCATCAGCCAACCCTGTCTCTGGCCTCTCATATTCTCCTGCAACAACTCCATTAACAACTCAAGATGAACTGCAATCTCAGCTTTCTCTTTCTCATACTCCTCATCAGTCCACTGCTTCAATATGCCATTTGCCTTGGCATCTTTCTCCCTCATTCTACTGTGGTTTCCCTCTGAACCTCTGCTTTTTCCTTTATGACTTTCAGTAGTCATTTCCTTCGCCATGAGTTTCTCACTCATGAGTTGCATCAAGCCTCTGCAACAGTAACCTCTCCTGCTGCCACTTACCTCACCAATCCCTTCCTCCGGATCTGGTCTTTTGGTAATCACCCGGTCCTCTGCTGGAACCTTTCGAGCATTCTCCACTGCTCCTTCAGGCTTTTCTCATCTGCAACTCTTAAGAACACACTTGTCATTTTCATTCAACCTCCGTTGAATCTTTAGGTTCTGCCACACACCTAGAATCCTCTGTTGGATTCCATCACTGCTCTCAAGCTGTAATCTGCTTCTTCTTGCTGAGATTTCTCCACTATGCCTGCAACCAAATTCTGTAAATAGTCTTCAAACCAGAGTTAAATATTAACTACACAATCTCACCTTTCAAGATCTTGTTGATCTCACTTCCTTCCTCAACTGCACTTGCATACCTGTGCTGCCATTTTCATCAGTTTCACAATTCGACATTCATCCACCACATGCAATTAACTAAATTAAAAATACTTGAATCCTCTCCCAGAGCCATTCCAGCTCAAAACCTTCTCTCTTCATTTAGAAAACAAACATTCTTCAATTTCAATAGAGCCAAGCTCCGATACCAAAAATGACGCAGGTTACCCCGCCAAACCCAGAATCTCTACTCTGTTATGCATACAAAAATGCATTTCCTGTTTCATTTCAACAAAGTCCATTCATTGACAAATTCAATCATGCGGAAGCTTTAATTTTACAAATATAACAATGGTTACAAAAAACCATTAGCATTCCCATTTCATCTGCATTCTAATTGTAATTAAAATCACACTTCACATTGATACTCCAATAAAATTACCCACCTGGCAATTCATAATAATCTGAGAACTTATCTCTATTAAATTCAAACACCCAGATTTCATATGCGCTCTTCACTGTGTATCACCAATCACAAGTAACATTTGTCTCATGGTAACCATTCCATTTAATAAATATGCTACAGGTTTTAATGCAATTGGGCTTACCTCATAAACACCATGCAATTCAATAATTCCGTTCTCTATGCCATCAAACCGTCATCGAAGCTAATTACGATTTCATGAAACCATTTTCCCGTTGTACCCATTATGCACTAATTATTCAAATCCGGCATTTAGCTGTTAACTCACCCATTTTCCTTTGGCTCTACAGTCGCTTCAACTTACTATGCACCTCTGACATTTCAATTCTGTCAAACTGCTCTCCGTTCTTCGATCATTCAATTTATAAATACCAGTCTGCAACTTTCATTTATAGCAGTCATAGCATTCAGATTTATAGATCAGTAAAACAAAAATAAATGCTTACAGATTGGTCTTAATCTCAATGCTACGGGTTCTGTCTTTTTTAAAAACCGTTCAATTCCCATGCCAGTGATTTCAGAACCTCGGCCTCTATACAAAGTCCATTCACTGACAAATTCAATCATGCGGAAGCTTTAATTTTACAAATATAACAATGGTTACAAAAAACCATTAGCATTCCCATTTCATCTGAGATTCTAATTGTAATTAAAATCGACTTCATATTGATACTCCAATAAAATTACCCACCTGGCAATTCATAATAACTGAGCTTATCTCTATTAAATTCAACACCCAAGATTTCATATGCGCCTTTTCTCATCAATACCAACTGCCAGTAACATTTGTCTCATGGTAAACCATTCATTTAATAAATATGCTGCTGTGTTTTAATGCAATTGGGATTACCTCATAAACACCATGCAATTCAATAATTCCGTTCTCTATGCCATCAAACCGTCATCGAAGCTAATTACGATTTCATGAAACCATTTTCCCGTTGTACCCATTATGCACTAATTATTCAAATCCGGCATTTAGCTGTTAACTCACCCATTTTCCTTTGGCTCTACAGCCGCTTCAACTTACTATGCACCTCTGACATTTCAATTCTGTCAAACTGCTCTCCGTTCTTCGATCATTCAATTTATAAATACCAGTCTGCAACTTTCATTTATAGCAGTCACAGCGTTCAGATTTATAGATCAGTAAAACAAAAATAAATGCTTACAGATTGGTCTTAATCTCAATGCTACGGGTTCTGTCTTTTTTAAAAACCGTTCAATTCCCATGCCAGTGATTTCAGAACCTCGGCCTCTATAAAAAAACAGTGTCTTCAATTTCTTGCTGAACTTCAACATTGACAATCTCTGCGTAGTCACCTTTCACAACGCCTTCATGATACATTCAGATCCAAAACCCAGTTAATATTAAAATCGATTTCATCATTCATAACCATACATTTGATTCAAAACTTCAGGCTTTTACACGGTTTCAATCAATCAAGTATCACAGTGTAAGTGAATTCAAAACCGTAATTCATTGATGTTCTTGCTGCGATGTTTATAACCAGTAGCTGTGGATTGATTTAATCGATCTAAAACTATCCCAATTGACCGTATTCATTTAATTTAGATAACAACGTTGCTCATACCTGAATTTTTCATCACACATTAAATTTCCAACGCTGCTCAGAAACTGCTGTTTCTCAAAACCGGAATTGGATTGCTTTGAAGCTAAATTATACAGGCTTTTAAATTGATTTAACCCAGAAAATTAACGCTCTTTTCTCACACGGCATTCTGCACCAAAGTTTGAAAACGCTTCTCTATATTGATTTATCAGTGCTGTACACAAACAAAGATTGGATTCCAGCAACATATAATTCAATATATCTTCAAAGTTCAGAGATTAACTTTTTGCGTTCCTCAGCCATCAGCAATTCTTGTAAAAATCAGATTCAGTAATGATTTCTTCAAATCGAATTTCAATAACCCTTTATGCAATGAGTTCCATATATATGTTCCAGAATTAAAACAAGAATTGTGCGTCTTTCAACTAGTGATTACAGAAGTCAATTTACACCCAATTTCTCCTTGTATTGAATTGATCTAAATTGTGATCGATTTACCCAGTTTCACACTTGAAATTAATGCACCATCTCACACAGTCAATCAATCACCAACCAAACTTAATTACACAACCCATAACTTAGAAATGAGATTTAATCTTCAGAAAATAAATTTATGCATTAATACACATAGCACTTACATAACAATCTGTCTCCTTACTTGCCTAATTTCCCAATTGTTGGCCCTTTTACAATCTGCCCGAAGGCATCCAAGCAGAAAACCTCTCACTCTCTCACTCCCACTAACTCAATGTATTTTCTCTCAAAACCCCTTCCTATTTATACAATTTTTTTTTAAAATCATTTAATTAAATGCTCAATCCCTTCAATTCCTCAACAAACCCCTAAATCTCTCAACATCCCTAAAGGATAGATCTTTATCCCTAAAACCCTTCAACTAATTCTAACTTAGGCTCCCTCATTAATTCTAAATAATCTAGAAACTAATTTCTCTCATATTTACAATTTCTCACAAATAATTAATTAATCACTCATGAAATTTAATATTTCTTCAAAACATGAAACCCCCTAGCTTAGATAAAATACAATGTGTTTTTCGGAGATGATGCTCCTGCATCACACAGTCAAGTGTTTTTGAAACATAGTTTAGAGTGCAAGAATGGTTGGAGCCAGCACTAGCATGGGTATTGGAAATACCCAACTCCCAGAGTTTAATGGGAAAAATTATGACTACTGGCTAATAACTATGAGAGCTTTATTTGCTTCCCAAGATTTATGGGAAATTGTTGAGGATGGATTTTATGAGCCAGCAGATGAAAATGAGCTTGATGATTTAACACAAGCAAAGAAGGAACTGCTGAAGAGAAATAAGAAGAAGGATTCAAGAGCCCTCTACTTTTTCTATCAAGCAGTGCATGAGAGTGTGTTTCCTAGGATAACAGTAGCTAAAAGATCCAAAGAAGCATGACAAACTCCCAAGACAACCTATCAAGGCATGGAAAAAGTGAAGACATCAAAACTGCAGTTGCTGAGGAGAGACTTTGAGACCCTCTGTATGAAGGAATCAGATAATATTGACTCATTCTTCACACGTGTGATAGGAATGGTCACACAGATAAGGTCTCATGGAGAGACTCTTGAAGACAAGAGGATTGTGGAAAAACTCTTGAGGAGTCTACCCTCAAGGTTCGATGTCATTTTCACCACCATAGAAGAGACTAAGGATCTCACAAATTTTTCAGTGGATGAGCTACATGCATCACTGATGACCCATGAGCAGAGATTGGGTAGAAATGAAAACTCATCTCTTGAGCATGCCTTTAAGACCTAGATGTCTTTCGGAAGAGGAAGAGGGCAAGGCAGAGGAAACAAAAGAGGAAGAGGCAGAAGCCAAAATATAGGTGGAAGAAACAGTCCAACAAATGCTCAAGGAAGGGGTAGCAATCCAAATCAGCATCAAGGCCAAGGTAGCAGCCAGGAAAGTGGCCAACAACATGCTCAAGGACAAAGGTATGATAAATCCAATGTCCAATGTCACTATTGTAAAAAATATGGACATTATGCAAATGAATGTAGAAAGAAGCAACATGATATGGGAAATAGAACAAATGAAAATTTTACTAGAGAAAATATCAGCCAAGACAAATTGTTTTTAGCTTGTAATATGGCTGAAGGAAAGAATGAATACTTATGGTTTCTAGACTCCGGTTGTAGTAACCATATGACAGGAAACATAGCAATGTTTTCTATGTTACTTGAGAGTGTGAAGTCACAAGTCACAGTAGGGACTGATAGTAAAGTTTCTGTTATGGGAAAAGGAGATGTAAATGTATTAACAAGAAAAGGAGAAAATAAATCCATAGCAGATGTCTATTATGTTCCAGGAATGAAATGTAACCTCTTGAGTATTGGACAACTTGTTCAAAAGGGGTACAATGTCTTTTTGATGATGATGTTTGTACCATCATGGATAAACCACCCAGCAAACAATGTATTGTTGAAGTGAAGATGACAAGGAACATGATGTTCCCTCTCAGAATGAGAGCAGATTTGAAAAATGAAGAAGAGATAGCAGCAGTGACACAAGAGGCTTTCCAAAGCGAACCAAAAGATGAAAATTGGTTGTGGCACTTGAGATTTGGACATCTCAACTTTGGAGGTCTTAACTTATTGAATAGAAAAGGAATGGTAAGAGGTTTACCATTGATAGAGAAACCATACAACCTTTGTGAAGGTTGTATCTTAGGGAAACAACACAGAGAAAGTTTTCCTTCCGGCAAAATCATAAGGGCAAAGGCACCCTTAGAGATTGTCCACTCAGATTTATGTGGACCGATGCAAACTCCATCACTTGCTAGCAGCCATTACATGCTAACATTTATTGATGATTTTACTAGAAAAAATTGGGTTTACTTTTTGAAAAACAAAAGTGAAGTGTTTGAAAGATTTTGCAATTTCAAAGCACTTGTGAAAACCAAAGTGGGCTGCATATCAAAGTCCTAAGGACTGATAGAGGAGGTGAGTATATCTCTAAATATTTTCTACGTTTTTGTAGATAAAATGGGATTCATAAGAAATTTACAACTAGATATACTCTGCAGCAAAATGGAGTAGCCGAAAGGAAGAATAGAACCATAATGGACATGGTAAGGAGTATGTTAAAGGAAAAGCATTTGCCTAATGATTATTGGGCTGAAGCTGTACATTGTGCAACATACATTTTGAATAAGTGCCCTACAAAAGCAGTTATGAACAAAGTGTCGGAAGAGGCATGGAGTGGCACAAAGTAAGGTGTCACACACATGAAAGTTTTTGGATGTGTGGCTTATGCACACATTCCGGATCAGCTAAGGAAGAAGTTGGACAACAAGGGGGAGAAATGTATTTTCATTGGATACAGTGAGGAATCCAAAGCTTATAGGTGGTATAACCCATCCACCAAGAAGTTTATTGTGAGCAGAGATGTTCAGTTCGTTGAGGAGGAAGTTTGGGATGGAAGCATAGAGAAAACAATGAATGTTAAACATTGTTTATCTCATGATGAAAATGATGAGGAGATGGCTGAAATACATCCCCAAACAGCAGCACAAACACAAGGGCAACAAGAGTAACCCTTGAGGAGAATTGAAAGTGCTTCTCTAAGCACACCGCAAGGAGGAAATTCAAGTGCTTCTTCAAGCATTTGTACACCTAATGAAAGAGGTAAGAAGTTTAGAAATTTGAATGACATTTATGAACAAGAGGCAGCAAATGAACGTATAAATTCTTTGTTTGCTTTATATTTTCATGTTGATGACCCTATTCATTTCGAAGAAGATATTAAGGATAGGAAATGGATAGAAGCTATGGATGAGGAGATTAATGCCATAGAAAGAAACAAGACATGGGATTTGGTTGAACTCCCAAAAGGTAAAGATGTCATTGGAGTTAAATGGGTCTACAAGACTAAGTGTAATGCTGAAGGAAAAATAGAAAGACACAAGGCAAGACTTGTTGTCAAAGGGTATAAGCGGAAGCATGGGATATATTATGAGGAAACTTTTGCACCGGTTGCTAGAATGGAAACCATGAGAGTAGTGTTGTCCATAGCAGCACAAAACAAGTGGAAAGTTTACCAAATGGACGTTAAGTCAACATTCCTAAATGGAGTGTTAATGGAAGAGGTTTACATTGAACAACCTCTCGGCTATGAAAAGAAAGGCCAAGAGCACAAAGTGTGCAAGTAGAAGAAATCTCTTTATGGGCTGAAGCAAGCGCCAAGAGCGTGGTACAGTAGGATAGATTCCTATCTACTGGAAAATGGATTTGAAAAGTGTGAGGGAGAATCCACCCTCTACATCAAAGAAAAAGATGGTAAAATGTTGATTGTGGTTTTATATGTTGATGATGTTATTTTCTCAGGTAATGATGATTACCTTATTGAAAATTTTAAAACAATCATGAAAGGAGAATTTGAAATGACTGACATGGGTTTGTTGAAATAATTAGGAATAGAAGTAGAACAAGATGAAAATGGGATTTTTATCTTACAGGAAAAATATGTTAATGAAGTGCTGGAAAGATTCAATATGCAGGAGAGAAAAGCAACAATCACTC
This sequence comes from Pinus albicaulis, assembly GCA_034641835.2. Taxonomy (NCBI): domain Eukaryota; kingdom Viridiplantae; phylum Streptophyta; class Pinopsida; order Pinales; family Pinaceae; genus Pinus; species Pinus albicaulis. Next base: position 1,734,835,419 of record CM076575.1, on the reverse strand, counting down.
CCACAATGATGGGATTAAAACTTCGCAAAGAGGACAGTCGCAAGGATTTTGATCTTAGTTTGTACAACAGCATAGTTGGCAGCCTCATGTATTTGACTGCAACTAGGCCCGATATAATGCATGATGTTAGTTTGATTTCCAGATTCATGGAAAGGCCAAAGGGTGCACAATGGCAAGCAGCGAAGAGAATTCTGAAGTATGTTAAAGGTACTAAAAGGTTTGGTATTTTATATACTGCTTCAGAATGTTCAGATTTAATAGGATACACTGACAGTGATTGGGCTGGAAGTGTAGATGATCGGAAGAGCACTTTCGGTTATGTTTTTCACATGGGTTCAGGAGCCATTTCATGGGCTTCTAAAAAGCAGACTATTGTAGCGTTGTCTAGAGCAGAGGTAGAATATGTGGGAGATACAGCAGCAGCGTTTCAAGCAATTTGGATGAGGAGGATGTTAAGAAGTTTGTGCCAAGAGCAAGCAAAATGAATAGTGATTTTTTGTGACAATAGTGAAGCTATTGCATTATCTAAGAATTTTGTGTTTCACAAGAGAACGAAACACATTGACACAAAGTTTTATTACATTAGGGAATTGGTAAACAATGGAGAAATTGTTTTGGAACACTGCAGAACTCACGAGTAGTTTGTAGACATTCTGACCAAGCCATTGGGACAGAAGAGTTTTGAGTTTTTGAGAAAATTCCTGGGTATGACTGATAACCCAGTAGTTGAAAGTAAGGGGGAGTGTGGAAATGTTACTTTCAACAGTCCTGTGCAGAGCCGCTTTCCAAATGAAGTGAACAGTCAGTTTCAGTTTTGTTTAAATTGGCGCAGTCCTATGTGTTTTAAAAACAGAGACTTTTTATGTGTTCGAGACAGTCTTTGTTTTTGGCAAAACAGAGTACTTTTATTTTTAAACATAGTCACAAAGATATTTTTTTTATGCGCGGATATTTTTTTATAAACCCCGTGGTCCCCACAGGTACAATGTCTTGTTGATGTTGGAGGGTCCGATGCGTTCAACGCAATCGGAGGTATCACATATATATATATCACAGCCATTTTAAATCGCCCTCCACATAAGCCAAGGTCCGCTGGTCCACAAGACCACGCGACAGTTTAATATACAGTCGCAAGTTCACAATCGGGAGCGCGTTGTTGTATGGTCCGATTGCAATATGCAATGGCGGACCCGATCCATTCTTATACAATGTAGTTTATGTTTTGGTCTCGGGTCCGATCCTTAATTGGAATCAGAAGTCCGATGTTTGAACCCTTTTGATTTTTTTAAGTCATGGACCCGATCCACCTTATAAGCAGCAGTTAAATGGTTCATCGCGTTCATTTTATAATCGGCCATCGGAACTTTTGGTTGGTCGTTTGTTTTGCTTAAAGTCACGGACCTGATGGTGTTATACAACAGAGTTAATAGTTGGCTTTCACGTTACAAATGGCGCTTGCGTCAGCAGGGCCATTTCAGACCCGAAAAGTTTATGAGGTGGATTTTAATTTACATCGCGCGCACAAAAGTTCTTGTAACGTCAGCGATTTTGTTACGCGAAAAGGTTATTGTGATTTGGTTCATAGTTCTTTCAAGTTCGGCGTTCATCGCGCGTGATCAAAGTTTTGTGTCAAAGGTTTATTGTAATATTTTAAAAGTTTTACATTGTAATGTTTTAACATTTGTGCGAAATGTAAGTGGGCCTGAAAGCCTTGCATAGTTTTTAACTTTAGTTTTTGTTATAAGTTTTATTATTATTATATGCGCGGCATATAAAAGTGAAAAGACCCGAGAGCCTGTATTATGAATTGTTATTTTATGATTTGTATGCACAGCAGTGCGGAGACAGAAAATACACAACAGTGTTGTTTGTAAGTCACACAGTGTTAGTTTTGCACTGCGTTTGCAGCAGTCAAACTTATTTTGTAATCCCTCTCAGTGAGGAAGCATTGTAACCGTGTTTTTTTTAAAGGAATAGAAGTTTTTTTTGTGTTAAAACTCTGTCCCTGTGAGTAAAATTTTTATTTTCTTTGTGTTAAAGCGGAGAGGATTACTCTCTCCATTGTTTGTTCTGGAATTTTCATATATTCCAACACATTATAGTTATTAACAATATTTATCATCTAAATTAAAATGACCAAGTTAATCTTAGAAATATTTAGCCTATTTAAAATGATTATATTAATATTTGATATATTTACATATTATTGATAAAAATAATCATATCTTCTATAGATTTTCCTTAGTAGCACACCACTCAAACGAGTTTAGATCCATCGTAACTCGGAATCTATCAAGCGCCGAGAGGGAAAAAAGAGGTTTGTACCTCTAGAGATTTGATCCCTCTTGGCGCTTGATAGATCCGGAGTTAAGATGGATCTAGTTTAATATAGTTATCAATACACACTAGCTTTATCCATTTCCTCTATGCAATTACTCCTTTCAACAATTACATTTTCTGTGTGCTAGTGCTAGGTGTTTCTCCTCATTACCTTGCATGTTATAGCTTGGTTATAATATGTATATAAGATTTTGATATAGTGATATGAACGTCTGAGATTTTGGTTATTAGAGTTTTACATGTCATTTTAACGTTTTCGGTTTACCGATTTGAAGGCGATAGTAATGTCCAAAAGAGGGTGTAGGGAAGAAATACAGCGTAAGTAGTGCCCTTATTATGACCCTACAATGAATAAACTAGACTGAGTATAAATGAAGACAGAGCTCATTTGAACTTTTGCAAATGCGGAAACGTTGTCGTGATAGCAAAGTAACAGCGTTTGACGAGAAGCAAAAGCAAAACCAAACGAGTTTCCTTTATCATACTCGATATGAAATGCCAGCAAACAAAAGAAACGTAGTTTATGTTGCATTCAGTGGTTTGATTTTCATGTTTAGGTTTTGAAAGTCGGTGAGAGATGCTGCAACAACCAGGCAGGCATGCTCGCCACCAACAAAAATATATTATGGAAAAGGACTCGTGAGTGCCTTTGAAGTACAGTATTCAAACTTTCTTTTACCAAAATTATAACGCAAAAACACAATGGAACAAGCTCATATCTATATATTTATACCAGGATTCTATCACTTTCTAAAAGTACAGAAGACTTGTGTGGAGAACAGTACTGCTCCTTCATCGTGGATTTGAATATCTATATTCACTTTTAATATTAGTGGAAAGCAAGATTAGTGAAATTACGATGATGACAATTGTTTGCATATTATTCTGCATGGCTTCCACATTATCATTATCGTTGTCATTGTCAGGGGCGAATGCTGCTGCTGCATTGACAAGTAGTAGCATAGGTCTAAGCAAGGATCACTATAAGCAAACCTGCCCAAGAGCAGAGAGTGTTATAAGAGATACCATACGCAACGCTACCAACTTCGACCCTAAAATCCCAGCTCGCATTCTACGCATGCACTTCCACGACTGCTTCATTCGGGTAATTCTTATAATAATAATTCCTAATCGCCCACTTACTCATTCTTATAATTGTGTTGTAATATTAATCATTCCATCTTGATCTGCTTAAACATTGCAGGGGTGTGACGCATCGGTGCTGCTAGACTCGAATCCAAAGAATGAAGCAGAGAAAGATGCACCTCCCAACGTGTCACTCCGCGCCTTCTACGTTATTGACGATGCTAAGGCAAAGATCGAGTCCATTTGCCCTCAAACTGTTTCATGCGCTGACATTCTCGCCACAGCAGCCCGGGATGTTGTTGTTCTGGTAACTTAATTATTATGACTCTAAATATTCCTTAATGCAATAAACATAACCACTGCCTACTATCTCTTGATTAGTAACGTTGATCACAGTGGGTTTAACAGGCAGGGGGCCCACAGTGGGACGTTCTCAAAGGACGAAAGGACGGAGTCGTCTCTAGGGCAAACGATACGAGAAATTTACCAGCTCCCACATTCAACATCACTCAACTCATTCAAAGCTTCGCCCTCCGTGGGCTTTCTCTACATGATCTCGTAGCACTGTCCGGAACTAATAGCATATTCTCTACATCATCTATATATTTTCTTTTCTTTTTGTGGTTGAATAATGACTCATCCTATTGACAACAGGCGGGCACTCATTGGGGTTCTCTCACTGCTCTTCGTTTGAGAGCAGAGTCCACAACTTCAACGCCACGCATAATATGGATCCGACCATGGAGCCACAGTTTGCGCAGAAACTACGCAGGGTGTGCCCCCAGCCCAACACCAACCGCAGCGCAGGTTCTTTTCTGGATTCCACCGCTACTCAATTCGACAACGCCTACTACCAAAATGTGATACAAGGAAAGGGAGTATTTGCCTCGGACCAGGCACTGTTCTCGCAGAATGGTCGAACAAAGGCCATTGTCAAGAGATTCGCAAACGATGAGAAGGCCTTCTTCAAAGCATTTGCAACCTCCATGCTCAAGATGGGAAATGTTGGAGTCTTGACCAGCGAAGGAGAAGTGAGAGTCAACTGCAGGAAAGTGAATAGCAATTCCTAAACAGCAAACAACAATAATTCCATGTCACGTATAGGCCATGGGCGTTCCACCATCGCTTCCATTTGATGATTCATAACTAACTGTTATTGCTATTCTAATGTCTGCTTAATAATTCCATGTCATGTATGGGGGACTTAGGCATTCCAGCCTCCCTCCCCTTTGATGATTCATGACTAACTGTGATTCTAATATATTTATTTTAGACGACTTGTTTGGAGAGTGATAATATCTATATAAAATTTATTTGATTTTCTCTCACACCGCCTTGTAATTGGATTTTCCCCGTTTATTCAATCAATAAACAGTGGAAGAAATGCAGGTTCATGGAATGAATGCATGCATGATATTCTTTAAAAACCGATTGTATTGGGTGGACTAGTAAGAAAGTTTGTGTGGCAGTTTTGAGGCTGGTGAGGCTAAAGTGAAAAGAAAGCCCAAGAACTTTTAAATCGGACTGGGTGGACTTGTTAGCAGGTCTCTGTAGGAATTTGGAGGGCTAAAGTTAAAAATGCTAGTTTGGAGGGTTAAAGTAAAAAATAAACATACGCGTGAACACTAAGAATATCATCAACAACTCATAGAGCATCTAGCTAACAATGTCCCACTCCTCCAAGTATAAAATGAACTCCCTAATAGACACTACTAAATTAAAGTGACTAGAACTATCCAAATCGTTAAGGAACACATGAAAAAGGGTTTTTTGAAAATATTAAAGTCATCTGCTTATGAAACAAAGTACAATAGGGGCAGCAGCAGAAGGTTGGGTGCACAACACTGTGTATTCAAGAAGAATGGAGAAACAATAAGCAAGGAATTAATGTTTGATGGGCAACAACCACCATTGCAGAGGAGAAGTTATGTTTGTATGGGCGTAGCCGGTTTTGCAGAGAAATGAAGACTTTTGTGGTTCAAACCACCCAAGAGCAGAGTTTTATAAAAGAGAAGTATTTTCGGGCTTTTAAGCCCTCAACAACCAAAAATGAAGAAATATTGTTTAAATGATGAAGTCCTTTAAATTTTTGAATAACACATGTGATAGTTGTCACGACCACTTCACAGTCGATAGCAATCACAAGTTTCAGTTTAAGTGTCTTGTTGATATGGAAAAGTTGCGATGCGATGCGATGTGGTCCCACCACGATCACAATCGCAAATCGCGGCAGCAAAGTTCCCAAGTGTCTTGTTGATATGAAGTGTTCCATGTGATGCGATGCAATCGCAATAGAAAATCGCAAAAGAACGTTGTAATATTCCGCATCCGAAAGTGTTACCGCCGATTATAATAGTTGCGATGCGATCGCAATTGCGCAATCGCAATCGCATTCACCATCCGCACCATCCGCCATATGTATGGTCTGATTGAGATTTTGCGATGCGATGCGATGTGGTCCCATCACAATCGCAAATCGCAATCGCTCATTTCATGTGTTCTCTACCATATGTTATTTTACGGTCGATGTTTGCGATGCGATCGCAATCACACAATCGCAATCACAACATCCGAAATATGCATTCTGCCATTCACATTTGTTTTCCGCCGATGCGATCGCCGATGTCGCTAATCGCACATCGCAATCGCAAAGGTCAGTCCGTTGATGTTTTCCGCTTATAAGTTTCATTGCGATGCGATTCGCCGATGCGATGTGGTCCCACCACAATCGCTCATCGTTGATCGCAACATCGCTGATCGCAAATCACAACATTGCAAGTTTTGTTTGTTCAACTGTTCCATCGATCGCCGATTGCCGATTGCGAAGTGGGCTCCATTCGTATATCGCGAACATAAAGTTTTAGGTTAAAATTTATGTTTCGGCAGTGTAACTTCATTTTTATTTTGTTTTTATGTTTTATTAAAGCCGCGCCATATAAAAAATGAAAGGCCCGTAGTATTGTAATATAATGAATGTATTGTATTGTTGTGTAGTGAAATAGCCAGCAGGCAAAGAAAAACAAAGTAAGACCAGAGAGCATTGTTTTGTGCGTTTTGAAAGATAGAGAGAAGTTTTTGAGAGCACTGCGCCTATAGCAGTCAATCATATTTTGTGAATCCCTCCAGTGAGGAAGAAAGTTGTAATAGTTTTTAGTTCTATTAATGAAATAGAAGAAAATTTTTATTCTGCAATCTTTGTCCATTTGTTCTCTGTGTTAGAAGGGGAGTATTATTCTCTCTATATTGTTATGGAATTATCAAAAATTCCAACATGGTATGAGAGCTTATCTAGGCTCTTTGAAGGTGTCAAAGAAGCTGAAGGAAGAAGAAGACTTGTTGCAGCAGCGCTCCAACAGCGTGAAAGCTTAGCAGAAGATTAAAGTCCAGGTATTTCTCAAAAAAACAGAGTTGTGGTTTTGTTTAAAAGAGTAGTCCTCAGAGAAAGAGTTTGTCTTTTAATGAAGGAAAGACAGTTTGTTTGAAAAGCACAATCAAGTTTATTTCAGAGTTCAATTTATAAGAAATGGCTAAACCAAGCACTAGTATGAGTATTGGAAATGTTCAGCTTCCACAATTTAATGGAAAGAATTATGATTATTGGGCCATTACCATGAAAGCCATATTTACCTCACAAGACTTATGGGAGTTTGTTGAAGATGGTTTTGATGAACCAGCTGATGAGCAGGCTTTTAATGCCTTAACTCAAGAAAAAATGATATATTGAAGAGCAATAGAAAGAAGGACTCTAAGGCCCTCTTCTATTTGTATCAAACAGTACATGAGAGTGTGTTTCCAAGAATAGTGGTAGCTAAGAGATCCAAGGATGCATGGGAAACCCTGAAGATAGCCTATCAAGGTATGGAGAAAGTGAAGACAACAAAACTATAGTTGCTGAGGAGAGATTTTGAAACTCTCTGTATGAAAGAGTCTGATAAATAGACTCGTTCTTCACACATGTGATTGGGATGGTCACACAGATAAGGTCCCATGGAGAAGCTCTTGAAGAAAGAAGGATTGTGGAGAAAATATTGAGGAGCCTACCCTCAAGGTTTGATGTTATAGTTACCACCATAGAAGACAAAGGATCTCTCAAAGTTCACAGTATATGAACTTCATGCCTCGTTGATGACTCATGAATAGAGATTGGAAAGATTAGTAAACCCATCACCAGAGCATGCCTTCAAGACCCAGATGCCTTTTGGAAGAGGAAGAGGTTAAGACAGAGGAAGAGGAAGAGGCAGAAGCCAAAAAAAAGGAGGAAGGAACAACCCTTCACATTCACATGGAAGGAGCAATAGTCAAAATCACAGCCACGGCCAATGCAACAGCCAACAAGGTGGACACCAACATACGCATGGACAAAGGTATGACAAATCCAATGTCCAATGTCAATATTGCAAGAAATATGGGCACTATGCCAATGAATGTAGGAAAAAGAAAAATGACATGAATAATAGGCAAAATGCTAATGTAGCAAAAGAAGAAAAGAACCCAAAGAATGTAATGTTAACATGTAATGTAGCACAAGATAGACAAGATGATGTATGGTTCTTAGATTCAGGCTGTAGTAATCACATGACTGGAAACATAGCAATGTTTTCCAATCTTGATGAAGAAGTTAAATCAGAAGTAACCACAGGAACTGATACTAAGATTTTTGTCAAAGGAAAAGGCAGAGTTAGTATTCGTGCAAGGAATGGTGAGCAAAAATTTGTGCCAGATGTTTATTATGTTCCTGGTTTGAAGTGTAATCTTTTGAGCATTGGGCAGCTCATAAACAAAGGTTACAAAGTATTGTTCAAGAATGATGTGTGCACAATAATGGATATACCTCCAAGCAAGAAGATTATTGCTGAGATATAAATGACCAGCAATAGAATGTTTCTACTCAAGCTCAACACTAACTTGAAGGGAAAAGGAAAGAGTGTAGCAGCTGTAACACAAGAGGTCTTTCAGAAGGAAGTGAAAGATGAGAACTGGTTATGGCACTTGAGATTTGGAAATCTCAATTTTGGAGGATTAAATTTGTTGCACAGAAAAGGAATGGTAAGAGGTCTACCATTGATTGAGAAACCTGACAGCCTATGCGAAGGCTGCATCTTGGGAAAATAGAGAAAATTTGCCATCAGGGAAAAGCATAAGGGCGAAAGCACCCTTAGAAATTATTCATTCGGATTTATGTGGGCCGATGCAAACAACATCAGTTTCAGGCAACAATTACATGCTGACCTTCATAGATGATTTCACAAGGAAAGTGTGGGTTTATTTTCTGAAATATAAAAGTGAAGTCTTTGAGAAATTTTGCCACTTTAAAGCTCTAGTAGAGAAATAGAGTGGGCAGCATATAAAAGTTCTTAGAACTGATAGAGGAGGTGAATATATCTCAAAAGATTTCTTGCGTTTTTGCAGAGAGAATGGCATACACAAAAAATTTACTACAAGGTACACACCACAACATAATGGTGTTGCTGAAAGGAAGAATTGAATCATAATGAAAATGGTGAGAAGTATGTTGAAGGCAAAACACTTGCCAAATGAGTATTGGGAAGAAGCAACAAATTATGTTGTGTATATTTTGAATAGATGCCCAACAAAAGCTGTAATGAACAGAGTTGCAGAAGAAGCATGGAGTGGAAGAAAATAGGGAGTCACCCACATGAGAGTTTTTGGATGTGTGGCATATGCACACATTCCAGATAAGTTAAGGAATAAGTTAGATAGTAAGGGGGAGAAGTGCATCTTCCTTGGATATTGTGAAGATTCCAAAGGATATATATTGTATAATCCATCCTCAAAGAAGTATGTGATAAGCAGAGATGTTCAGTTCATTAAAGAGGAATAATGGGATGGAAACATTGAGAAAACAGTCAATGTTAAAGGCTGTTTGTCTCATGATGAAGATGAGGAAGATATCGCTGAAAATAACACCTTATCGGTAGCACAACCTCCACCAACACAAGGATAGCAAGGGACACCTCAAGAAGGAGTAAGAACACCCTTGAGAAGAAATAAGAGTGCTTCTCCAAGCACACCACATGGAGCAGAATTGAGTGCTTCTTCAAGCAAAACTACACCAAATGAAAGAGGAACAAGATTCAGAAATTTAAATGAGATTTATGAGTAGGAAGCGGAAAATGAAGGTATGAACTCCTTATTTGCTTTGTATTGTCAAGTTGATGATCCTATTCATTTTTAAAATGCCATAAAAGATAGAAAATGGATAGAAGCTATGGATGATGAAATTAATGCCATAGAGAAGAACAAAACATGGGAGTTGGTTGATCTCCCAGAAGGAAAAGAAGTCATTGGAGTTAAGTGGGTTTACAAGGCCAAAATCAATGCTGAAGGTAAGATAGAAAGACACAAGGATAGACTTGTTGTCAAGGGATATAAGCAGCAACATGGAAGAGACTATGAAGAAACTTTTGCACCAGTTGCAAGAATGGAAACAGTGAGAGCAGTGCTATCCATAGCAGCACAAAACAAATGGAAGTATACCAGATGGATGTAAAATCCACATTTTTAAATGGAGTTTTAATGGAAGAGGTATATGTGGAACAACCTCTCGGCTATGAGAAAAAGGGACAAGAACACAAAGTGTGCAGATTGAAGAAATCTCTTTATGGGTTGAAGCAAGCACCAAGAGCATGGTACAGTAGGATAGATTCCTATCTACTGGAAAATGGGTTTGAAAAATGTGATGGAGAACCCACATTGTACATCAAAGAAAAGGATGGTAAGATGCTCATTGTTGTGTTATATGTTGATGATGTAATATTCACAGGTAATGATGATTACGTCAGTGAAAATTTTAAAATAGTCATGAAAGAAGAATTTGAAATGACTGACATGGGATTATTAAGATACTTCTTAGGAATAGAAGTAGAATAGAATGAAAAAGGGATTTTTATCTCTCAAGTAAAGTATGTGAATCAAATTTTGGAAAGATTTAATATGTAAGAGTGCAAAGCTGCAATTACTCCCACAGTGATGGGATTGAAGTTGAGTAAAGATGACAGCAGCAAGGATTTTGATCCAAGTTTGTATAAAAGCATAGTTGGAAACCTCATCTATTTGACTGCAACTAGGCTGGATATTATTCATGCCATTAGTTTGATTTCCAGATTTATGGAGAGGCCAAAAGAAGCACATTGGCAAGAAGCGAAGAGAATTTTTAGGTATGTAAAAGGAACTAAAAGGTATGGGTTTTTATATACTACTTCAGAAAATTATGAGTTAATTGGTTACACTGACAGTGACTAGGCTAGGAGTGTAGATGATCGGAAAAGCACTTCTGGTTATGTTTTTCATATGGGTTCAGGAGCCATTTCATGGGCTTCTAAGAAACAACCTATTGTAGCATTATCTACAGCAGAGGCAGAGTATGTGGTAGCTACAGCAGCAGTGTGTCAAGCAGTATGGATGAGAAGGATGTTGAGGAATTTGTGTCAAGAACAAGTAATGGGCACAGTGATTTATTGTGATAATAGCTCAGCTATTGCATTATCAAAGAATTCTGTGTTTCACAAAAGAACGAAGCACATAGATGCCAAGTTTCACTATATCAGAGAATTGGTGAACAATGGAGAAATTGTTTTAAAACATTGTAGAACATAGGAGAAATTTGCAGACATTTTGACAAAGCCATTGGGGAAGAAGACTTTTGAATACTTAATAAAATTCTTGGGTATGATTGATAACCCAGTAGCTGACTTTAAGGAGGAGTGTTGAAAATATTAGTGTCACCTGCGTACCCTGTGTAGGTAAAAACAAAGTACAACAGGGATAGCAGCAGAAGGTTGAGTGCACAACACTGTGTATTCAAGAAGAATGGAGAAATAGTAAGGAAGGAATTAATTTTTGATGGGAAGTAGCCACCATTGCAGAGGAGGAGAAGTTATGTTTGTATGGGCATAGCCGGTTTTGCAGAGAAATGAAGACTTTTGTGGTTCAAACCACGCAAGAGCAGAGTTTTATTAAAGAGAAGTCTTTTCGGGCTTTCAAGCCCTCAACAACCAAAAATGAAGAAATATTGTTTAAACAACGAAGTCCTTTAAATTTTTGAATAAGACACGTGATAGTGGTCCCTACCACTTCACAGCCGATCACAATCGCAAGTTTCAGTTTAAATGTCTTGTTGATATGGAAAATTTGTGATGCGATGCGATGTGGTCCCACCATGATCGCAATCGCAAATCGCGGCAACAGAGTTCACAAGTGTCTTTTTGATATGAAGTGTTCCGATGCGATGCGATGCAATCGCAATAGCAAATCGCAAAGGAATGTTGTAATGTTACGCATCCAAAAGTGTTACCGCCGATTATAATAGTTGCAATGCGATTGCAATCGAATTCACCATCCGCACCATCCGCCATATGTATGTTCCGATTGAGAGTTTGCGATGCAATGCGATGTGGTCCCACCATAATTGAAAATCGCAATCTCTCGTTGCATGTGTTCTCCACCATATGTTATGTTACGGTGGATGTTTGCGATGTGATCGCAATTGCACAATCACAATTGCAACATCCGAAGTATGCATTCCGCCATTCACATTTGTTTTCCACCGATGCAATCGCCGATGTCGCTAATCGCACATCACAATCCCAAAGGTCAGTCCGTTGATGTTTTTTCGCTTATGAGTTTCATTGTGATGCGATTTGCTAATGCGATGTGGTCCCACCACAATCGCTCATCGCGCAATCGCAACATCATTGATCTCAAATTGAAACATTGCATGTTTTGTTTGTTCAACTGTTCTGCCGATCGCCGATTGCCGATTGCGAAGTGGGCTCCACTCGTATATCGCGCACATAAAGTTTTAGGTTAAAATTTATGTTTCGGCACTGTAATTTCATTTTTATTTTGTTTTTATGTTTTATTAAAGCCACACCATATAAAAAATGAAAGGCCAGTAGTATTGTAATAGAATGAATGTATTGTATTTCTGTGTAGTGAAATAGCCCGCAGGCAAAGAAAAACACAGTAATACCAGAGAGAACTATTTTGTGCATTTTGAGAGACAGAGAGAAGTTTTCGAGAGCATTGCGTCTGTAGCAATCAATCATATTTTGTGAATCCCTCCAGTGAGGAAGAAAGTTGTAATAGTTTTTAGTTCTGTTAATTAAATAGAAGAAAAGTTTTATTCTGCAATCTCTGTCCATTTATTCTTTGCGTTAGAAGGGGAGTATTATTCTCTCTATATTTTTCTGGAATTATCAGAAATTCCAACATGTATGTCTTTCTAGGTATTATAGTGATATGTAATTTTCATGTTACATAGATTTATGTACATACAACACACTCCAACTCATGGAGTTACTAGGTGCAAAACTCTTTAATAGATAAATAAAAAAATTACATATAGGCTTGCTACCACTACAACTGGAATATCAGGCTACAATATGATCTTGGGTGTATTTTACTCCAAAACACTCTCACAATATTAGCTTGTTTTTTCCACTACCATTCAGCCTTTGATTTTTTCATAATGTCTTTAGAAAACACTATCAACTACTTTTCTTGGACTAAACTCCAAATATTTCTATGTCACATTTAGTACCTCTCTATCATCCCTAATGAAAAACTCGTCATTCCCCTCCAAAAATTTATCCTATAATCAACACTTGGTTTTCTCTATTGAAATCAGAAATTGATTAAAGAACAAATAAATGCACACAGAACTAAATTGAAAAATGAAAACCAACACATAAATAAATACACAATTATTTACGTGGTAAAACCTTGAGAGGGTTTCAAGGAAACCTCCACGGGGCAAGGGATTGGAAACTCTATTAATCAATAATAATTCTTCATAGTTACAAGCCTCTCGAGTCATCCCAATTTAATACTGGCTACTTCGTTACATAACTTCCTCTTCATTATAAAAATGACTAATCGGTAAATTACATTAATTACATAATTAGTTGTCATATTTCAACAAACTCCACCTTGACAACAATTTTCCTAATCCCTTGTCCATTGCCATTCATCATCTCTTCTGCAAGCCAAGAGAAGCGAGACACCATCTCAGCTTCTCTACTGTAAATGGCTTCGTGAATATGTCTGCATGATTTTCCTGTGTACGGAACTTCTTTAGAACTACTTTGTCGCCATCGATTACATGTCTCACAAAGTGATACCTTACATCAATGTGCTTGTTCTTGTTGTGATAGGCTGGATTTGTAGCCAAATGAATAACAATCTCGCTATCACAGAACGCATTCAATTTCTCCTGCATCCTTCCAATCTCATCAAGCATTCATTTTAACCAGATTTCCTCTTTACACGCATCTGAACTAGCTATATACTCTCATTCAATAGTGGACAAAGCAACTATCTCTTGAAGCTTTCACATCCAGTTAATTGCTCCACTTGCAAGAGTAAAAACATAACCTCTAGTAGACCTCCTTTTTTCCAAATCACCTGCATAATAAATATCCACATATCTGCAAAATGAACCTTCAAGACCATCAAAGATGATGCAATGGTCACTTGTGCGTCTCAAATACCGAAGCATCCATTTCACTGCTCATCAACATTCTTCCCCTGGATTTTCCATGAACGTGCTCACAAATCCAACTGCATGTGAAATGTCAGGTCTTGTAGATACCATCGCATACATAAAGTTTCCTACCACATTTGCATATGGTACACGAGACATATACTTATTTTCTTCATTTGTTCTAGAACTTAAATTCGAAGAAATATTAAAATGAGAAGCTAATGGAACATTAACAGGTTTCACATTGTTCATACCGAAATTTCCAAGTACTTTCTCCACATACTTCTGTTGTGATAACTAGAGCTTACCATTATTCATGTCTCTATGTATCTACATGGCCAAGACATGTTTTTCCACTCCAATATCCTTCATATCAAATTTCCTAGAGAGTTGAGCCTTTAACCTGTTGATTTCTTCCATGCTTTTACTTGTAATAAGCGTATCGTCAACATACAACACCAAGATAATGAATATGCCATTGAAAATTTTGAAGTATACGCAATGATCATACTCAATTCTGATAAAATTATGGCTCACCATGAAGGAGTCAAAATTATTGTACCATTTCCTGGGCGATTGCCTCAGACCATACAATGATTTCCCGAGCTTGCAAACTAATCTTCTGCTGCGACCTTGTACAAAACCTTCTGGTTGATCCATATATATATCTTCTTCCAAATCACCATTAATAAAGGTTGTTTTAACATCTAATTGTTCTAACTCTAGGTCAAGTAATGTAGTTAGTGCTAACACAATACGAATAGAAAGAAGTTTAATGACTCGTGAACAAATCTCATGAAAATCAATACCTTCAGCTTGAGAATACCCTTTTGCAACCAACCTCGCCTTATACATATCAATACTTCCATCAAATTTTCTCTTCAACTTGAAGACCCATTTTCACCCAACAACACTTCTCCCTTTCGGAAGCTCTACAAGATCCCAAGTATTGTTCTTGGCTAAGCAATCCATTTCTTCTTCCATATCCTTTTTCCATTTCTCGCTATCTGCATCATCCACTGCTTCTCGGTAACAAGAAGGTTCCCCTTCTTCAATAATCAATGCGAAAGATGAAGCAGAATCTTCATACCTTTTGGGTGTTCTTCTTTCCCTTGTAGACCTTCTTAGTGTGACTGGTTGCTAAATTGGTTCTACAATTTCTGTAGTTTCCTTTGATTCTTCACATTTTTCATCATAAGTCTCTCCTTCCTTTCTTTTTTTCTGGAAAAATTTTAGTCTTTAATTGAATTTGCTGATTTGGTGATACCTCTTCCTATTAAAATTTTCCAACTATCCGATTTTATAAGAGAAGATTCATCAAATGTTACATCTCTACTAATGAAAATCTTCCATGAAGAAGGATCCCATAACCTATATCCTTTCACTGCATAATCACACCCAACAAAGACATAACATTTCGATTTTGGTTCTAACTTTGAATGTTGATTTCTAGGAATAAGAGAATATGCATCACAACCAAAAATCTTCAAATGCGAATAATCACAAGACTGACCCGATCAAACTTCTTTAGGAATTTTTCAATTTATGGCAACAAAAGGTGATCGGTTAACTAAATAACAAGCAATAGATATTGCTTCTGCCCATAACTCCTTTTTCAGGTTAGCATTGTTGATCATGCTTTTGGATCTTTCCATAAGAGTCTAATTCATACGTTCAACAACGCCATTTTGCTGAGGAGTATAAACAACAATTTTATGTCTAACAATCCTTCATCCTTACAAAATTGTTCAAATTATAAAGAAGTAAATTCACTGCCATTGTGAGTTCTTAAACATTTAATTGATTTTCCTTTTTTATTTTCCACCATAGCTTTAAATTGTTTAAAAACATTAAATACATCAGCTTTCTTTTTCAACATATAGACCCAAACTTTCAGAGAGAAATCATCAATAAATGTTAAGAAATATAATGCACCTCCATAAGACACAGTAGGAGATGGTCCTCAAAGATCAGAATCAATGTATTATAAAACTTGTTTACTATTATGATTTCCAATTTTAAACCTTTTTTTTACATTATTTTCCATACACGCAATGTTTACAAAAATACAACTTCAAGGATTTCAAATCAGGAAGCAACTTGCGGTTCATCAGTACCTGAAGACCTTTCTCGCTCATGTGACCCAACCACTGATGCCATAGATGAGAACCTTCTTCTTCTTTTTCTGATACAATTGTTGCTTCACTAACTTGAGTGCTTCCATTGAGTCTGTAAATATTTCCAACCTTTTCTGCGTTCATAACAACCAAGGCACCTTTTGAGACTTTCAGCAGTCCATTATGACCTAGAAATTTATAACCATTTGAGTCCAAAAATTCCAAAGAAATTAAGTTTTTCTTTAATTCAGGTACATGCCTAACATCGATAATGTTTTAACTATATCATCATACATTTTAATTTTTACATTTCCCATTTTATAAATCTCACAAGATGCATTATTTCCCATAAACAAAAAACTACCATTTACGACTTCATATGAAGTAAACCAATTTATGTGCGGACTCATGTGATGAGAAGCACTAGAGTCTAATAGCCAATTTTCAACATCTTGAGAGACATTACAAATAGGTAGAGCTTCAGTTGTTGAAACTTCATCAATCATACCTGAATCAACCTGATTTTCTTCTTTATTCTGGTTTGCTAACTCCTTCTGTTTCCAATAGTCTTTCTTGAGGTGTCCAATTTTGTTGCAGTACCAACACTTTGATTTACACTTCATTCCACCCTTTGATTTTGATCTAGAAGAACCCCTTTCTTTCTCCCCTCTTTCCTTTGTCCTACCTCTAGCTACCATGGCTTCTGGTGCAGATGTTTCAATACTCAATTTTCTTTGTACTTCTTCAGATAACAGAGCTCCCACAACTGATTCAAATTTCAAAGAATCGACAGTGCTCAAACTGATTGAAGTTACGAAGTGGTCCCATGACTCGGGCAGAGAACACAAAAAGGTTATAGCCTTGTCTTCTTCCTGAATTTTAACTTCCATATCTAACAACTGGAAAATAAGTGTATTAAAAACATTTAAATTTTCTGCAACTTTTGTACCCTCCTTCATCCGAAGACTGTACAATTGTCTTTTCAAATAAATTCTATTGTTCAATCATTTGGTCATATACAAAGTTTCCAATTTTTCCCATAAATCTGCAGCTGTACTCTCTTCAAAAATATTAAAGAGAACTTCATCTGCCATGCATAACCTAATGGTACTGAGAGCTCGGGCATCCAAGTTCTCCCTGTTCGAATTTTTCATGCTTGCAGGTTTTTTCTTTACCTTGTCTAATTCTTTGTGCAACCCTTGTTGCACCAGCAAGTCCCTAATTTTCAGTTTCCATAATGCGAAATTGTGGTAATTTATCTGGTCATTTTAATTTTAAATTTGCTCAGTTACCTCAGTATTGTAAAATAACTTTAATGATGAAAAATGATGAAATACAAATTTTGAATGCAAAGTGAAAATTTAATAGTGTTTAATGATAGAAAATGTGAATACTAAGAATGAAGTCAATCACAAATAGTCTTCATTGTGATCAATATCAAACTATTTTCTTGTAATATTATTATTGTCACCCTTGTTATTTTTTTCATCTTTTCATATCAATTATATGAAAAGGATAGTTGAAACCATAAACAATTTAAATATTTAGCTCGAGTTGTTGTAGTAAACATCATGTGTTGTCTCTCTTTCTCTCCAATATTAATAGGTTGAGTTACTATAACAAAAAAATCAATGTACATTATCAATAATTGTTTTGTGCTTACACTGAAATCAATGAAAAATGTCAATAAAATCACTTTAAAATTAATGTACCATCATACATCCAATAACATCAACTTAGAAACCAAAATATACACTGAAATCAATGCATCTAATGTAGGAAATCAAATAAGATTAGAAAACAACATTTATGCCGAAATAAATGCATCTAATGCAAGTAATCAAATAGGATTAGAAATCAACATCTACACTCAAATCAATGCATCTATTGAAAGTAAGAAAACTGGATTAGAAACCAACATCTACACTAAAATCAATGCATCTAGTGCAAGCAATCAAATAGGATTAGAAATCATAATCTGCAGTGAAATCAATTCATTTAGTGAAAACAATCAAATAGGATTATAAATCATCTACACTAAAATCAATGCATCTAGTGCAATCAATCAAATAGGATTAGAGATCACCATCTACAATGAAATCAATGAATTTAGTGCAAACAATCAAATACAATTAGAAATCATCTACATTTATATAAATGCATCTAGTGCAAGTAATAAAACATCATTAGAAATCAACATCTACACTAAAATCAATGCATCTAGTGCAAGCAATCGAATATGATTAGAAATCACCATCTACACTACAATCAGTGCATCTAGTGCAATAAATCGTCTTCCCTCTCTCCCCCTCCATCTATATTTATATCTCCCTACATCTATCCTTATTTATGTCTTTATCTCACCACCCCAAACCCACACACTCTCTCACTCCATATCTATCAATCTCTTTGTCCCTCCCTCCTTGTCTCTGTCTATCTCTTCTTTCTCTTCACCTTCCATATATATATATATATATATATATATATATATATATATATATATATATATATATATATATATATATATATATATCTATCTCTCGTATGTCTCTCTATACCACCCCCAAACCATAAACTTTTTTTCTCCAATCTATCTATCTATCACTCCCTCCTCCTCCTCCTCTCTCTCTCTCCCTTCCCCTTCTCTCCATCTCCCCCATTTCTATATCTCTTCCCTTCTGATTTCCTCTCCCCATCCTTCTCCATATTCCTTATCACTCCCTCTCTCTCTATCCACCTTTCTCAGATATGTATTTATTATTACCTCCCTCCCTCTCCACCTCCATCTCCATCTCTCTTTCCCTACATCTCTACACTCTCTCACGTCCTCTCTCTCTTCCTTTCTCTCCCACCTCTCTCTCTCTCTCTCTCTCTTCACCTTCCAACTCTATTAATATATGACTCTCTCCCACCTTCTCTCCAACTCTCCTTATTGGTATATTTATCTCACCCCCAAACATTCACACTCTCTCTCCATCTCTCTCTTGTCACTCCCTCTCTCTCTTGTGAAAATTTCTCAATACAAAATTACATAAATCCTACTGCAGTATCTTGATTTACTTCTCCTACTTGTGATTTAATTGTACAAGTTATTTTTAGAAAAATATTCAGAAAATATCGAAGTAAAAACAACTAGCAGCCTACACAAATACAGATCATTTACTGAAACATAGCGCACATATGAAAAAGGACAAACATACTTTTTTGGGAAAATGTTCCCGGAAAAATCTAATGCGGGAAATATTCTGAGGGTTTATTATTATTAAGAAACAGTTCTGAGTACATCTAGGGTGCCATAATCTGGCTAACCCAACACAGAAAAACCTTGGAAATAAGAGATAAATGTGAGTTTTACCTCTTTGCAAGTCCTAACTGATCCATATGAGTCACTAATGAAACCCCAGTTAGAGCTGCGTAGTCTCTATGCTGGCACTGCATAAGCCTGTGTGGCCCTAGATGAAGGACTGTATCACCCTTCCTCTGCATTGATTAGCTTCTCCCAGAATCAAGTTTCAGCCTTACCTGCTTAGAAACCCCAATCTCCAGCTAATTTCAGACTGTCACTTGGAGGGTCTGTGTTTCCCTTGTGTGAGCCCTGCGTGGGCCTATGTCACCCTCTCTAGGGTCTGCATCACATCGTCTGGTGGTTGCGCTGCCTCCTCTGCATCTCTGTCGCCCTTACTATGCTTTGTACGCTTGGTCCTCCGACCAATCACTTCGTTTGCCCCTCATTTCTTCTCTAAATCACTTAGATCCGATCTTCATTCGAGAACTCCTCTGCGAGAAGAATTTGATCTCTTAGACTCTGTGTGTGTTTTCTCCAACTGACCCCAAGCCTTCCTTTAATACTTTTCTCGTAGATAAATCAACGGTCGTGATCTAATCACTAAACAATGACTAAGATTATAGAAAGCTTGATCCACGTCACTTAGAACATTCTCACCACATGTGTAAATTAATTCACTTTAATTTTTAAATTTCCTTAAGTTAGACTTAGGGTCCCCATTAAAAAATTTAATTATTTTAATAGCATTTACACTAGGTGGAATTTATCGAAATGATTTATAGGCCTTGGAGATCTCATGTGTTCTAGCCCCTCCAAAACGTTTCGAAGCTAGAGCACATATGATGCTATCCAAAATCTCAACACTCCCTTTTAGCGAGGAATGTGCTCTAACAACACTTCACAACTAAAGCTTCACCCTAATCTCTAGCATCGATCTTTGCACTATTGATGCTTGGCCTACTACCCTCCATCCACTGCGCTACTACTTTCTACACTGCTATGCATTTCAAAACCACTAACACTGCCACAACCATACTGAAGCTCCCTCTCAAATTCTTGCATCATGCTGCTTATAGCACTATCACTGCTAACTGCTGCACTGTAACTCAGTTGCTGAGATGTAAGAAAATGAAGGAAAAACACCCAATCACTGATAGATAATCCATTCTGGATTCATCTCACCACTAAAGCACCCTCTGTTGTTGCTATGCGTTGTCTCTCTAGAGCCTCTACACTGCCCCTCTGCGATGTTAAAGTCCCATCAGGCTCTGCATTGATGCTTCCACATTGGTGCTACCTCTCATCCATGTTGCTCCAGTCTTCAGCATCCCAACTGGTGAGCCCTGGTATTACACCAAGAGTGCTACAACTCCCAGGGGTTGTGCTACTTTACTTTATCAACTCGGGGTTCATACAAACTTGGAGGTGACAGTTCTATATATACATCAGATGCATTCTGTTCATGTCATCCTCTTCTACTTTACGAAATGGTTCTATTTCTTAAACTATGATAAAAAAAATAAAAAGTAAATTGCTCGAAGGAAATGAAAAAAAGGAAACTAACTTAATTTGAAGAAAATAAATGACGTAAATGAAACTAAATTAAAATTTTGAAAAGAAATGACAGGAAGGAAACTAAACTAAATTGTTGAAAGGAAATGATAGAAATGAAACTAATTTAATATGCAGAAAGGAAATGACAGAAAGGAAATAAACTAAGTTCCACCTAGCTAGGCCAATTGGCTAAACACCCCCTACTTATCTTATACTGTTATCTACCGTGCTTCTATCCATGTAGCTAAGCTAACCATGACTTAATTCTAATTGAGAAACTGTTGATTTTCAGCTTGGAGAAAAAAGGGGTAAAGGTGCTAACAAAAGGCTCAACACATTAAACAAGGCTTAGAGGTGGAAAGAGCAAGTTTAAACCTTATTGAAGCTTTATTATGGTGAAAAAATGATTTGGAGTGGAATTATTTAAAAAGTGTGACAGTGGAGTTGCGATGGAGGGTGATCACAATCGACGTTTGGAGCAGTAAAGGCTAACAGGAACAAAATAAAAAGTGCAATTTGTGATGTGCGATGTGGCGGATGACGTGGCAGTGTGACCAGCAGCGGGGTACAGAGAAATATCGCAATCGGAAGTTGGGAGTCATAAGTGTTAATGGGAAAAAAAAATAATGAGATTTGCAATTTGCGATGGGAATAAAAGCTGCGGAATGCGATTTTCGATAGGGATGATGTGGAAGAGTGCTACAGTGATGTCACAATCGGCGATGGGGAGCGGTAATTATTAATGGAAAAGAAATAAAAAATGCGATTGCGATTTGCAATGCAGCGGAATTATCACAATCGGCATTGGAGTGGTAAGTCTTAAGGGAAACCAATAGAAACTACGATTTGTGATTTGTGATTTTGCAATATTGCAATATCGCAAGGTTGGCGGAGAAGTGATAGTGCAATTGGGAGGAGAGTGTGAAGTGCAAAATGAGATAGCGTGAATTTCGAGGAGGAAATGTGGAGGTCAAAATTTAAAGTGTTTGAAGGGTTTTGAAGTTAAAATGGTTGCGATAGTTGCGAAAAGCGAAAAGAAGGGATAGAAGGTGAACTTTAAGGTTTTGGGGGAGTTTTCGAGAATAAAAAGGGTGCAATAGCTGCGATAAGAGAGAAGGAAGGAATAGAAGGAATAACCACTATGCACACGTGGTGTAACATAGTGCACCAGAGCATAACAGTAGAGATGGAAGTAAAATGCAAGATGAAGTGGGAGGTGTTGGAGAAATTTTATGGGACTGTTGAGACTTATTCCTGTAATCAAACCTGTTGATTCATGTATGAAAATATATAAAATACGTGGTAAAAACAGTGAATAGAAAGCATTTTTTTTGGGTCTGTGGGAAGGTTCGCCCTCCTCGAGCTCTATTAACATAGATGAGAAGGGGGTCTTGATCCACAACGTTTTTTTTTTGTCCTCTATTCCATTAGTCACAAGAAAATGAAACCTACAATAGCACACTGAAAGAAAAACTAAACAACAACTTGAAACATAAACAAAATTATCAGAAGTGGAACTAACGAAATGACAGAAAGAAGAGAAAAAATATAGTAGAGAGGCCAAGGCACATGGATTGGGCCCTAACCCACGAGCCTAGCTCTCTGAAACTTAAATCAGTAAAATGAAATCAATCTTATCATTTCATAAAAGAATAACCTCATACATTTCTGAAAGTTTCATCACTGAGTAAAATAATAAAAATTTCAATAGCTTGCAACAAAGTTCTGACTAGAATCGACCCTTCCTAGCTCTAGATTTGCTCTATTTATTCTATAGGGCAGCTACCAATAACTCCCTAGAAAATAGTGATGGAGTCCACTTAACTCCAAGTAAAAAAATATTGAGCACGCTCCTCTTTGAGTTGCTTGACTGCCTCTCGAACTCAAATTTTTGAAGAGAATCCTTGGGATCCTTTGGCTGCTTTTGAGGTTAAGGAGGGTGGAAAATCCTCCTATAATTTCTCCTTGCTGTCTACTCCAAATATTTATGATAAAATCATTATCAAAATTCTTAATAATTCATGATTTTCTGCATTCAACCTCATATTAGGAACTCATAGTATGTTAGCCTTAATCACCGCCTATACTAGCATCATAAACCAAATAATAATAAAAATTCAAGAAAAAGAGATCTAAGAAGGAAAAAAGGTGACCATTAACCCCTCAAAATATGTCTAATGATGGAGCTCATCGTCACCGCCCTACTGAATCATTTCTCATCCTCTTAGCAACTAATCCTCCTCCTACATTTCCTTCAAGGCTTTGAGATCCCCCCTGATTTCCTAAGGAAGAAGTGTGGGAGTTTCCCCAAAGGGGTAGAAATCATTATTATTTTCTGCATTCTCCCATTCTCTATCTTATGCAGCTGTGTCCTTTTCATCATTCAACCCCAATAGAAAATGTGGGCTGAGATTTGGTCCCAATCATTATATTTTTTTGCCTGCATGGCCCTCTTGTATAATGGTTCCCTTTCCAATGCACCCCTCAGTATTTTTGGGGTATGGTACTCCATGTCCTTGAGGCTATGAGGGAGGTTGTTCAATCTCCTCTGGCTAGCCTAAATGCACTCATATTTTATCTACCTAGAAACATCATCAAATCGGCCTATTAACTATGTTTGAGTGTGAAGGTAGCTTTCAAATAGTGCAGGTTCCCTTTCAATCTCTTGATGGTTAAGGATGACTCCTCTTGGGATGAACAATTCCAGTCTGATATGTAAGGGTTCTCTATTTCTTCTTCTCATGACCCTCCATATCTCTTTTGCTCTAGTGTCCTTATTCATCATCCAAGATACTAAAGCCATCAACTCCATATCCCCCATTGTAGGATCGGGGTCCCAAGTATCAAGATTTGTCAGCACAATGTTATGCACATAAAACTCTACCACCTTTTCCCTATCAACCATGTTAGCTTGCTTGTAGAAATCCATGACTTGCCTACAATCCTGGAAAGGTAGTGATTGGCATGGGAGGCTAGAGTTTTGATTTGAAATAGGAGCCATTGCTCCTTGAGGTACACATCATATGAGTCATGAGGGAATTTGTGCTGAAAGGATTCTATGCATAATTCTTCCATGGTTGCTACTTGCTGCCCTTTTTGCTGCAATTGCTCCTTCAGTGCTACATTTTGTGCATGTTACTTTTGCAACTGCTCCTTTAGAACTGTTTCTTTGATTCTTTCCTCCTCCCTTGGTGATTCTTTAATGATAGTCGGTCTCGTGGGAGGAGTTTATGTCTCTCCCTGACTTATTCTCTGATTCTTGTCAGCTCTGAAATGCATAGAGGTATGCCTTTTTCTCTTTGCTCTTAGAGGAGCTAAGGTGGAAAATATCTCGTTGTCTTGAGGGGATGTGGTGATGTGTTGTGAGTCTGCTTCTTGCTCACTTTCTGTCACCTTTATGACTTCTATCTCTATTTCCATTTCTTTCGTTTCTCCTTGTCCCTCTGTCTCTTCCTCTTCTTCTTCTTGTTCCTCTTTTGGTTCTTCTTCTCCTTCTTCTCTTTTTTCTCTTAGGCTAGGAGAAAAACTTCCCTTGGTCCCTTGCTACTGCGTGTGATATGTGGTATAATTTGGAAGCTACCTCGATTGTTGATGATGTTGTTATGATGTTGCTGCTGCTGCACATTGTTCAAACATGCATCCCCCTCTCGGTATTATTGTGCTACAGGCTCCCTTCGGTCTCTTTCCCTCCAAAATTCTCAAGTCACTGGTTTGGATGACACAAGATCTCTTTTTATTAGATTGCACAACTAATTTTGGATCGCTTATGTAACTCAGCTTAGCTCCAGTTTATGTTGTAGAAAGTTGGACCCTCTTCTTGTTAACTAGTTAATACTATGTGTCTCCTCCCCTCGTTCTCCTCTACTCCACTTGATTTAATTTTTTTCTTTTGCATGCCTAGGTGGCATAACTTTGCAGTTCTCCCTAGTCATATTTCACGATGGTGGCCAAGCGAACTAGTCACCTTTCTGCCCCTTTTATTTATGGCTATTATGGATGCATAGTGAGGGGTGAGAAGTTATACCTAACTTTACCTGTTGTTGTCAATGTGTTTGCATGAGCTAGAATTTGGAGACAAGCCTCATATATGTTGCGTTCTTCCTTATTTTCTTGTTTTTTGAGTGAGAAGCTTGCTGAATGAGAAAGTCTCTGAGTGAGATGCTGATCTTTCTTGCTGTTTTTTTCTCATTGTAGATTCTGTGTGGGGGTTCTCTAGATTCCATGGGTGGCACTCATGTCTTTCTTGTGGTCTTCTTTATCAGTTCCTCCCTTTGTTTTTTCTTGCTGTTCATGAAAAAAAATTTGCGCTGTAGGAATTCCTTGATGTTTGTAGCAGTCTGTGTTTTGCTTTCCTTGCTACATTGTGCTCAGGAATGGAGGAATATGTTTTATGGAGGTGATGGAGGAAGTTATCGAAATGAATGGAGTGAATGATGGGATGGATGGTAAAATAGAAGAAGGGAAAAGAAGATGAATGTTCCCATGTGTTTCTAGAAACCATTAATAACCTGCAAAACAACAAACACAAAAAAAATAGAGATGCACATGTATTTTTTTTGTTTCTGTTTTTTTTTTTTTTTTTTTTTTGGGAAGAAGGTGGGCTGCCTCCATGGAGGTTTTCAACCCATAGACTTGCCTTGGGTGCCTGAGAGAGGTTTTCACCCATGGATATTTATTCTATTTTTCTTCTTTTTTCTTTTTTGAGAGAAAATGAGTTGCCTCCATCGAGGTTTTCAACCCAAAAGCTTGCCTTGGGTGCCTCAAAGAGGTTATCACCCATGGATATTTATTTTTTCATTTTCCTTTTTTTTCTTTTTCCTGTTCTCTTTTTTATCTCTTTTTTTTTCTTTCCTTTTTTCATGAGGTGTGGGAAACTATGGAGTTTCCCATCACATGCACCTCTCTGCTTATTGAATTTATGAACTCTGCCCTTGACAAAGGCTTCTTGTATATTTTAAGTATGTGAACATTGACAAGCAAGGGGATTCCTTCCTCATCTATGGTTTTTATTTGAACTGCGCCATTATCAAAAAAAAATTCCACTGTGTAAGTTCATAACCATCTTGTCATCAGTTTTCCTTTGAAATCTTTAAACCTTGAATCATACAAAAATGCCTAATATCCTTCTTGGAAGGTCTTTTCTTTGATGTTCTTGTCATGCTAGACCTTCCTTTGTAGCTAAACTACCTCAGTGTGAATAAGTGCTTGCATTCTGAACTCGTCCAATCCATTTACTTGTAGCAACCTCTATTTTTGGGAATTTTATAGATCTAGATTTAATTCAGCTTCCATTCTTAAAGTATTGAATTCAAACTCAACTGAAAGTAGAGCTTTCTTACCATAGACTAGTTCATAAGGAGTGAATCTTGTTGTTGTCTTCCAAGTGGTGTTGTAGGCCCAAGTAGCTTCTACCAATATGTCTACCCAATATTTTCTGCTGCTACTCACAACCTTGGTGAGAATGCTCTCTAAAGCTCTGTTATTTACTTCTACTTGGCCATTCTCCCGAGGGTGATAGGCAGTAGAAGTTACATGCTTAATCTTGTGCTTCCTCAAAATATTCTCAATGAGGTGAGAGGTGAATTGTGCTCCTTGATCAGTGACTATTTCTTTGGGGTACCCAAACTTGTAAAACACATTCTCCCTAAAAAATTCTACTACTTTTTCCTGAGTTGCTACCTTCATTGTTTTTGTTTTAGCCCACTTTGTCATGTAATCAGTGCAGACTATGATATACTTATTTTTTTTGGATGGTGGATGGATAGGTCCAACAAATTCCATGCCCCATTTTTCAAATGGCTTAAGAGCCACCTTAGGGTGAAAAGGAATCTCATCCCTTTGCATGGGTTTCCCCATTATTTAGCACTGGTCACACCTGCTAGTGTATCTTCTGGAATCTTGGTGAAGGGTAGGCCAATAGTATCCTTCTTGCAAAAATTTGTAAGTAGTTCTTTTTGCATCAAAATGGCCTTCACATCGGTTGTCCTGACATTC
Source organism: Pinus albicaulis (assembly GCA_034641835.2). Classification (NCBI taxonomy): domain Eukaryota; kingdom Viridiplantae; phylum Streptophyta; class Pinopsida; order Pinales; family Pinaceae; genus Pinus; species Pinus albicaulis. Next base: position 1,734,808,538 of record CM076575.1, on the reverse strand, counting down.
AGAGAGGATATAAAAAAATTCTTGCTCCCTCACACATCTCCTTAGGATTTGATCAGGGCCTTGCTTGAAAAGGTTTCCCCCAATCCATGTGAAAGGGGTGATTTTTCTAATGATTCTGCTCCTCTCCCTAAATGAAAAATTAGGAGGGATTCTCCCAGCAACCAAGTAGTTGGCTATATCAAAAAACCATGGTGAGAGTGTTGATATAGCAAAGAGACGCTCATCTAGCAGCTAGTCATCCACCATTCCTTCTTCACTTGCAGGGAGAGCTAACTTGGACAAAAAATATGCAACAACATTCTCCTTTCCAAGTATATCAACAATAGTCAAATCAAATTGCTGCAAAAGTAAGAACCATCTAATTATACTAGCATTAACATCCGCTTTGTTCATTAAATACTTGATGGATGCATGGTCAGTGTGAACAAAGGTATGATATCCAGTTACATAATGCATGAATTTGTTCAAAGCATGGACAATGGCTAACATCTCCTTCTTAGTAACAATATAATTTAGTTCAGCCTTGGACAATTTCTTGCTGATGAAATAAATGGCATAAGGGATCTTGTCTAATTGTCCTAATGTTGCCCCTATAGCTTGGTTGGATGCATCAGTGTGAATGTGGAAAGGCAGAGTCTAATTTGGACCTCAAAGGATGGGGGAAGTAGTCAACTTTCCCTTAATGAGCTTGAAAGCCTCTTGAAAAGGACCAGACCAAATAAACTCAGAATATTTGGCCAATAACCCAAATAATGGCGAAGCCATGCTGAAATATTTGATGATCCTTCTATAGTAACTAGCTAAGCCTAAGAAAATCCTGAAATATTTTTTATTTTGAGGAGTAGGTACCCTTTTGATGATAGTGATTTTTTCCAGGTCTACCTGTATTCTTGCTTGGGATATGGAGTGTCCTAATACAACCCATGTTTTCTTAAGTAATTCACACTTTTCTGGACTCAAGGAGAGACACATATCAATGCACCTTCTTATTACTTTACCCAAATTGGAGAGAGATTCCTAGAATTCATCCCCATATGATGTGAAATCATCCATGTATATTTCGACAAAGTCATGGAATAACTTAGAAAATATGATCAGGACATCTCTTTGGAAAGTAGTTGGGGAAATGCACAACCCAAAGGGTAGGACTCTATAAGAAAAGGTACCCCAGGGGAAGGTAAAGTAGTCTTATCTTGGTCTTCAGGGCTGATTTGAATATTATTGTACCCACTGAACCCATCTAAGAAGAAAAATAACTTCTTCCTCACAAGGCCATCCAGGACTTGGTCTATATAGGGCAAAGGGAGATGGCCTTTCTTGGTGGCTTTGTTAAGTTCTCGATAATCAAAACAAATTCACCACTTCCCATTCTTCTTTGGGACTAGGACAAGAGTAGATACCCACTCACTGTCGGTTATAGGATATATGAACCCCACATCCAATAGTTTCTGGAACTCTTCTTTGAATATGTCCTTCAGATTCAGTTTCATCCTTCTTTGGGTTTGTCTCATAGGCTTGCATCCTTCTTTGATGTAAATATTATGTTTTCACACTGAAGGATGCACCCCCTTCATTTCCTTGTAATCCAAAGAAAAATTTTCTAGATTCTCTTTCAAAAACTGGCATAGCTGCTTCTCTTCTTTGTTCGAGAGGTTTGGGTTGATTTTCAGAGATCTGGATGGGCCAAACTCAATAGCCTTGGTGGATTCATAGGTTGAATCAACTGAGTTCACTTCCATTCAAGGTTGGATTTCAGACTCTTTGTTAAGGTTTCGAGAGGAATGTTAGTGGAGGACCAGTTTTGAATGGCATGGTCGATGAGTTCATCTTCATCAAGCTGCCCCCCTCTAAGAATAGCATCTATGGTACACATAGGGGTAGTGTTATGTAACTCATCTTCCTCATCCTCCAACCATATAGGGAGATCATTATCAATGGAATGTTGGGCTGGAGGATATAACACTAGTTTTTTAGACAGAGGCCCATTTTTTATAGTCATTTTTCTGGCCTGAACACTAATGTAAGCATCTACATTGGCTAACCAAGGTCTCCCTAAGATGAGAGGATAACCATTAAACTTGGTTTTTGGTTGTAGGACTAGGAAATATATAGGATACTACCAAGAGTCAATGGTAACCATAACATCCTCAACAATTCGTTCTAGAGTTACCTTGGACCGATCTGCAAGTTGCAGAACTATTGTGGTTTTCCTCAAAGTCCCTTGGAGATTAAGTTTCAACATAGTTTCTTTGGTCATGACATTGATGGCAGCCCTAGATAAAATCAAAGTGTTGGGGACTATGACACCATTTATATTCACATCAACAACTAGACTACCAGGGTCCAGGTACTTTGGAAATATCACCCTTCCCAGCATTAGGTCAGACAGTTGTCCTACCACATTGATGGTGGGGGTATCTCTCTTCCTTCTCCCAGGTTTTTTGAAGAAATTTTATTTGATGAGCTTAATGTAGATAGGGACATACTTAATGGCCTAGAGAAGTGGTATCCTTACACACAAATTTTGCAGTTCTCCCAGGAATTCAATCTCATATGGGGTGGGCTGATTAGGGTGGATCAAGAGATCAGGAAAAGGAGGTTGTTGGATCTAAGTGTTACCTTCCTCCTTTTCCTCCTCAACCTCTACAGGTGGATATGGCGGATGGTTGCCTGGGATTACTCTTACTGACCTCAAAGTAACCTCCTTTATCTCCACAACATAAGCTGGATAGGATGTTTCTCCACTGGGATCCTGTTGTGCCTGTCTGTTATTCGGGTTTGGATTGGGTTGTGCAGGTATAGGTAGCCTAGGTGGAGTAGAATGAGTAAGTTGAGCTTGAGGTTGGGGTGGAGGAATTAGAGCAGGTGGTTGATTTGTTGAGGCCTCCACCCTTGGGATGGATTTTTCCACTGAGGTTGTTGTGGAACATATTGCTAAAATGGTTGGTTTACTAGCTAAGGATGATATGAAGGGTTGTAAGGCAAAGTAGGAAGTGTAGACCAGGATGGAAGAGTGGGGATGTACAAAGTTTGCATGGGTGCACTCTGATTGTTGTGATAGTAAGAGTGAGGTGCATCTTGCATACCTTGTTGATATGACCGAGGGCCTTGAGGCCTTCTCTGGTTGATGAAACAAATTTGCTTCGACATTGTTTCCCCACCTTCATATACAGCTTTAAGTCCAGGTAAGGAGAGATAATTTTTTGTGGCATGATTCTCCTCATAGACTAAGAAAAAACCTATGACATTCAGTGGACATTCATTTGTTGGGTGCTTCCTGGTACATCTAGGACAAAATATGGCCAGGGCTCTCTCTACTTCCTCTTAATTCCTTTTGACCTACATTGTGTCCATTTGCAAAGAAAAGGTGTGTAGCATCTCACTATTGAAGTCCTCTAGCTTGTTTCCCATCTCATGTTTTATGAAGGTGGAAAAGGAAGGGGTATTGGATGTACTTTGGCTAGCTCTTCCCTTCTTCCTAAATGCCCTAGAATAGTTCCAGAAGACATTTTTGATTGTTTCATAGGGTTTTTGGTATATATCTCCTCCCGATAGCATATTAAAGGTTTCTATCATCTCTTCATTGATCCCTCGAAGAAGTATAAGTTTAATTGAAACCTCTATTACAGTTTAATTGAAGCCTCTCTTCATATTCCTCTAGGGATTCATCAGGTCCTAGAGTCATCCTAAATATTTCATCCTTAGTTTCCTTGGACCTACAGTAGTATTTGTATTTGCTGCTGAAGGTCTCTTCCATTTGTGCCTAGGTAGTGATGTTATCCCCAGGCAAACCCATGAAGCAGTGCAAGGATACATCCTTCATCCTAAATATTTCATCCTTAGTTTCCTTGGACCTACAGTAGTCTTTGTATTTGCTGCTAAAGGTCTCTTCCATTTGTGCCTAGGTAGTGATGTTATCCCCAGGCAGACCCATGAAGCAGTGCAAGGATACACCCTTAAGGGTGGATGGGAATAGTTTCAACTTCAAATCATAAGAGTGTAGTCATAAGTCCTACAAACAACAACAAATTCAAACATGAATGTGTTAGGATCCTCAGAGGTAAGTCCATGAAAGTGTGGAAGAGCCGAGGGGTTAATGTTTTTCATATTAGTTTCCCCATCTGTCTCTCTTGTGGGAAAGGCTCTCTGGATCCCAGCCATGTTCAAGATAGGTGAAGAAGGTCCCTCAGTTTAAACAAGGTCTTCTTATTCTCCCCAAATAGGATCCTCAAAATATTCAGAAGGCTCTCCTATAGGGGGTTCAATCTCACTACCACTAAAAAAATGTGAAGGGTGGCTAGGAGGTGATGTGGGTGTTTTAGGTAAGATTTGTCTTTGAGTATTCCTACTCCTACGAGGCATGAAAATTAGATATTTTTGTATTTTTTTCAATATTTTTGAAATGACATGAAAATAAAGGAAAGAAAAAAAGAGTGCTAAAACAAAATCAAAGCATCTACTAGACACCTCCCCGACAACGGAACCAAAAAATGGTGAGCCCTGGTATTTCACTTGTTAACACTCCAATAATTATCAAAGGGTTGTTTATATTTTTTGGTTAAAATAATATTAAAGGTAACCACAAACCTACTTTTAAGCTTTAGGATCTAGCCTTCCTGATGCTCAGAGAGGGCTCTCTCTATATGATTTATCTTTTTTTATTTTAGTTGATTTTAGGCTAGTTATGTAGAATTTCTTTGATTTTGATTTGGTTTGGTGGTGAAATAACTTACTCAGATGGATAGATGTAGGTTTGTATTCCATTGGGCTAATGGAGTCAATGTGTCAAGTAATCAGATCAGGATCAAGGTCTTAAAGAAAATGTTTATAGGGAAAGATAGCTGGGTCATTTCAGATCTTGAAGGTTGATGGTGAAAATGGTTTTAATCAAGGTAAGAGAGAAATTAAGGGTTCTAAAATCCGGATAATGAATGAAAAGACAAGGGTAAGTTCAAACTAGGGAGAAATTAAGAATTCCCTAATCTGGGTATCAGTGGAAAACATGTAAATGATAAACAATTCAAAACAGAGTGCTTTTAACATTCTGAAATAACTTTCCTGATATATCATTTAGATTTAGAAAGAGATACAATTATTGTGAAAAATTCAGAAATAAACAATTGAAAAAGTATAAAGTACTCCACTGTAGTGGCCCAAAACATGAATCTTGTAATATGATGCTTTATTGCTTAAAACCAGTCTTCTAACTTGAAATTGGTACAATCACGCTTAGGTTTAGAATAGTAAAACTATAGAAATGTTCAACAATTCATCCACACTCAATACTTCTAAATGAGAAGTATTTATACAAAAAATATGACAAAATATCCTAAAAAAACTTAGGAATTATTCATGGAAAAATAAATATCTTCATGCCAGAAGATAGTGACAACTTTATAACTAATGGTAGTTGTCCCTGTTTTTATGGAAATTACTGTTTGTTGTATTCAATTTGTTGCTGATTTCTCTCTTTTTTGTTGCTCAACGACGGTTGTTTGTTAGGAAGTGGAGTGTCCTCTACGCTGGCAACTTTATCTCTATTTTGACTTTCACTCTGACCTTTCAACTGATACACTTTAAACTCTACTTTCTGATTTGTGATTTAACTTTAAATCTAAGCTGATACTCTTTAAATTTCATGTTTTCACTATAAACTGTAATTGTAAAATATAATTCTCTATTTTATATTTTCTTGACTGATATTCTTCCCATTTGACTTCCCTGTTTTATATACTTCTTTGTTTTTACTACTATTTTCTTCATAGTAAATCAGTCATCTTTTCCCAGAATTATGTCTCTAGCAATTTGATTTTCATCATCCTCTTGAATATTTTATCTGCTTCAGTATATTTTGAGAATGTAAGCTTGTTGAAAAATATGTGTTTCACCTCATGCTGTAGATAGAAAATGTTCTCAAAGTTTTTGTAAAGTACCTTCCCTATTGGAATACCTTGTGAGGTAGGCAGAGTAGCCTGATCCTTGGCAACTTCTCTCATTTTCTTATCATAGTCATCCTGCATCATTAATTTATCATGAATAACCAGAGGATTGGGAAGGCCTTTTTGCCTTAGGACATCAAACTTCATCATGAACCTTGTGATGGAAATCTCCATATTCTGGCATTTCTCTTCTAGCTATATCATCAATTTCTTTTTAGAAATTACCTTCCTAGATTCTATGATGGTTTTTGTTCTGTCATTAATTCCAATCTCTTCTAGCTCTTGCATGTTCTTAGAATTAATAAATTTGATGATTTCAAGAGCTTCTTCAGGTTTCTTGCCAAGTTCTTCTTTTATCTTTTGGATAGCTTCTCTTGCTGCTTTGACTAAGTCTTTCTGCTCATAGATAACCTAGATTGATAACCAAATATCATTGAAATATTCAATGATATTGGCCCAAAGTTTTTGTTTGGCTTGTGCCATGGGTTCTTTCAATGTTAGATCTTTCTCTAATTTCTTCAATTGCTCATTCAACCTATTTTCCCTCTATTCTTCATTTTTGTGCATTATCGTATCAAGTTTTTTTTCATCTTCAAGAATTCTATGATGTTATTTAAGTCTCTTATTTTCATTTGTCTAAATAGACATGTCCTGCATAGCTTTTACTAGTTTACTTGCTTCATCTGTAGGTTGGGATTTTGTTGTTGAAGACTCTGTTGCTGAATTTGTTGATGAGGTGACTGGAAGTGTTGTAGCCATTGGGACTGTAGGAGCTAATGATTCTGCCAATGTGGAAGGTACAACTGTGGTGACTACAGGAATGACTATGACTAGGACTTCTTTTGCTCTATCCTTCTTCTCCTGGACCAACTTGTCCATTTCATTCTCCATTTCATTTATCTGGGAATTCAACTGTAGAATTAGACTCATCATCTCATATTTCTGATTTTCTTCTTGTAACACCTCCTTTTCTTGAGGATGTTCAGTAGGAGGCAACTTAAGTTGCTTCTTTAATGCAAAAATGTCTGCATTCTTCTTTTTAATCAGTTCATCTGCAACTTTGACATTACTAGTATCATATCCTACTTCAATAACCAAATATTCCAGTGATTTTATTCTGTTGTCTTTGGCCTATGAGGGTGCTTTTTCTAACTTAAGCTATTCTTTGATGTTTGCAAGAGTATTTTGGAGCTTCTGAACACTCATTGCCTTGTTTTTCATTGTTGAATAAAGCATTTCACCAGTCTGTTTGTGAAATTATATCTGATCAATGGGATGAAGGTCATCTACTTGAAATTCATATGATGATTTTTTGTAATCTATTGGTGTTTTAGGATGCTTGAATTTAGGCTGCAAGAAAGTCATTTGCATTTTCCTAGTCTTATAATCGAAAGAAGAAAGCAATTTGCTTTGGTCACTGGGTGACTGTTTCCAATATTGATTGTATGTATCATTCTTTAATGTTTCATTTTTCATATTTATATGTCTGTATTTCTGCATAATGTCCATCTCCTTCTTTGTTGGTTTGTTAGAAGATGACATTTCAACACTGTGCTGCTTCTGAATAATCTGTGTTTTAGAAGTTGATGTCTGATGTTCTCCTTTAATCGCTGCAGGAGGTGCATTGTCCTTTGCTAATGTTTCTATATCAATCACTTCTATTGTTTCTACTCCTTCATTGACAAGATTTAATTTAGGCTTCTTCATGTACAACAATTTAAATTTAGTTTCAGTAGTTGTCTTTGTAGTGTATGATCCTTCCTCTCTATTTCTCTTTGAGATTTTATCTTCTTGGGTTGGAGTCTTCAAATTTTGACTAGTATTACCTTGATTCTCTACCTCTATCAAGGTGTTCTCCAACCATTCATATTGGTTAGAGTATTTCTCAATGTCTGGTTTCTTCTCATGTACATAAGGAGTTAATTTGCATTTAACTCTCATTTTACTTAGTACTCCTAGAGGATCATAGTACCATAGAAAACTCTTACTAAATTTAAACTCATGTAATACTTTTCAGCCTTTGGACCTGCATCTCTGCTATTACAAATGAAAGGGCCAACCTGATTCTTGATTTTGAACTATGTCTTTTTTTTAGCAGTAAGGAAATTAATTGAATCAGAATTAAGAATCTGTCTTATGTACTCAAGTGCAAATAACCTCATTGGGAGGTATTTGGGAAGTTTATATGGAATTATATTTGATCCATATACTCTTATCTCTGTATGGTTTTGGTACAAGTACCAGTCTCCTGTCCTATTATGCTTTGACAACTGCATGACCTTTTTAATCTCCTCACTAATTCTGGGCTACATACTTCTATTCAACAAATTGACCATAGGATGAATGAAGGAATCAATAAAATTTGTATAAGTGGACAGTGTGGAATATTTTCATATTAAAGGATTCAAAAATATGACTGACTATGGGTTTCATTCAACATCAATATTTTGAAGGTTTATCGCAAATTTCTTAGACTGAAAGTATAAAAACATGCAGAATAAAACTGAGGAATACTTGAAAAAACCTTCAGAAGGCATTTTGACCAATTCTTCATGAATATTATCTGCAAGGTATTGGGAAAAATTAAAAATGGTAGCAGGAGGCTGACTAGGTGTGAAAGTAGACAAAAAACCTAGCACTACAAAATCAACATGCTCATCTGTGAAATATCCAAGAATAAAAGACAACATGCTAATGATATGTCTGGTTCTTTCAGAAAATTTTGCAGATGGGTAACGAGGATTTATCTTGGGAATTTCTACAGATGAAGGCACAAAAGTTTGAAATATCTGGAACCTCTTGGGGAAGTCCAGATTCAGGTATAACTGTGTAAGAGCTTCAATGGACAAAGGAAATTTATCTGGCCTGGATTGGATCTAAAGCATTTGATTGATTGACTCAACAGTAATGGTAAACATAATTTCTTTTTATAGTTTATTATGGCTCTCTGATAGGGGAAATAGCAATATTGAAAAAGTCTGATCACTTCTGGGCATTGGAAGGTTTGTGGGACAACATATTTTGGTAAATTAGACTCCAAAATAAAAAATTCATCAGCCTGATCTATGGATTTTTCATGGCTCTAACAGTGGAGTTATAGAAGGTTAAATTCAGTGGCTATGTCTTTAATCTTGAAGTCTCTGTCAACTAGGGAAATTTGTTATACATCTACAACAGGGGGTTGCAGAGGATTAACATTTACTACTTCTTTTGAAGCCATTTCCTTTTTTGATTTATAAATTTGTTACTTTTTGACTTAGAAAAAATTGACTTAGGCCTTTAGGAGCACCTCTGACAGGTTATAATAGTTTGCAGAAGGATTTGGATAAAACAAGGGCTTATCTATGGTCTGTAAAATGGTTTAAACTTGTTCAATTAACCAAACTATAATCTATGTGATCAAAAACGAAATCTCAGACCTTAGAATTTCTATGAAAATATGTCCAAGGTTTGTAGAAAAGGGTTTGGGAATCTATTGGGATTTCTTTAGGTATGCAGATAGTTTCTAAAGGATTCAATTAATTAAACTATTCTTTCTGTGACAAAAGTAATTTCAAGACTTCAAAATTCTGCAAAATAAAGCCTAGGGTCTTTATGAAAGGTTTGAAAGGCACAAAAGGTTTCCTTTAGTTTGCAGAGGCTTCTAAATAATTCAATTAATTATTACTTTTTTTTTTTCAGATCAAGAAACAGGCCTTTTGTTTGAGGAATACCTGGGAAAAATGAAGTTTGTGGTTTGCAGAAGGTTTCTGAGGTGACAGAGGCTTTTTGAAGTTCTGCTAGTCTTTAATAGTGCTTTGGATGACTTTTAAAACAATTGTAGCAACAAATGGTTGAATTTCGGTTTCTAATAGGGTCGACAACAATTTTTTTGGTTTGGAATAACTCTTTCAATGAAAAAATGTAACAAAAATGGTAAAAAGGGTGAAATGGGTGGCTTATATGCATTTTTTATTAAACATTGTTTTAAAATTAATGCGTAGTCAATTTGAATTGACAGGGTGGTTTGTGCAATGTGCAGGAAAAAATGATTAGTAGTTTTCTCATGAGCCAAAGGTGGTTGGCGGTATTATTTGTGGCGATGCGATCAAATGAAAATTTGACATGTAGCAGGGATGAGAGCCCCACAAACTACACTTTTCGCAAGCTCTGGGGTATTATAATGATCGGGTAATGAAATGTGCGATAGGAAATGCTGACCATTGGATTTTATTTGTTATGATCTGATGGAAGGGATGATGCGACGGATTCTTGGCTATTGAAAGGCATGGGACCCAGGTAATATGATATGTGAGTTATGAACTATTTTCACTGGTCGGGGTTAATTTATGTGATAGGGTTATAATTTATATGGTCGGGGTTTTAAAAAAATATAGCCAATGGGGTTTGGGTAAGTTGGATATTATAGTAGGCGGGGTAACCATAAGGTGGGTTCGAAATATATAACATGTGAGGAAAATTAAACTAAAGGTTAAAAGTAAAATATGGGTTGGGAAATACATATAAAGGAATTAATTGAATTACGAGGTAAAGGTTTATAACATGGGAGTTAAATATAATAAAGTTAAATGTTATTAATATATAAGTGGATTATAAAAATACACTACTTTTATAAAGTAAAAACTTATGTCGGGGAGGGATATCTATAGTGGGACCCGATATAAAATTTCAGCATTTACACTTAGGATAAAGTATTTTTTGGGTTTTTTGTGTATTTTTAAATGAAAATGGAAATTAATAAAGGGGTTTACTTTTCCAAAGGATAAATGTGCATTTTAACTTAGGAAAATGGGTTTTGTAAGGGAAAATGAGTGACTAATGGGGAAAAAGGATGAAAATGAAGTGGAAAAGGTAAAAATGAAGGGGAAGGGGTATTTTTACAAGGGAATGATTTTTGAAAGGAAGTTAGTAAATGAAATGACCAATTTTTTGCCATACATGCCTTGTGAAAACTGCTTCTACCTACCCATCTGCCACCCTAACATTTTTTCTTCATTCACATGGGTGCATTTGAGCTTGCAAACCTTTATTCATTTTTCTTTTAAACAAAAAACTAACTAATTTTATCCTTATTTCTTCCAAGGGCTCATATTAAATTGTTGAGCTCTTTATTATTCTCTACCTAACTACTGATATTGTTAGAAAATTAAATATTACAGAGCAATGAAACACATAAAATATGCGCAAAACACAAGCACGCAAAACACATAAAACCAAAGAGACACGGATTTACGTGGTTCACCCAGTTTTGGCTACGTCCACCCCGAACAGCCAATCCTTCCTTTCTATTATCCGTCAAAATAAAGAGACACAACCTACAACAGATTCGTTGTACTATCCTTTGTTCTCTCTCACAGTATCCCTATCTATTTCTCGCTCTGAGAATACACATACAATACACAACCACAATACAACACCCTCATACAAGCGAGGGTTGCATTCTAGGGGAAGCCACAAATAAACATAACTTCTCTCAAGTGAGATCATACGCCTAATGAACAACCCAGATTGACTAGAAATTACTATACTTTTACAAGGCAATTTTACATCTATTTTTAGCTTCGAGGGCGCTACCCCTGAAACCCCCCGCCAGAGGGGGGCTCCATAAAGTCGCAGCCACCCCCCCTGGACCCCCCAGGCAGCGTTTAATTACGGGCGGCGTTGCCGCCCCTTTTAAGGTACATGGGTCCAATGTTGTGATACAAAGTAAACAAGATAATCAGGCTCCACACCCAACAATCTCCCACTTGGAGACTGATTGTAGCAACTCCACCGCTGCTTCATTTGCTGGACAATGACTCCTCTTTGGACCTGGCTGTTTCTCATATTCATCGTCATCCTTGAAGACCAATTGAAACTGAGCATGTTCTCAGTTTCTCCCTGGTTACAACTTTTGTTAGCATATCTGCAGGATTCTGGCTAGTGTGTATCTTTTCCAGCTTCAACTCTCCATCTTCCAATATTGACCGTATGAAATGGTACTTGAGATGTATGTGTTTAGTCCTGGAATGAAATGCTGAGTTCTTTGCAAGATGAATGGCACTTTGGCTATCATTGTATAGCATGCCCATATCATGCTTCTTACCCAATTCATCCATAAACCTTTGTAACCAAATCATTTCTTTACTAGCCTTTGTAGTAGCAACATACTCTGCTTCTGTTGTTGAAAGTGCAACAACACTTTGGATTTTTGAAACCCAACTGACAGTTGTTCCACCTACAGTAAATACATACCCTGTAGTGCTCCTCCTGTTATCTCTGTCACCTGCCATATCTGCATCAACATATCCCTGTAGAGCAATGTTTGAACCACCAAAGCATAATGCTTGATTTGTGGTACCTCTCAAATATTTGAGAATCCATTTCACTGCCATCCAATGTTCTTTTCCTGGATTGTTCATGTACCTGCTTACAACTCCCACTGCATGTGCAATATCAGGCCTTGTGCAGACCATTGCATACATTAAGCTTCCAAGTGCTGATGCATATGGAACTTTAGACATATAATCCATGTCTTCTTGGGTCTTTGGGCACATCTCCTTACTAAGTTTGAAATGGCTAGCAAAAGGTGTACTAACTGGTTTTGTATTCTGCATATTAAATCTTTTCAACACCTTTTCTATGTACTCATTCTGAGACAGTGTTAATTTGCGATTTTTCCTGTCTCTAGTTATTCTCATACCAAGGATTTGTTTTGCAGCTCCCAAATCCTTCATTGTAAAGGAATTTTCCAATTTTCTTTTGAGCACATTTATTTCCTGCATGTTAGACCCTGCAACAAGCATGTCATTTACATACAATAACAATATAATATAGCTTCCATCATTTTTGCTTTTTCAGATAAACAAAATGATCAGAGTGACATCTAGTATAACCTTGTTCAGACATAAACCTGTCAAATTTTAGATATCACTGCCTTGGAGCCTGTTTTAAGCCACACAAGCTCTTATTTAACATGCACACTAATTTTTCTTTCTCTTTGACCTCATATCTTTCTGGTTGCTCCATATAGATCTCTACCTCCAAATATCCATGGACAAATTTTGTCTTTACATCTAACTGTTCAAGATGTAAATATTCTACTGCTAAAAGACTTAAAATAGTTCTAATTGAAGTCATCTTAACAACAGGAGAAAATATTTCATCAAAATCAATACCTTTATTTTGTGCAAACCCCTTCACCAAAAGTCTATATTTGTACCTCTGTTTTCCTCCATCTTCTTCCTTCAGCCTGTAATCCCATTTATTCTGCAATGTAGTTTTACCTGCAAGCAACCTAAATAAGTCCCAAGTCTGGTTATGCATTAAGGAGTAGATCTTTTCTTCCATGGCTAGCCCCCACTTCTTCTTGCTTTCAACCTGCATTTCTTCTTCATAACATTCAGGTTCACTAGAATCAGTCAACACTAAATAATATAATGAAGGAGAGTATCGTTCAGGGGGTCTACTTATCCTGGTAGATCTTCTAACACCACTTTCAGGCGTTTTAGGTGCATGTTGCTGTTGTTGTGGCTCTTGATTATTGTTATTTTCAGGCACCTTTACCTTTTCTGTGATCTCATAAAGAACTGTGTATTCTTTGTTTTCTTTTTCCTATTTCTTTTCCTGCAACTTATTCTTATACAATACCCTTTCATTGAATATTACATCTCTGCTCCTAATGATTTTGTGATTTTCATAATCATATAAGCGATAACCAAAATCATTAACACCATATCCAATAAAGGTACATTTCTTTGATTTTGCCTCAAGCTTTGTTGTATTTTCTTTATTAATATGGACAAAGGCCTCACAACCAAAAGGCTTTAAAAAAGAGTATTTTACCTTTTTACCTGTCCATGCTTCCTCTGGAATACCACCATCCAAGAAACTTGAAGGCCCTCTGTTTATTAGATAAACAACAGTATCTACAGCATCTGCCCAAAATTGTAAAGGCAATCCTGCATGCAATCTCATGCACCTTGCACGCTCCATGATTGTTCTGTTCATCCTTTCTGACACATCATTTTCTTGTGGTGTTCTTGGAACTGTCTTCTCTCTACGAATTCCATGCTCTGAACAGTACCTATCAAACTCTTTGCTGCAATATTCACCTCCATTGTCTGATCTGAGACACTTCAACTTCTTTCCTGTCTCAATCTCAACCAAAGTTTTCCATTTCTTGAAAGTATCAAATACATCAGATTTATTCTGAATACAATAAATCCAAGTTTTTCTAGTTGCATCATCAATAAAAGTAACATAATAACGAGAGCCACCGAGAGATGATACCTGAGCAGGTCCCCATACATCTGTATGCACAAGATCTAATTTTTCACTCTTCTTTTCTTTCCCAACTCTGAGAAATCTGACTCTCTTCTATTTTCCATAAATGCAATTCTCACAGAAATCCAAATCAACATTCTTCAAACCCGACAACAAATTTCTTGAGTGAAGAATCTTCATCCCCTTCTCACTCATGTGTCCGAGCCTATGATGCCATAATGCTGCATCTGCTCCTTTGGAAGTTAAAGCATTAATAGAGTTAGAAATACCATTGCATAAATACAATGTACCAACCTTTTCGCCTTTTTCTATTACCAGGGCTCCTTTGGTGACCTTCCAAGTTTTATCTATGAAAGTTGTCACACAACCTTCACCGCCTAACTGCCCTATTGAAATCATATTTTTCTTCAGATCTGGAACATGCCTTACCTCCTTTAATAGCCATTGGTTTCCATTTTGTTGTTTTACAAGAACTTTACCCATTCCAACAATTTTACAGGGTTTATCATCACCCAAATGGACTTGTCCAAAATCTCCTTGAACATAGTCATGAAAATATTTCTTATCAGGTGTGGCATGGAATGAGGCCCTTGAATCTACAACCCAAGAATCAGTAACATTTTCGAAAGAAATAATCAAAGCATCTTGTAACACATCAACTGTCACATTTTCTTCATGATTTTTTTCTTGTTGTGTGTCTCTTTCTTTTCCCTTCCGAGATCTGCAGTATTTCTTTAGGTGTCCTTTCCTTCCACATTTCCAGCACACTATCCCCGATCTAGACTTGGATCTGCCTTTCCTTGATTTACTGTGATATCCTGAGCTCTTTCCTCTTTCCATTCTTCTTCCCCTAGAATCTGTACTCAAAGCATTACCCGATGTCTCACCGAGCTTTTCCGTCGCATTTCCTCGCTAAGGATAGCACTGACAACATCATCAAACTTTAATGTACTAGATACAGAGATAGAGTTACTAATGGCCATAACTAAACCATTCCAAATTTTTGGCAATGGGCACAAAAATAATAGAGCTTGAACTTCATCATCAAAGTTTACCCCTACAAAACTTAACTGACTCGTAACTGTATTAAAATCATTTAAATGGTCTGCAATAGATCCACCTTCTGACATCTTCATATTAAATAAATGTTTCATAAGAAACACCTTGTTTGAGGCCGAGGGTTTTTCATATATTTTCGCCAATGCCTTAATCAAACCCTTTATTGTTGTTTCCTTCGAAATATTGAAGGCTACTGACACCGCGAGGCACAACCGTACTGTTCCGAGTGCCTTTCTATCAAGAATATCCCATTCTGTGTCTGTCATAGTCGTCAGCATCTTTGTTTTTCCACTCAATGATAGGTACATATCTTTCTAATACAGATAATATTCCATCTGCATCTTCCACAACAGGAAGTTTTGGCTGTTAAATTTCTCGACCCTAAATTTACTATCTTCCGCCATTGCTCCCACTCGAACCAGGAACCCTTCTTTCCTGCTATTTTATCAGCCAAATAGACTTTCGGCTCTGATACTAGTTGTTAGAAAATTAAATATTATAGAGCAATGAAACACATAAAATATGCGGAAAACACAAGCACAAAAAACACATAAAACGAGAGAGACACAGATATATGTGGTTCACCCAGTTTGGGCTACGTCCACCCCAAACATGCAGTCCTTCTTTTCTATTATCTAGCAAAATGAAGAGACACAGCCTATAGCAGATCCGCTGTAATATCCTCTGTTCTCTCTCACAGTCTCCCTATCTATTTCTCTCTTTGAGAATACACATACAATGCATAGCCACAACACAAATACCCTCATACAAGCGAGGGGTTTCCTTCTAGGGAAAAAATCCTAAACTAAACATAACTTCTATCCTTAGATCATCCGCCTAATGAACGGCCTAGATTGACTAGAAATTACTATACTTTTAGAAGGCAATTTTACACCTGTTTTTAGCTTCGGGGGCACTGCCCCTGAAACCCCCCACCAAGGGGGGGCTCCATAAAGTCACAGCTGCCCCCCCTAGACCCCCCAGCTAGCGTTTAATTATGGGTGGCATTGCCGCCCCCATTAAGGTACAAAGGTGCAACACTGTGATACAAAATAAACAATATAATTAGGCTCCACACCCAATATATATGCCAAGATTAAACTATTTGGCTAGATCTTTATTCTCTATCTATCAACATAAAATTTAAAGCATGAAAATTCAAGATTAAGTAGTTTGAATTTCATGTATTGTGGCATTTTTAACAAGCTGCACACAATATTATTTTTACAAAGTAAAATAAAATAGTAGTGGAATTTGAATTTGCATCACTTTCATGATCTATTTTTATCTCTTTTTTTTTTGGGTTCATTTTCTATTCTTTTTTATTTTTTTTCTTTCAAGTCCTTTGATTTTTCTTTTAGGAAATTTTCCCTCTTTACATTTTTTATTTTTCTAATATGGGAAATTTTTTTTACAGAAAGCAAAGAATGTAAATATTACAAGACTAATCAAATTCAATTAAAAATTATGAATCCTATTATTATAGGACCCTAACAGTGGCTCCACATGGGGATGGCATTTCCTAGTGAAATGTCAAGAACTTTGAGATCTAGTAGCCTTTGAATTTTGACTATCTTTGCCTTTGAATTTTTTTCTGAGCTCTCCATTATTCATACTTGTGATATTTTTTCTTTCGAAGCTTAGGGCCTTCTCTGGGCTTCAAATTTGCTAGAAAAACGTCCAATCCAATCTAAACTCCGCAATGTTATGTACAATGAGTAAAGTAAAAAAAATGAACTATTGTTATTCTAGGGAATAGTAATGCTTCAACATCCTACCATTGATATTTCCTCCCAGTAGATCTGATCCATCCAACTCCTTTAAAAATAATTCATTGTTTCTTGTGTAACAATAAATGACATAGGGACCTTTCCATAGGAAATCAAATTTACTATGTTTACCTTTCTCTTATCTCTTGTAATCCCACTTAAGAACTTTGTCACCTATGTAAAATCCATCTTCCTTTGTCTTCTTATCAAATATATTTTTAATTTTATCTTGAACAACTTGAGACTTGAGATAGACATCTTCCCTGGTATTTTGCAAGTGTATGGTTTGGTTTATCCTTCTCTGGATATCATTGGTTCTACCTGCAGTTCTTGGATTATCTTCATCATTGGTACTCCTAAAGAGGATGGAAAAACAACATCCATCCCATAAACAAGCTGAGAAGGGGATGTACCAATGGGCTTCTTTGTGGTGAGTCTATCTGCCCATAAGGCATTTACTAACCTTTTCTTCCAGGTTTTCTTATTATCTTCTAGTATTTTCTTGATAATATTCATAAGGCTTTTATTCGAGGATTCAGCAAGACCATTACCTTGAGGGTAATAATTTGTGGCATGGCCAAGGGTAATGTGGTATTTATTACAGAATTCAATCATATTTTTAGACTTGAAAGAAGCTTCATTATAAGTAATGAGTTTTTGGGGGCATCCAAATCTAGGCAATATATTGTTTTCTAAGAATGAGATTATGACAGTATCAATGGCTTGCCTGGAAGGAATGGCTTCTATCCACTTAGTGAAATAGTTTGTGGCTGTCAAAATCCATTTGTGTTGGGATGAGGTTGGTGGGTGAATTTCACCAATAAAGTCTAAACCCGATTGCTAAAATGGCATTTCTGTGGAGATGGGTTTAAGGGGTAAAGGTAGTAAATTTTTCTTCCCTTCAAAGATTTCACATTTTTGATAGGAGGTCACGTACATTTTCACATCTACAAACAGTGTAGGCTAGTAAAAACCATCTCTCAAGATTTTATATGCAATTGACTTCTAGTAAATGTGTCCTCCACAGTCACTTGCATGAAAATCTTCCATAACTTTATCAACTTCATCTTTAAGAAAAAAATTCAATAAAATACCACCATGATCTTTCCAAATTAGTGCATTATCTATGATACAAAATTTCATTGCCTTTAACTTTAAAAATCTAGCTTTAGTTCTTAACAATTAAGGAGGAGCTTGTAAATTTAGTAATATAAATATGATATCTACATACCATGGTGATTCTGAAAAGGATTCACTGATCTGTGGAGTTGTCATCTCTTCCTGATCATCTAACTCGGAACTAAAATTTATATCTAAAGCATGATAGTTTGATTCAGCCATGAGTTTGGCTAAACCTTGACCATTAATAAGTTTGGTGGGCTTAATTCCTATATCATATTCCAAAATGGTGGCAATCCATTTGCCTCTTTTACCATCAGGCCCATTCTGAGTTAGAATGTCCTTCATAACTGAATTTGGAACATAAGAAATGGCATGTGAATACAAGATGTACACTCTAAATTCTTTGATAGCCTTCACTAATGCTAGTGCCTGCTTTTCCATAATGTTATACTTTAAAGTGGCATCTCTAAGTGATTTCCTGAAAAAAGAAATGGGTTGTTCATAGCCCTAATCATTTTTCTGCAGTAAAACTACAACAATAGTATGTTCTGAAGCAAAATAAAAAATAATGAAATCTTTTTTGAAATAAATAATTATTAGGAATGGTGTTCTTGTCAAGGCTTGTTTGATTGATTCAAATGCTTTTTTGGCCTCCACAGTCCATTTAAGTACTGAGCCTTTCTTCAACATGTTATTGAGTTCTTTAGCTATTTCTGCTAAGTTTGAGATGAATCTTCTGAGAAAATTGATTTTACCTAAGAAAGCCTGCAATTATTTAATATTCCTAGGATGGCTTATGTTTAGGATGGCCTCTATTCTAGCTAGGTCTATCCTAATTCCTTGTTTTGATATAATATGCCCTAATATTTTTCCTTCTTCAAGTCCAAAAAAAGTCTTTTTGGGATTTAAAGAAATGCCAAAATTCTTGCATTTGATAAACACTTGTCTTAGGTGATCTAGATGTTCATTACCAGTTTTCGAAAATATAGTTATATCATTTAGATAGATCAGAAGAAAATCATGAATTTATTTAGCAAAATCTATATCCATAGCTCTCTGAAAGGTGGCTCCCGCATTCATTAATCCAAAAGGCATTTTCACATACATAAAAGTAACCCAAGGAGTAGTAAATGTAGTCTTTGGTTGGTCTTCTAGCTGAACTCAAATCTGGTTATACCTGAAGAATCCATCAAGTAATGAAATCTTGGATGAACCAACAACCATCTATAAAATATGATCCATCTTGGGGAGAGGGTAGTTATTGTTTAGGGATACCTTATTTAAATTCTAGAAAACAACACAAAGTTTGATTTCCCCTGTCTTCTTCCTAGTCAGAACTAGGTTTGAAACCCAATCAGAATATCTGATTGGTGCAATTATCTAAGCTTCATACATTCTCTTAACCTCTTTTTCAATCAACGGTAAAATAACATGACTGATTCTTCTTAGCTTATGTTTGAAAGGTTTTTGATCTTATTTTAAGGGTATTTTGTGTTGTATTATACTATTGTCATAAGATTTTAAGTCTTCATAACTCCATGAAAATACATACTGAAATTCCTTAAACAAAGCTATGTATTTCATTTTTTCTTCTTTGGGTAAGGCTTATGAAAGTTTGATGAGATTAGGCCTTTGTTCTGTTCCTATATGGCATTCTTCTATATCAGATCTTAATGGTTCCATGTTTGGTTTTCTTGCAACATCATTTGAACCAAAAAGATCTTCTAATGAGGCTAATACCTTAGGTAAAAAGTTACTCTTAAGGTTTAAAATGTCAGAATCATCATCTGCAAATTCTTCAATCTCTACCTTTTCTAAATTATCTATTTCTACTTGAGTGAATTTAGTGGGTTTAGTGAAATTTAAGTTATATACATTTATCTCACTGTCTATTTTATCATCTATTGTATAGTCTATGTCTATGTTACAATTGTGAAATTCTCCCTCAATATTCATGAAATGATATATTTGTTCATCCTGTGAAAAAATTTACCAATATTTTAGATTATCTGAGATAGTAGGCCTATGTTTAACTTCTATGTATATTTATGATTTGGTTGAAAAGGAAAATTACACGTACTAGCAAAAGTTGATAAATTGTGTGCTTGTATGTTTTGTTTTCTAGGAATCACAACAAAGTCACACTCAAGCAATTATTTCATCAGATCTAATATTGTTTCTCTATATTGGCTTAGTCTAGTATTATACATAGAATATTCTCCTCTAATTTGTTTTACAATTAAATCAGAGTCTCCAATGATTGAAATTCTTCTACCTCCTAAATTTCTAACAACCCGCAGTCCTAAAATCAAAGATTCATATTCATCCATGTTATTTGTACATTTGAAATTTAATCTAAAAGCATGACCTTTTGCATGATTGTTTTCCATGTTATGAATTCAAACTCCTACTAATTTTTTCATTGATCCATCAAAATCTAGATGCCACATTGATTCATGAAATATGTTTTCACTGTCTGGGTATTTCTCTTTCTGTTTTAATTTTGTGTTATTCTCTATACCAGTTTCAAAATTACATAAAATGAAGGATTCCATATCAGTAGGTGTAGAATAAATAGGATAGTTTCGAGGTCTTTCTACACTACTAACCATGTACTTCATTAATATATCTCTGTAAAGTTTCTTGGGTTGGCCAAATACTGAAATAGTGGTATAAGACATGTTTAGTTGTATAGATCCCTGCATTTTTTCTCCCCATGAGCGAGATAACAACATTCCATATTTAGGAGGGATGTCAGCTACTACAATATCCATGACTATGCTTTTTCCAGGGTATTGAACTAAAGTAACATATGAATCTTTGATTAAGCCTATACATTTCACTTTGTTGGAATCAAATGAGAAGAGATCTTTATAAGGTCTAGTGATGTCTAAATTCAAGGTTTCCATTATTTCTTTTGGCATTAAATTATGTGAGGCACCTGAATCTAGAATAGGATTATGTAAAATCTGATCATGAACATTCAAGCTAATGTAGAAAGGAGGAAATCCTCTCTCTTGGTGTTTTCCATTTACTTCAGGACCAAAAATTAGTTCTAGTTGATCATCACTCAAATTGACAGAATCTTCTCTATCGTTCATGTTTAAAGTATTAGTGATATGTGATTTGTATAGATCATGCTTAACCAATTATGTTAAAGGAATTGGTATCTTTAGTTTGGCAATTTCATCTTGGATGTTGAATGGTGCTTGTGATTTTCCTAACTAAATTATTTCTTATTTTGTAACTACAGTTTGGGTATGTTTCTCTTCTTTTTCTATAGTTGGTTTTTCATTTTCTATTTGTGCTTCCACTATTTTACAACTTTTTATTTTCTTTTCAGAGATAGTTTGAGATGCAGTGGAAGTTTTGGTAGGTTTTTAGGTTTCAACAATTGTCTTGGCAGTAGTTGTGTTAGGAAAAGCTGATTTTGGATAAGAAACATATGTTTTTGGATTTGAAATTGTTGTTTTAGCAGAATTTTTTGTCTTAGTAGCAGCAGATTTTTGAGGATCAACTGAAGTTTGAACATCAATATCTGTAATGTCAACAATATTAGGACTCGGTGCAATTTTGGGACTTGAAATTTTATGTTTAGGACTTGAATTTTGTTGGGTTGAACTAGAGTTTTGCTAGGTTTCCCTAGACATAACTTGTTGTACTTTGTTTGTAGGATCCTCTACTATTTTATTTGTTTGAGTTTGGGCAGATTTATTAGTAGGAGCTTCTACATTTTTCTTGCTCCTAAGGTTATATTGTTTATGAACTTCATTAATTGCAAACTCATAACCTTTCTTGTAATCAAAAGACTCACTAGATTCTAATTGTAACTATTGTAATTCATATAAATCCCATTCTTCTTGTGTAAGAAAAATGGTGTTATTAGCATTAATTCCCATTAAATTCATCTGAGTGTCTTCATCATCTTTGTTTTGGTGAGAAATTTCAGCATAGTTCTCTTGGAAAGGTGGTCTTATTGTTTGATCAGGGGTTGATTCTCTAGATTTACCAGTGTTGGTGTTTTTCCTGAAATTTGGATTTATTATTTGAGGGCCTTGTTGTTGGTTATCCCACTATGGCTTCCTTTCCATATTATCTAACATATCCATCATTCTTTCTAAATTTTTTGCTCAGTTATCTATTTTCAAATCTGAGGTTGATGTTTCCTCGTTTATTGCCACTCTTCTTTCATTTCTTAATATAGCTTTCTTGGATAACAATTTTTATTCTACACTTACAACATTACTTTGCATCTGCTCTAAGGTTTATGGGTTTCTCTCTCTCAATTGGTAAGCCATATCTGTATCAAATCCATCAGGGAATTTGATCAATGCAGAGTCTAGAGGAGGTTTAATATTTGTAGGGATTGCATTGTAAATACTGTTATATCTTGTACAATAGTCCTGGACTGTTTCATTTGCTGCTTTTTTTATGTTTTCAAATTCAGAAAAAAATTGTAATGGATTCTTATTTTTCTCCCATCTATTAAGAAAGATCCTATGGAAAGCAACTAAATCTGCAATACTACCAGCAGGAAAACCTTTAAACCACTTCTTCACATCACCAACTAAAGTTTGAGCAAAAAGTCTCATTTTAACATCAACATCATCTATTTCATGTAGTTCAAAATAGTTAGTCATTTTGTTAACATGTTATTGTGCAGTGTAGTGAGTAGTTCCATAAAATTGAGGGATTTTTCTTTGATAATCTTGGGGCATGGCATTTAGAGGGGCTTGTAGGACCAATGGGGCATATCTGGCAGCCATGGCTTGGATTCTAGCTTGGCTAGGAGATGAGGTTGAAGTACTTGGTGATGAGGAAGAAGTACTTGTAGATGAGGTAGGAACAATTGAAGATGTACTTGGGATGTTAGAAGAGATTTTGGGAAATGTGGTTGAAGTAATTGAAAATGCAGCAGCAGTGCTAGAGGATGAACTTGCAGTATTTTGGGATGGAAATAAAACTCTAGGTTGAAGTGGAAGCTTAGGAGTCTATGGACTGAAGTGTGGTGGAAATAATAGATGAGGTGGTAGTAAACAAGGATGAACCTACAGATTCTAAATGACTGGTATCTAGCTTAGGGGTATAGGCAAATAAAGCATCAATTCAACTGAATGTTGGAAATAAGCTTTGTCAATTTGTTTAATCAAAGTTGCAGTTATAGCATCAATTTTATCATAAAATTCTAGGGCTTTTTCATCTGAATCTAGTGAAACAGTTTCCTTCTTACTTTCAATGAATGAAATAAAATTAGGATCTATTACACTATTAGTTATGTCACTTTCTGATTTGTTTTAAACAAATATTTCTCAAAAGCTAAATCAAATTCAATGTCTCGTAAACTTGATAATTATTTTGGAAGAGAATTTTATTTTATCAATGAATTTTTATTACCTAGACTTTCTACTTTTTTGTTTTTCTTTACAATTCTGTCAGGATTATCTACTATGACAGTAGATTCTGGATTTGGATTATACCTAGTATAGTAGACTCTTCTGGAAGCCAGAATTACAATTTTTAATGCAAAATTTTACTAACAACCCTTCAAAACAATCTTAAGGTGAAAAGATAAATAAAACTATTTCCTTTAAGATCTATTTTAAACATTGAGGATTGGTTAGTTCCCTAGTGGAGTCGCCAATATGTTAACATTCCAATAATTCTCAAAGGGTTGTTTATATTTTTTGGTTTAAATAATATTAGAGGTAACCACAAACCTACTTTTAAGCTTTAGGATCTAGCCTTCCTAATGCTTAGAAAGGGCTCTCTCTATATGATTTATCTTTGTTGATTTTAGTTGATTTTAGGCTAGTTATGTAGGATTACTTAGGATTTTCATTTTGATTTGGTTTGGTGGTGAAATCACTTACTCATATGGATAGATGTAGGTCTTTATTCCATTGGCATAATGGATTCAATGTGTCAAGAAGTCAAGATCAAGGTCTTAAAGGAAATGTTTACAGGGCAAGATAGCTGGGTCATTTCAGATCTTCAAGGCCGATGGTGAAAATGGTTTTAATCAAGGTAAGAGAGCAATTAAGAGTTCTCAAATTTGGATAATGAATGAAAAGACCGAGGTCAATCGAAACTAGGGAGAAATTAAGAATTCCCTAATCTAGATATCAGTGGAAAACATGTAAATGATAAACAATCCAAAACAAAGTGCTTTTAACATATTCTGAAATAACATTCCTGATATATATTTTAGATTTAGAAATACATACAAGTATTGGTGAAAACTTCAGAAATAAACAATTGAAAAAGTAGAAAGTACTTCACTGTAGTGGCCAAACACATGAATCCTGTAATATGATTCTTTATTGCTTAGATCCAGTTAGCTAACTTGAAATTGGTACAATCACCCTTAGGTTCAGAATAGTACAACTATAGAAATGTTCAGCAATTCATCCACACTCAATACTTCTAAATGAGAAGTATTTATACAAAAACTACTACAAAATATCCTAAAACAACCTAGGAATTATTCATGGAAAAAGAAATACCTTCATGTAAGAAGATAGTGACAACTTTCTAACAAATTCTAGTTGTCCATGTTTTTATTGAAATTATTGTTTGTTGTCTTCAATTTATTGCTAGTTTCTTTCTTTGTTGTTGCTCAATGAGAGCTGTTTTTTAGGAAGTGGAGTGTCCTCTACTCTGGCAGCTTTATCTCTATTTTGAATTTCAGTCTGACCTTTCAACTGATACACTTTAAACTCTGCTTTGTGAATTTTTATTTAACTTTAACTTTAAATTGATACTCTTTAACTTTCATGTTCTCACTGTAAACTGTAATTATAAAACAACATTCTCTGTTTTATATTTTCCTGATTGATATTATCCCCATTTGAGTGCCCAGTTTGATCTTTACTGCTTTGTTTTTACAACAATTTTCTTCACAGTAAATCAGTCATATTTTCCCAGAATTCTGTCTCTAGAAATTTGATTTTCATCATCCTCCTGAATATTTCATCTGCTTCAGTATATTTTGAGAATGTAGGCTTGTTGACAAATATGTGTTTTACCTCATGCTATAGGTAGAAAAGATTCTAAAAGTTTTTGTAAAGTACCTTCCCTGTTGGAATACCTTGTGAAGTAGGCAAATTAGCCTGATCCTTGGTAACTTCTCTCATTTTATTATCATAGTCATCTTGCTTCATTAATTTATCATGAATAACTAGAGGATTGGGAAGGCCTTTTTGCCTTAGGACATCAAACTTTATCATGAACCTTGTGATGGCAATCTCCATATACTGGCATTTCTCTTCTTGTTGAATCATCAAATTCTTTTTATGAATTAACTTCCCTTCTTATGATAGTCATCTTGCTTCATTAATTTATCATGAATAACTAGAGGATTGGGAAGGCCTTTTTGCCTTAGGACATCAAACTTTATCATGAAACTTGTGATGGAAATCTCCATATTCTGGAATTTCTCTTCTTGTTGTATCATCACATTCTTTTTAGAAATTAGCTTCCCAACTTCTACGATGGTTTCTATTCTATCATTAATTCCAATATCTTCTAGCTCTTGCCTATTCTTAGAATTAATAAATTTGATTATTTCAAGAGCTTCTTCAGGTGTCTTTCCAAGTTCTTCTTTGATATTTTGGATAGCTTCTCTTGCTACTTTGAATAAGTCCTTCTGCTCATAGATAACCTATATTGATGGCCATATATCATTGGCATTGGCGCAAAGCTATTGTTTGGCTTGTGCCATGGGTTATTTCAATGTTATATCTTTCTCTAACTTTTACAATTTCTCTTTCAACCTGTTTTCTCTTTGTTCTTCATTTTTGTGCATTATCTTAGCAAGTTTCTTTTCATATTCAAGACATTGAAGTTGTTCTTTAAGTCTGTTAATTTCATTTGTCTAAATAGACATGTCCTGCATAGATTTTACTAGTTTACTTTCTTCATATGTAGGCTGGGCTGCTATTTTTGAAGACTCTGTTGCTGAAGTTGTTGATGAGGTGACTGGAAGTACTGTAGCCATTGGGACTGTAGGAGCTAATGATTCTGCCAATGTGGAAGGTACAGTTGTGGTGACTACAAGAATGACTGTGACTGGGACTTCTTCTGCTCTATCCTTTTTCTCCTGGACCAACTTGTCCATTTCATTCTCCATTTTCTTTATCTGGGCAGTCAACTGTATAATGAGACTCATCATCTCATCTTTATGATTTGCATATTGTAACACCTCCTTTGCTTGAGGATGTTCAGTAGGAGGCAGCTTAAGTTTCTTCTTCAATGCAGCAATGTATGCATTCGTCTGTTTAATCAGTTCATTTGCAACTTTGAGATTACTAGGATCATATCCTTCTTCAATACCAAAATCTTCCAGTGATTTGATTCTGTTTTCTTTTTCTTGTGAGGATGCATTTTATAACTTAAGCTGATATTTGATGTTTGCAAGAGTATTTTGGAGCTTCTGAACACTCATTTCCTTTTTTCTCATTGTTGAATAAAGCATTTCAACAGCTTGTTTGTGAAATTCTATCTGATCAATGGGATGAAGGTCATCTGCTTGAACTTCATATGATGATATTTTGTAATCTGTTGGTGTTTTAGGATGCTTGACTTTAGGCTGTAGGAAATTCATCTGCATTTTCCTAGTCTTATAATCAAAATCAGAAAGAAATCTGCTTTGGTCACTGGCTAACTATTTCCAATACTGATTGTATGTATCAATCTTTAATGCTTCATTTTTCATCTTTATTTCTCTGTATTTCTGCATAATGTGCATCTCCTTCTTTGTTGGTTTGCTGGAAGATGACATTTCAACATTGTGCTGCTTCTGAATAAGCTAAGTTTTAGAAGTTGATGGCTGATGTTCTTCTTCAATCACTGTAGGAGGTGCATTGTCCTTTGTTGTTGCTTCTATATCAATCACTTCTATTATTTCTACTCCTTCATTGACAGGATTTAATTTAGCCTTCTTCCTGTACATCAATTTAAATTTAGTTTCAGTAGTTTTCTCTACAGTGTATGATCCTTCCTCTTTGTTTCTCTTTGAGCTTTTATCTTCTTGGGCTGGAGTCCACAAATTTTGACTATTATTACCTTGCTTCTCTCCCTCTATCAAGGAGTTCTCCAACCATTAAGACTGCTTAGAGTATTTCTCAATATCTGGTTTCTTCTCATGTACATAAGGAGTCAAATTGCATCTAACTCTCATTTTACTTATTACTCCTAGAGGATCATAGTACCATAGAAAACTTTGACTAAAACTCTCGTAAATAATTTTCAGCCTTTGGACCTGCATCTCTACTATTACAAATGAAAGGGTCAACCTGATTCTTGATTTTGAACTGTGTCTTTTTCTTAGTAGCAAGGAAATTAATTGAATCAGAATTAAGAATCTGTCTTATGTACTCAATGGAAAATAACCTCATTGGGAGGTATTTGCGCAATTTATATGGAATAAGATTTGATCCATATCCTCTTATCTTTATATGGTTTTGGTACAAGTACCAATCTCCTATCCTGTTATGATCTGACAACTATATGACCTTTTTAATCTTCTCACTGATTCTAGGCTACATACTACTATTAAAAAAATTGACCATAGGATGAATGAAGGAATCAATAAACTGTGTATAAGTGGACTGTGTGGAATATTTTCGTATTAAAGGAGTAAAACATATGACAGACTGTGGGTTTCCTTCAACATCAATATTTTGAAGGTTTATGGAAAATTTCTCAGACTGAAAGTATAAAAACATGTGGAATAAGACTGAGGAGTACTTGAAAAAACCTTCAGAAGGAATTTTTACCAATTCTTCATGAATATTATCAGCAAGGTATTGGGAAAAATTAAAAATGGTAGTAGGAGGCTAACCAGTTGTGAAAGTAGAGAAAAAACCTAGCACTACAACATCAACATTCTCATCTGTGAAATATCCAAGAATAAAAGACAACATGCTAATGATATGTCTGGTTCTTTCAGAAAATTTTGCAGATGGGTAAGGAGGATTTATCTTGGGAATTTCTACAGATGAAGGCATGAAAGTTTGAAATATCTAGAACCTCTTGGGGAAGTCTAGATTCAGGTATAATTGTGTAAGAGCTTCAATGGAGAAAGGAACTTCATCTGGCCTGGATTGGATCTAAAGAATTTGATTGATTGAATTAGCAGTAATGGTAAACATAATTATTTTTTTCAGAGTTTATTATGGCTCTCTGGTCAGGGAAATAGCAAGATTGACAAAGTATGATCACTTCTAGGCATTGGAAGGTATGTGGGACAACATATTTTGGTCAAATAGACTCCCAAAAAAAAACTTCATCAACCTGATCTATGGATTTTTCATGGCTCCGGCAGTGGAGTTCAATAAGGTTATATTCAGTGGTTGTGTCATTAATGTTGAAGTCTTTATCAACTAGGGGAATGTGTTCTACATCTACAATAGGGGGTTGTAGAGGATTAACAATTAATACTAATTTTGAGGCCATTGTCTTGTTTGATTTATCAATTTATTACTCTTTGACTTAGAAAAAACTGATTTAGGCCTTTAGGAGCACCTCTGACAGATTATAACAGTTTGCAGAAGGATTTAGATAAAACAGGGGCTAATATATGGTTTGTAAAAAGGTTTAAACTTGTTCAATTAACCAAATTGTAATCTCTGTGATCTAAAAATAAATCCAAGACCTCGGAATTTCTATGAAAATATGTCCAGGGTTTTCAGAAAAGGGTTTGGGAATCTACTGGGATTTCTTTAGGTCTGTAGATGGTTTCTAAAGGATTCAATTAATTAAATCGTTCTTTTTGTGACAAAATTAATTTTAGGACTTTAGAATTTTGAAAAAGGAATCCTAGGGTCTGTATGAAAGGTTTGAAAGGCACATAAGGTTTCCTTTAGTCTGCAGAGGCTTCTAAATGATTTAATTAATGATTACTTTTTTTTTTTTTAAGATCAAGAAACTGGCTTTTTCTTTGAGGAATACTTGGGAAAAACAAAGATTTGTGGTTTGCAGAAGGTTTCTAAGGTGCCAGAGGATTTTTGAGGTTCTGCTGGTCTTTAATAGTGCTTTGGATGACTTATGCAATAATTGTAGCAACGAATGGTTGAATTTCAATTTAAAACAGGGTCGGAAACAATTTTTTTGGTCTAGAATAACTCTTTCAACGCAAAAATGTAACAAAAATGGTAAAAAGGGTGAAATGGGTGGCTTATATGATTTTTTTATCAAACAGTGTTTTAACATTAATGTGCTGTCAATTTGACTTGACAGGGTGGTTTGCGCAACGACCAGGAAAAACCACTCAGTGGTTTTTGCATGAGCCAAAGGTGGTTGACGGTATTATTTGTGGCGATGCGATCAAATGAAAATTTGACATGTAGCAGGGATGAGAGCCTCGTAAACCGCAGTTTTAACAAGTTTTGGGGTATGCTAATGATCAGGTAATGAAATGTTAGATATGCAATGTTGACCGTTGTATTTGATCTGTTAAGATTTGACGGATTAGACAATGCGACGAAGTCTTGGGTATTGAAAGGCGTGGGGCCCGGGTAATATGATATGCGAGTTATGAACTATTTTCATTGGTCGGGGTTAATTTATGTGATAGGGTTATAATGTATATGGTCGGGGTTTTAAAACAATATAGCCAATCGGGTTTGGGTAAGTGGGATATTATAATAGGCGGGGCAACCATAAGTTGGGTCCGAAATATATAACATGTGAGGAAAATTAAACTATAGGTTCAAAGTAAAATATGGGTTGCGATATACATATAAAGGAATTAATTAAATTATGGTTAAAGTTTTATAATGTGGGATTTAAATATAATAAAGTTAAATGTTAGTAATATATAAGCAGATTATAAAAATAGACTAAGTTTCTAATTAAAAAACTTATGTCAAGGAGGGATATCTATGGTGGGGCCCGACATATAGATTTAACCATTTAGACTTAGGATTAAAGTATTTTTATGGGTTTTTTGAATAAAAATGGAAATTAGTAAAAGGGGTTTTAATTTTCCAAAGGATAAATGTGCATTTTAACTTAGGAAAATGGATTTTTTGCAAGGGGGAAATGAGTGAACTAAGGGGAAAGAGTAAAAATGAAGGGGGTGGAGAATTTTTACATGGGGAATTATTTTGAAAGGAAGTTAGTAAATGAAATGATCAATTTTATGTTATCAATGCCTTGTGAAAATTGCTTCTGCCTACCCATCTGCTACCCTAACATTTTTTCTTCATTTACATGGGCGCATTTGAGCTTGCAGACCCTTTTACATTTTTCTTTTAAACAACAAACTAACTAATTCTCTCTATATTTCTTCCAAGGGCTTAGATTAAACTGTTGAGCTCTTTGTTATTCTCTGCCTAACTACTGATCTGCCAAGATTAAACTGTTTGGCTAGATCTTTATTCTCTATCTATAAACATAAAATTTAAAGCATGAAAAGTCAAGATTAAGCAGCTTGACTTTCATATATTGTGGCATTTTTAACAAGCTGCACACAATATTATTTTTGCAAAGTAAAGTAAATAGTAGTGGCATTTGAATTTGCATCACTTTCAAGATCTATTTTTATCTCTTTTTGTTTGGGTTTCATTTTTTGTTCTTTTTTATATTTTTTCTTTCAAGTCCTTTGATTTTTCTTTTAGGAATTTTATCGTGTTTACATTTTTTATTTTTGCAATATGGGAAAACAATTTTGCAAAAAGAAAAGTATGTAAATATTACAAGACTAATAAAAGTCAATTCAAAATTATGAATCCTATTGTTATAGGACCCTAACAGCACCAAGAGTGCTGCAACTCCTAGGGGTTGCACTACATTACTTTATCAACCCGGGGTTCTTTCAAACTTGGAGGTGACAGTGCTATATACATTGCAAATGCATTCTATTTATGTCATCATCTTTTTCTTTATGAAAGGGTTCTATTTCTTAAAATATGATAAAAGCTGAAAATTAAATTGCTGGAAGGAAATGACAGAAAGGAAACTAACATAATTTGTAGAAAAGAAATGATGGAAATGAAACTAAATTAAATTGCTGAAAAGAAACGTCAGGAAGGAAACTAAACTAAATTGTTGAAAGGAAATGATGGAAATTAAAATAATTTAATGTGCATAAATGAAATGATAGAAAAGAACTAAAGTAAGTTGCACCTAGCTAGGCCAATCGACTAAACACACCCTACTTATCTTATGCTCTATCTACCATGCTTCTATCCATGCAGTTAAGCTAACCATGACTTAATTATAATTGAGAAAGTGTTGACTTGCAGCTTGGAGAAGAAAGGGGTAA
Source organism: Pinus albicaulis (assembly GCA_034641835.2). Taxonomy (NCBI): domain Eukaryota; kingdom Viridiplantae; phylum Streptophyta; class Pinopsida; order Pinales; family Pinaceae; genus Pinus; species Pinus albicaulis. The sequence continues at coordinate 1,734,777,117 of CM076575.1, read as the reverse complement.
AGGTGGTAACGGAGGGCTCAATACATGAAACAAGGCTTAGAGGTGGAAAGAGCGGGTTTAAACCTTATTAAAGCTTTATTATGGCACAAAAATTCTTTGGAGCAGAATGATTTAAAAAGTGTGATGGAAGAGTTGCGATTGAGTGTGATCGCAATCGGCGTTTGGAGTGGTAAAGGTTAATAGGAACAAAAAAAAAGTGTGATTTGCGATGTGCGATGCAGAAGATGACGTGGTAGTGGGACCAGTGGTGAATTACGGAGTGATATCGCAATCAGCAGACAGGAGCGGTAATTGTTAACAGGAACAAAATAAACAATGCGATTTATGATTTGTGATGGGGATAAAAGCTGCAGAATGTGATTTTCGAGAGTGATGATGTGGCAGAGTGCTGCAATGATGTCGTAATCGGAGGTGGGGAGCAGTAAGTATTAATGGAAAAGAAATAAAAAAAATGTGATTGTGATTTGCGATGCGGCAGAGTTATCACAATCATCATTGGAGTGGTAAGGATTAAGGGAAACCAATAGAAACTGGGATTTGCGATTTTTGATTTCACAATATCACAATATCTCAAGGTTGGCAGAGAAGCGACAGTGCAGTCTGGAGGAGAGTGCGATGTTTGAAATGCGATAGAGATAATTTAGAGGAGGAAAGGCGGAGGTCAAACTTTAAAGTGTTTGGAGGGTTTTCAAGTTAAAATGGTTTTGATAGTTGTGTAAAGTGAAAAGAAGGGATAGAAGGTGAAATTTAATGTTTTGGGGGAGTTTTCAAGAATAAAAAAGTTGTGGTAGCTACGATAAGATAGAAGGAAGGAATAGAATGCATAATCACTATGCACAAGGGGCGTAACACAATGTACCAGAGTGTAACAATAGAGATGGAAAGAAAATGGAAGATGAAGTGGGAGGTGTTGGAGAAGTTCGCTGGGACTGTCGACACTTATTCCTGCAATCACTATTGATTCATGCACGAAAAAAGACAAAATGTGTGGTAAAAACAGTGAACGAAAAGCATTTTTTGCGTCCGTGGGAAGTTTTTCCCTCCTCGAGCTCCATTGAAAGAATGAGAAGGGGTATTGATCCACAAAATTTTTGGTTTTTCTCCTCTATTCCATTATTCACAAGAAAATGAAACCTACAACAACACATTGAAAGAAAAACTAAACAACAACTTGAAACATAAACAAAATTATCAAAAGTGGAACTAATGAAATGACAGAAAGCGAAGAAAAAATACAACAAAGAGGCTAAGGCACATGGATTGGGCCCTAACCCATGAGCCTAGCTCTCCGAAACTTAAATTAATAAAATGAAATAAAGCTGCTCATTTCATAAAAGAATAGCCTCATACATTTCTGAAAGTTTGATCACTAAGTAAAATAATAAAATTCTCAATATCTTTCAACAAAGTTCCGACTAGAATCAACCCTTCCTAGCTCTAGCTTTTCTCTATTTATTCTACAGGGCAGATACCAACAACTCCCTAGAAAATAGTGATGGAGTCCACTTGACTCCAAGTAAACAAATATTGAGTGTGCCCCTCTTTGAGTTGCTTGGCTACCTCTGGAACGAATTTATTGAGAGAATCCTTGGGATCCTTTGGCTACCTTTGAGAGTTAAGGAGGGTGGACAATCCTCCTATAATTTCTCCTTGATGTCTCCTCCAAATATTTATGATAAAATCCTTATAAAAATTCTTAATAATTCATTATTTTCTACACTCAACCTCATATTAGGCACTCAGAGTATGTTTTCCTTAATCAATACCTATACTAGCATCAAAAACCAAATAATAATAAAAATGCAAGAAAAGGAGATTAAGAAGGAAAAAAGGTGACCATTAACCCCTCCAAATATTTCCATTGATGGAGTTCATCACCAACTCTACCTTTGCTTCTCCCTGATCTTTTGCATCCACTGATTGCAGCCATCCTGCTACTATCTTAAGGCTCTTGTAACTAGTATGTGATCCAAGGGTTTGGGCATCTCAAGGATCCTACCTGCACCATCTGTAGCTCACTCTATAGATTTATATCGCCCCACATCTTCTCTCGAGGAGCATGAGCACTCATGGCCACATCAACTTCACTACCATTGTCCCCTATAACTATTGCTACCTTGGAATCTTAAGCTTCCTTTTCCTTCCTCTTAGGACAAGTGTTGGTGAAGTGTCCAAGTTCACCACATCTGAAGCACCAAACCTTGGATAGGTCCTTATTCTTCTTCCCTTGCTGATGTTTTCCCTTAGATGCTAGGGTTACATTTTCCTCCTCTTACTTCTTTACCTTAACACCTTTGCTGTTGAATTCCCTCTTGGTCACCCTTTGGATCTCCTCCTATCGAAGGATTTCCCACATGTCACCCCAATTCCGGGGTTGCGCTCTACCATAGTTTGGGTTTTGATACCAGTTGAGAGTTGTTTCGATTTTTGGCCTATATGGTACTTGAAAATTCATAGAGCAACATGAATATTGGGTTCTCACCTTTATAGTTGATGACCTGGAGGGTGCCTAGTGTTGAGTATACACAGCTGAAAGTAAACTAAAATTGAAAACAAAACATTAAACAAAATAGACATCAATTTAACGTGGTTCACCCAACCAATCTAGGCTACATCCACCAAACAGAGGTATCAGATTTCTTATTATTCAACAGGAGATTACAACAACAGATTTCTCACATCTGCACTTCCTCTTCATCACCCTCATATCTCATATGTTCTGCCTCTATGAGCTTGAAATTTATAGATGTAGAGAAGAAACTGAATAATAAATTCTATTCCATCCTATCACAAAAAAATAGGATATAATATCTCCTCTTTCTGATTTGATGCCATCATTTTTGCAACAAAACATATTGTTGGCATTATCCATGAGATTTGTGCCAAAAATAAAATACAAAATCTCAACAATCTCCACCTTGACAACAATTAGCCTGATACCTTGTTTCTTTATTATATTCATTTTTTCTGCAAGCCAAGAGAAGCCAAACACCATCATAGCTTCTCTAATAAAGCTAGTTTCGTGAACATGTCTGCACAATTTTCCTTTGTATGCACTTTTTCAAGAGAGACTCCTCGTTGAGTGATAACATGTCTTAAAAAATGGTACTTTATAGGTATATTCTTTGATTTAATATGATAGGCTGGATTTTTAGCCAAATGAATTGCACTTTGACTATCACAAAATAAATTTATGTTGTCTTGTAACCTACCAAACTCACCAAACAAACCTTTCAACCAAACCACTTCTTTGCAAGCATGTGAAGTAGCTATATATTCTGCTTTTGTAGTGGATAAAGAAATAATTTTTTGTAGCTTTGACATCCGGCTAATAGCTCCACCTGCAAGAGTAAAGACATATCCTGAAGTTGACCTTCTCTTATCCAAATCACCTGCAAAATCAAAATCAACATATCCGCAAACAAATTCACTACTTCTGTTATAAGTGATACAATAATCACTTGTGCCTCTCAGATACCGAAGCACCCATTTCACTGCTGCCCAATGTTCTTTCTCGGATTTTCCATATACCTACTGACAAACCCAACTGCATGTGAAATATCTGGTCATGTACAGAATATTGCATACATCAAAGTTCCTACTGCATTAGCATAAGGTATTCGAGACATATATTCCTTTTCTTCATTTGTATTAGGACATAAACTTGAAGAAAGCTTAAAATGGGAAGCTAAAAGGACTGAAACTGGCTTCACATTTTTCATACCAAACTTTAAGAGTATTTTCTCAATATACCTCTGTTGTGATAACTACAGCTTACCATTGCTCCTGTCTCTGAAAATCTCCATGCCCAAAATCTGTCTTGCTGCTCCTAGATCTTTCATATCAAATGTCCTAGCCATATAAGCCTTTAACCTGTTGATCTCAGTTATGCTTTTTCTTGTTAAAATCATATCGTCAACATATAATACTAAGATAATGAATATGCCATTACTTAATTTCTTAAAGTAAACACAATGATCATATTCACTTCTTATATAATTTTGGCTCATCATGAAAGAATAAAATTTCTTGTACCATTGCCAAGGCGATTGCTTCAGACCATACAATGATTTCTTGAGCCTGCAGACAAATTTCTTGTTGCAATTTTGAACAAACCCTTCCAGTTGTTCCATATAAATCTCTTCATCTAGATCTCCATGTAAGAATGCAGTCTTAACATCTAGTTGTTGTAATTCTAAATCAAGTAAAGCAAATAATGCTAAGACAATCCGAATTGAAACGATTTTAACAACTGGTGAAAATATCTCATGAAATTCAATTCCTACTTTCTGAGAAAAACCTTTCATAGCCAACCTTGCTTTGTACCCATCTCCTTTATCATCAACACCCCTTTTCAATTTGAAAACGCATTTACATCCTACATTTTTTCTGTCTTTAGGAAGTTCTACCATGTCCCATGTGGCATTCTTGTCTAATGCCTTCATCTCATCCTTCATAGCTTCTTTCCACTTATCACTGTTAGAACCTTCTACAGCTTTCTGATAGCATAAAGGTTCATCATCATTAGCGGTTAAAGAAAATGAAGTAACATAATCATCATACCTTTTAGGAGGATGTCTGATTCTCGTGGACCTTCTTAAAGATGTTTCTGGTTCTTCCACAATTTGCTGATTATTCTCTATAGGAACTTCTTCATCATCTGTATCTGAAACTTGTTCATCTTTACTATCATCAGTGTTTGAACTGGTTTCAAACTGAATATGTTGAAACTTAGGTACTTTTTCATTTTTCAATTTAATATCTACATCTAGATTATCGAGTGAAGATTTATTGAATTTAACATCTTTGTTAATGATGATCTTGTGAGTAGTAGGATCCCACAACCTATATCCCTTAATCCCATCACCATATCCAAAAAAGATATAGCTTTTTGATTTAGGATCTAATTTAGAACGCTGATGTTTTGGAATTAGAGCATATGCATCACAACCAAAAACTTTCAGTTTAGAATAATCACAAGGATGACCTTTCCATACCTCTTGAGGAATTTTTCATTCTATTGCAGTTGATGGTGAATGATTTATAAAATAGCAAGCTATAGATACTGCTTCTGTCCACAATTCCTTTTGCAAATTTGCGTTACTCAGCATACTTCTTGCTCTTTCTAAGAGAGTCTTGTTCATGCGTTCAACAACTCCATTTTGCTGAGGAGTATATACAGTAGTTCTATGTCTTTTGATCCCAAATTCCTTGCAATAATTATCAAATTCCTTTGAAGTAAACTCACCACCATTGTCAGTTCTTAAACATTTAATGGTTCTTCCAGTGATGTTTTCTACTAATGCTCTAAACTTCTTGAAAACTGTGAATACATCAGACTTTCTTTTTAACATGTACACCCATACTTTTCTAGAGAAATCATCTATAAAAGATACAAAATATGATGAACCTCCATATGAGGTTCTAGGAGATGGACCCCAAACATCAGAATGGATATAATTAAGGATTCCCTTACTAGTATGTTTTCCAGTTTTAATTTTTTGCTTGCTTTGTTTCCCATATATACAATGTTTGTAGAAATCTAACTTAAAAGACTTTAAACTAGGAAGTAACACACGATCAGATAAAAATTTTAAACCTCTTTCGCTCATATGGCCCAATCGTTGATGCCATAGTCGAATACAATCACTGTCGTTCTCAGATACAGTAGAAGCATGATCTGACTTCGTTCTTCCTTCTAACTGAAAAATATTTCCAACCTTCTTTGCTTTCATTACTAATAGGATTCCTTTGTAAATTTTCATTACTCCACCTTGAATAAAAGTTTTATATCCATTTGTGTCTAACACTCCTAGAGAAATAAGATTTTTCCTGAGTTCAGGCACATGTCTTACATCAGTTAAAATTTTGATTGTTCCATCAAAAATTTTAAGATGGATGCTCCCAATTCCCACAACATTACATGAGAAATCATTGCCCATGTAAACAACACCATCATTGATTGATTTATAAGATTTAAACCAATATTTATGAATGCACATGTGATTGGATGCACCAGAATCTAACAACCAATGTTGATCATGATTTGAAAAATTAACTAATAAAACTTCATTACTTATACCTGAACTGGATGCCAAACCTGAACCTGTATCTGTCGTGTTTGCCTCTTCATTTTCTATTTAAGAGTCTCCTTTGGATGTTTGCTGTCTCTTCCAACAATCCTTCTTCAAATGTCTCAATTTGCCGCAAAACCAACATTTTAGCTTACTCTTCTTCCCTTTCGATTTTGATCGAGAGTTGTTTTTCTAACTGAAGCGTTTTTATTTAGATCGAACTCTAACCATCATTGCTTCTGATGTAGAGGTTTCTAAATTTGACCTTTTTCTAGTTTCTTTAGACAATATAGCTCCAAAAACATCATCAAATTCAAGGGTTTCTGATGAACTAAGACTTATAGAAGTAACAAAATGATCCCATGACTTAGGCAACGAGCATAATAAAGTTACAAATTTATCTTCTGAATCAAATTTTACTTCTGTGCTATCTAACTGCACCAATAGAGTATTAAAGGTATTCAAATGTTCATTTATTATCATACCTTCCCTCATGCGCAAGATGTACAACTATCTTTTCAAAATAATCCTATTGGTTAAGGATTTAGTCATGTACAATTTTTCTAGGTTTGTCCATAGACCAACAGCTGTTTTCTCTGACACGATGTTAAATAAAACATCATCTGCCAAACAAAATCATATGCTGCTCAGTGCTCTGTCATCGATGTCACTCCATTCGTCATCTATCATGGCGAAAGGTTGTTTGGATTTTCCCAAAAGTGCCTTTGCCACACCTTGTTGTATGAGTAAATCGTGCATCTTGACTTTCCAGATTTCGAAGTTATTTCTCCCATTAAACTTCTTGATCTCAAACCGAGCAATTTTAGTTTTTGACATTTTTAATTCAACTTCTTCTCTATGGATCCTTAATTTCCTTTTTAATCAAATTAACAATTTGATAAAAAATTCCCTTTTTCAAACATGCAATTAATAATAATTGGATACCATAAATTTGCTATAAATCGAGATTTTATCTCTTCTCTCATTCAGAAAATACTCTTCGCCATCCATGACTATCGCGGCATCTTTGCAAATCCATTCATCTACTTCTAGGCATGCCTGTGTTAATTTTTTTCAAACACTTCCACAAAAAAAAAAAAAAAAAAAAAAAAAAAAACACCAACAGAGCGCTTTTAATTAAATCTCGTTGGCACAAACTCTTCCAAGTCCCAGCTGGAATTTTCAATGCTCTATGTCCTAGTTTCGAATCCTCTCATCTCACAAGACAGAGCTCATCGCTTTCCCTATAAATGTGCTACAGAGCTTCTAGATCATGAAGATTTCTATGTCTAACGGCTTGCCAGCACGTATGGCTCCACACACGTATAGTAATCTTGTATGGATCCACACTTGATCCACGCACATACAGCCATGGTCCACACAGAACAAAAAACAGTTCTGGTTTCTGCGCTCATATAGCTGGTCTCTTCCATTGTAAATGCTGATCCCACATAACGTTGCGGCTCCATGGTTCAATTGCAATCAATCTATACAAATGAAGCACGGATTTCGCCCATATCAACCCACGGCTTGGAAGCTCACAGCTCTTGGCAGCTTTCTCTTGCTTCATGTGCAAACGATGCCGTGCTGGATCTTTAAGACCGATCCTAAAGTGGTTCTTCTCATTCCCACTCATACGTAGAGTTTGCAACACCAGAAGCCACCACGCTTATATTCAGCAAACAGGGAGAATATACAACTTTCTCTAATACGAATTGTTGAGTATACACAGCTGAAAGTAAACTAAAATTTCAAACAAAACATTAAACAAAAGAGAGAATAATTTAACGTGGTTCACCCAACTAATCTAGGCTACATCCACCAAACAGAGGGATCGGTTTTCTTATTATTCAACAGGAGATTACAACAACATATTTCTCACATCTGCACTTCCTCCTCCTCATCCTCATATCTCATATGCTCTGCCTATATGAGCTTGAAATTTATAGATGTAGAGAAGAAACTGAATAATAAATTATATTCCATCCTATCACAAAAAAATAGGATATAATATCTCCTCTTGCTGATTTGATGCCATCAGTTTTGCAACAAAACCTATTGTTGGCATTATCCATGAGATTTGTGCCAAAAGTAAAATACAAAATCTCAACACCTAGAGCCCTGGAGTAGCATGATTATTGGGTTGACACCTTAGCGGTGGAGATATGGTTGTTTCTAGTTTACCATTACCTATGGAGTTGCAACCCTGGCTCAGGGGTGACCCATGGTTTAAATCCATGAATTGCACGGTTTATGGAAAGGTGGAACATGCAAATCTTATAGCCATTCAATCTATTTGACAATATAAGTACTTAATTTTATGTGCCATGTTGTTTATATGATTTATTGTTAAAACCCTAGCTCCAAGGATTGTGTACACATATTTATAATGTTTATAAATTCCACTTGAAATAGAAATTATGTGATTTGATTACTGTACCTTTTATTTACTTGTGTACATGTATAAATTTCTCATATAACACTACTAGTTTTAAACCATAGCCATGAATTTGCATTAAAATCCCTAAAATTTGTCAATTAATGGTTATTTATGCTTTGCATGTTGTGATTACAATATATGTGTGTGTGTGTGTGTGTGTGTGTGTTAGGTTGGAATTACAAAAATTTTGTATTTACATTCATGAAAACCTAATTTTGCAAGGCATATAAACAATTATAGAATGTTAGGGTTTTAATTTCATGGAGAAATCATGGGTTTTAGGTGTCGTGGTTGTGGTAGTGTTTTCCTAGCTGTTATCACTCAGTAATTTATCAAGGTTAAACAAATAATTCATCGAGGTAACCACAAACCTACTTTTAAGCTTTAGGATCTAGCCTTCGTAATGCTCAGAGAGGGCTCTCTCTTTATGATTTAACTTTGTTGTTTTTAGTTGATTTTAGGCTAGTTATATGAGATTGATTGGATTTTGATTTTGGTTTGGCTTGATGGTGGAATTACTGATTTAGATAGATAGTTGTAGGTCTATTTTCCATTGGTATATGGATTCAATGTATCAAGCAACATAACAGAATCAATTTCTAAAGGAAGTTTTCATAGGGCAAGGTAGTTGAGTAAATTCAGATCTTTTAGGCTGAATGGTGAAATGGTTTTAATCGGGATGAGAGAGAAATTAAGGATTCTCAGATCCGGATAATGAATGAAATGATAGAGGTCAATTGGGATAAGAGAGAAATTAAGGATTCTCAGATCTGGACATCAGAAGAAAACATGAAAATGATAAATAGTTCAATACAAAGTGTACTTAAACATATTTTATAATAACATTCCTGTTATATCATTTAGTTTTAGAAAACATGAAAGTATGTGAAAAAATTCAGAAAATAAAAATTTAAACGATAGAAAGATACTTCACTGAAGTGGCTCAACACATGAATCCTATAATATGATGCCTTTATTGCTTGTCCTGTCTGCTGACTTGAAAATGGTACAATGAACCCTCAGGTTTCAAATCAATGCAACTATAAAAATGTTTAGCAATCCACCAATAACTAATACTTCGAATATGGAAGTAATTATACAAAAACTAATACAAAATATCATGTTTAACTAATCAGGATTTATTTTAGGAAATAAAATATGTGAAGGCTAAAAGGTAGTGACACCTTTCAATTGATTGAAAGTTGGCACTGATTTTCTGATTGTTTGTTTATTTGTTGGTTTCTCTCATGTTGTCTTATCTCTCACTGTTGAGTGTTCTTTACACTGCTATTCATATGACTCTCTTTAACTCTGTTACTGCTCGTTAAACTGCATGCTATGCTTTTTACTATCTGTTATATTTAACTGTTTTACTTTTAACTTGACAACTCTTTTCACCTGCTTTCACTCTTTCAAACTTACTTCTTTTTATCTGGCACAATAAATCATATCCTCTAGCATCTTTTACTTTCATCTTTGAATACATTTTCGATGTTACTGGTGTGAAATTTTTCATTTCTGCTTAATAATTAATTCCTTTGCGTAAATGATTTCTTTATGCTCTATTTCTGATTTAATTTGATTTTCTCTTTATAGACAAACTATTTCTTGAATGAAGCTTTTGAATTAAAATCCAAGAATTTGGAGCAAATTTTTTTTTAACTAGTATTAAAATTGTTTGTCCAATTTCCTATCCTGATAATAACCTGCAAAAATAAAATTTTTTTTTAATGAAACACAACTTTTGCAGGGGGGTGATATGGCTTGAAGGAAAAGAGGGGTATGTGGACTGTGGATACTTATATTATGGTGTCCAATGGCTTTGGTATTATTCAAAAATATACAGAAATAACTCAATTGCAGGGTTTTGAAACAATGTTGGCTTATAGTACAGTGCAAATGGTTTATCGTACAGTGGACAGGAGGTTTTAATTATGGTTTAAAATTGGTCTTTTATTATTTTCTGTAATTTCATAGAGATGATTAATTTGAATTTAACAGTCGAGATTTCATTTCGAAAAATTTTGGAATTTTCAAATAGCGCGGGGTGGGCATTTTCTCGCATAGTAGAAGAGAAAACAAGTTTTTTTAACCCATCGAAGGGTGGACAGGTAAGTGGTTTATCAAATAGCAGGGCAGTATTCGTTGCAACGAGTAGGGATACCAGTTGGCATTTTTCACACTGAGGAAAGCTGGTAGGCAGTATTCTACTGAGGAGTGTGATGGACTGTGGAGCTGCCATGTAGAAAAGGATGGAGGAAAAAAATAACCTATTTCGCAATCCTCCGGGGTTTTAAATGTTGGATGGTCGAGGAATGTGAAATAGTGTGAGAACCATTGGTTTTGACAACTGAGATCAGACGATCAGATGACCTACCAAGGTTTAAAACAAGGGGGGCCGGGATTTAATATAAGAATGGGTTAAAACGGTTATGAGACCCGGGATAATTAGTGGGAGTGGGTGATATATTAAAGTGGGTCGGGGATTTTAAATGGGTTAAGGATATATAATAAGTGGAAGGGTGAATATGCTAATGGGATTGGTAATATAATATAAATGAGTTAAAATAATATCGGGAAGGGGTTAGCATGTAGTGGGGGATGTGTAATGTGGGGTTTTAATATATAGTGCATAAACTATAGGTTAAATAATATAAATGGGGGTTCGGGTAATAAGGATTTAAATGGGGAAGTAATTTAATACAGGGATTAGTAAATATACGAAGTGGGAAGTTAGAAATATATTAGGGATAGCTTAAAATAATATTAGGGAAATATTTTTACATGAGGCCCAATTAACCTTTTAAAACTATACAAAGTGGGTTTTTGTATGTTTTAATAGGAAAGGGGAATTAGTAAAGTGGAAGATGATTTTAAGCTAGGGAAAAGGTTAAAATGAGGGGAAAGTGATATTTTTCAAGGGAAAAATGTTTAGGAGGCTGTTAATAATATGAGATGAACCAGTTGTGCTTTCTATGACTTGTAAAAAGTTCTCTACCTACCCTTTCTTTATCCTAACATTTTATTTCCTTTGTTGGGCACATTTGAGCTTGTTGTTGCTTTATTTTGTTTTAATAGGAAAACTAACTACTTCTAACCTTATAACATTCAAAGGCACAGATTAAAATGATGAGTTCTTTTTATTCTCTACCTAACTACTGATCTTCCAAGATTAAACATTTTGGCTAGATATTTATTCTCTAACTATCAACATGAAATTTAAAACATGAATGAGTCAAGATTAAGCTGTTTGACCATCATGGATTGTTGCATTTTGACAAGCTTCACATAATCTTATTTTGCAAAGTAAAGTAAAAAGTAGTGGCTTTTGAATTTGTAGCACTTTCAACATCTATTTTTATCTCTTTTGTTGGGGTTCATATTGGATATTTCCCTTTTTTTCTCATTTATTTTTAGTCCTTTGATTATTCTTTTAGGATATACCCTCTTTTCATTTTCTTTTAATAATCGAAAACATTTGTAGAAGGCAATGGTATGTACAATATTACAAAATTTTAACATAGAAAATTCAAAATTATGAATCCTATTATTATAGGACCCTAAAAGTGGCTTCACTTGGGGATGACATCTCCTTGTGATATGTCAAGAACACTGTCGACTAGTAGCCTGATCCATTGGGACAATCCCAAGCCTACTCACGCTTTTGTTACATAATCTTTGTGACTGAAATCATCAAACTGAAATCACACCCTTTTAAGAAAACTGACATCTCATTTGAAACTAAAAAGGTGTTGCAACCTTCAAACCAAAATACTAAATAATCAAGACCTTAAATCCTTTTCCTTGGCTTCACATCTTAATGAATTATTACAACACTTGCTGAAAACTGAAAACTGAAACTAAAACAAACTTGTTGCTGAAAATAAAATCCAGCTGAAATTCTACCTACTTAATCTAATCAGCTATACAACTCTTGATTAGGTAAAATGAAACATCCAATGCAACCATTCAAGAATTATATTCATTGTTGTATTTTACTGCATGTGCTTGTTTGTGATCAAAATTGTAATTCTACAACCTAATAGAATCTTGTCAACAAATATGACTTTGATAAGGAAAGAATTAATTTCCTTTGTTGACTCTAGAAATTTCCCAAAAGGATCTTCAAAGGTATATACACTAATTCTTAACTGATCCAAGAAATTGTATATATATTCTGGAAGGCCTCCACTCCATGAAACTAAACTGTCTTCATTTTTACTTTCATCTCCCTACAAAATTAGCCTATGAATGTCTTGAGATAATTGCATATTTTCAGATAAGATTTGTGGTGAAATATGAACTGATGGAAATGTTTGTATGAAGAAAATTTTATCATATTGATCTTGAAATTCATAGTTAGTAAATGGAGGAAAACTTCGATTGCATTTATCACCCCACATATCTACTACTAGATCATGAAAAACTTGGAAATATTGCTGCAACCTATTATTTATGGGTTTCCATGAGACTTCATATATTTCTGCAGGTTGCTCATATTTAGAAACATTATGAAACTTTTCTTTTAAAAACGGAAATGATTCAATACACAATGGTACAGAACTTTCTTGTGTCATCTGATCAGGTATTTCAATGAAATTTGATAACTGTAATTATGAAACTGAAGAATCCTGATCAAGAACTTTATTGTCTTCTTTGTTGTCAATAACAATACCTAAAGATTGTTGATTTTTTATTACTTGAAAGTTGTCTTCGATGAACTGAAATGAAGAAAAAAAAGAGGCAAATATCCTTGACTTATCTCAAAATTTTATGCACTTTCTTCTTCACTCTCATAGCTGATCTGTATTGACTGCTCATTGTATTATGTATGATGAAACTGATTTTCATCATCCCACAAACTATCTTTTGATTTCTATGTAAAGTTAGCTTGAATTTGGAGATTATAATTATCATCATATTGATCATACTCAGGAAAATCATTAAAATAAGGAATGTCATCAAACATACACATTAGAGCAACAGATTTCTCATTCACATATTGATTTATAAATCCATTTTCTGATCTATGGTAGTTGGAATTAGCAGGAAAATTTTTATTACCAGCCACCTCCTCTTTTTCTGTAACAAATGGGTCATGGTGATCTTGAATGAAAAATCCATCTTTCATGGTGATTCTTTGTATTATTTCCTCTATTTTATTTTCCAAAATGTCAAGTTTCACCTCTGAAAATGTCTGGTGCTCTGCAATGTTGTTCTTCTCCTTTTTTTCTTTCAACTTTTCTCTTTTAATTAGCAGATTGACTTCTACATCTACTGAAATGTTTTGCATTTTTCAAATGATTTTGGATAATGCAAGTGGGTTGAATCATGAGGAGGTTTGATATTTGATGGCATTGAAAAATAAACTTGATTAAATATATCAGAAAATTGTTGTATTGTCTCATCTGGTTGTCTTTTCAACTGATTGTATTCTTCTATGATTATGAAAAGATTAAATTTGATTGTCCATTTATCAAGGAAAATTTTAATTTTTTTTTGGAAATTTGAGATGCTTGCAATAAGCAAGCTCTTGAACCAACTCTTCACTTTATTTTGCAAAGAAAGAGAAAAAATTATGATATTAACACCATCTTCATCTATCTCAAATATGTCGAGATATTTCTCAAAACCTTGAATATGTTTTTCAGTAGTGATGTTAACATTTTATCCATCAAACATGGGGAGATGTTTTTAATAATTATCAGGGAAATCATGGAGTATAGGAGGTAATATGAGTGGTTTATATCTATCAATAAATTTATAAGGTACAGGAATATGTACAGGAATTGTAAGATCATTCTTGATTACTTGAGGCTTATCAATTGGAAGATGATCATCATAAATTTCATATAAAATTTCCTCAAAGGGATCAGGAGAAGGTTTATTTACAATCTTCAAAGGAAAGTAATTAAATTCTAATCTAAGATCTTTTCTAAAATACAATATACATTGAAAAACCATTTTGATGAGAAATAACATGATGTCTTGGAGTATAATCCAAGTTAGAAACCTGATTTTCCCATGATGTTATTCCAGGTTCATTCCTCCAGTGGAGTCTTGGATTTGATTTTGAAATTGATGTGGAGTTGCCAAGTGGATGATTTTAAAATTTGTATGTTTGATCAGTGTCCACCATCACAGATCAGATCTCAACTTTGATGTATGTTTATGAATAATATGTTCATCCCTAGTGGAGTCGCCAATATGTTATCACTCATTAATTCCTCAACGTTAAAGAAAGAATTCACTGAGGTAACCAGAAACCTGTTTTTAAGCTTTAGGATCTAGCCTTCCTAATGCTCAGAGAGGGCTCTCTCTTTATGATTTAAATTTGTTGTTTTTAGTTGATTTTAGGCTAGTTATATGAGATTGACTGCGTTTTGATTTTGGTTTGGTTTGATGGTTGAATTACTGATTCAGATGGATAGTTGCAGGCATTTTTTCCATTGGGCTATGGAGTCAATGTATCAAGGAATAGAGCAGAATCAAGTTCTAAAGAAAGTGTTCATAGGGCAAGGTAGTTGATTAAATTCAGATCTTTTAAGCTGAATGGTGAAATGGTTTCAATCGGGATGAGAGAGAAATTAAGGATTCTCATATCCAGATAATGAATGAAATGATAAAGGTCAATTGGGATGTGAGAGAAATTAAGGATTCTAAGATCCAGACATCATAAGAAAACATGAACATGATAAACAGTTCAAGAAATAGTGTACTTAAACATATGTTGTAATAACATTCCTGTTATATCATTTAGATTTAGAAAACATGAAAGTATGTGAAAAACTTCAGAAAGTAAAAATTTAAACAATAGAAAGATACTTCACTGAAGTGGATCAACACATGAATCCTGTAATATAATGAATTTATTGTTTGTCCTGTTTGCTAGCTTGAAAATGGTACAATGAACCCTCAGGTTTCAGATCAGTGCAACTATAGAAATGTTTAAAAATCCATCTGTTGGCAATATGATGCAGAGTGTTGTCCTTGATGGCAACCCACTTGATGAAGATGATGGCAACCTACTTAATGAAGTTGTCTTTGATAACAACCTGTTTGATGATGATGTAAATCTGATGTGAAGATTGTTGGCATGTGTTGTCTTTGATGATGATGTATCTACAAATCAGCTAAGGAGTACAGAAGAAAGGAACTTCAGAAAGGGCCAGAGCAATGATGAATAAGACATGTCACTATGCATACGCGGGTTTATTTAGGCAAAGTAGCGTATGTACGCGGAAAAGTACGTGCTAAGTCGCGTATGCCTATTTGCGCTCTAAAGTTATAAATCCAGGGGTTCTTAACATGGTATTGACCCATTGTATTGAGCGTTGGATTGTCTATTTGATCCCGTCCAGGAATACCATCGGAAGTGGTATGGTTTTGGCTCATGGTATTGACAAAGGATAAATCTATATAAGGAGAAGAAAATCATTGTGCAAAGGTGTATGAGTCTGGTTTTGAATGAATACTTCACTCTGAATTATGTCTGAATGGAAAGGGTAACAATTTGATGATAGATCTGAATCTGTGATGCACCTATGAAGAAAATGATGAAGAAGGGAATCTAGATCTGAAATGTATTTGTATCTTCTAGATTTGTTTATGGAATGTTTAGATCTGAGATGAGGTGAACATGTTTCTGAAGTGAATGGTAAAATCTGAGCTATGCATCTGTTCTGAAGAATTGTGCTGCCCTAAAATGTCTGAAGATCTATACGCAAGTTTGTAACAGAGAAAGTGCGTATATATGCGGGTTGGATAAAGCGAAAGCGTGTATGGGTTGTGAAATTAGTTCTGTAATATGTGCAGATGTATACGTGGGTTTATATACATGAAAGCGCGTATATACGCCAGATCAGTGAAAGGAAAGCGCGTATGAAAACTAGGGTTTGCTGAAATATGTGGTATGAAATGTCTGATCTGTTCTGCTATTTTACTGCTATCTGTTAGTGATGTATTCATACAGATCTGGGTTTTCTGAATATTGATTATGCTGCTGACTATGTTGAGAAAATATCAAGTTGTTGATTGATTGGTTGATGATTCATTGAATGAATTGATAAGGGTATAAGTTTCAGTTTGATGTATGATTGAGCTTAAATGTGTGGAGTGGGTCCAGTCTGAAAATATGATGAAAAGTGGCCTGCAAGTTGTGATCTATTGAATCTATTGGATCCAGTATGAAAATTGATGAAACGTGGTCCATGGTGGTGTTGAGGGTTGTAGCCTTCAGTCAGGGGGTTGTAGCTCCCTTCCAGGTGAGGCTGGTAAATGAGAGCAGGGGGTCATAGCTCCCTTCTAGGTGAGGCTGGTAAACAAGAGCAGGGGGTCGTAGCTCCCTTCCAGGTGAGGCTGGTAAACGAGAGCAGGGGGCTGTACCTCCCTTCCAGGAGAGGCTGGTAAACGAGAGAAGGTTGTAGCCTTCTGCAGGTGGGTGCCTGCTTGTTGGTATGAGTCTGCACCAGTACATGGTTATAACATGTTTTCTTTATATAATAAATATTGAAGACTGAGACGACAACAACGGTGGTTTTCTCCCAACTTGGGTTTCCACCTTAAATCCTATTGTTCTTGTGTGATGCTTATGTGTGATGGTTTATTCTGTTATTACTACACATGCTTACTGTTATCTAATCATCAGAAGAATGAATGTTGCATAGATCTAAGTAAAGAATTAATGGCATAATAAGATCTCTGTATATACGCGAGTTTTATGAAGGATATCCGCATGTATACGCTAGTTGGCTTCAGCAAAGTAGCGTATGGGTTTTTAGAGAATGAAAAAGTAAAATTTTGAGTAAGTCCTAAATACTGATTCACCCCCCCCTCTCAGTATTTTTCCCAACAATTGGTATCAGAGCAGGTCCTTCTGCAGAAGCTTGATCGCTTGAAGGAGATCCGTCGAAATGGGAAGTCATGAAGGGGTAATGTCTATAAGGCCACCTCTATTCAATGGAAATAATCTGTTATTCTGGAAGATACGAACAAAATCATATCTGCAAAGTCTTGGTGCAGAAGTATGGGCAATCGTGGAAGGAGGTTATCAGTATCCGGCAAGTATTCCTACTGATGCAGCAGAAAGGAAGAAATATGAAATCAATGCCAAAGTCGTCAATGTCTTATTAGGAAGCCTATCTAAACCAGAATTTGCTAAAGTGATGTAGCTAAATTCAGCAAAAGAAATATGGGACAAAATCATTATGAGCTATGAAGGAGATACAAAGGTAAAAAGTGCAAAAATCCAAACTCTCAGAATTGAATATGAAAATTTAAGGATGTATAGTGATGAGAGTATTGCCAGTTTATTTTTATGTCTAGATGATATTGTTAATCGTATAAGAAGTTTGGGTGAAACCATAACCGATACTATTCTAGTAGAAAAAGTCTTAAGATCTTTAACTTCAAAATTTGAGTCAAAAGTGTCAGCTATTGAAGAAAGGCAAGATCTGCAAACTCTTACTATTGTTCAACTACATGGTATTCTGACTGCTTATGAAATGAGACAAGGAGGTCCCTCTCAAATCAAAGAAGCTGCTTTTAAGGCATGTGCAAAAGGAAAAGAAAAGGAATATGTCAAGGAATCAAATTATATATCAGAAGAAGAAGAAGAAAATTTTGTGAGAAGACTCCAATTGGGAACTGGAAGATTCAAAGGTAAGCTTCCCTTCAAGTGTTTTGCTTATGGAAGAGTTGGTCATTATGCTGCTAAATTTCCTTATGAAGAAAATAATGGTAAAGGGAAACAATTTGAAAAGAGAAAGAGTTATTATACAAATGAAGAGAATGATGAGGAAGAAGAAGATTCTGACCAAGATCTACAAGTGCTCATGGAAAAGAAGCAAAAGAAGAAGGCTATTCAAGGAAAGGAGATACCTCAGAAAACATGTGCAGCAGAAAATGGAGAAGATGAAACAGGTATTGATTGTTGTTCTTGTGATTCACTTTCTTGTGCATGCAATGGTGAAGATAGTGAAAGTAACAGTATAAGTCTAGAAGCAAATCTCAAGATCAATGATGAAAGTAATGATTGGAATCAATTTCATAAGAGAGAATCTATCTACAAAGATATGATCTCTAGAATGAATGAAAAGAAAGAAATACTGAATGGATAGATAGACAAGTATCAAAAGTTGTATATTTATGCAACCAATCAAAGTGAAAGACTTGAAGAAAAAATCATCTCTCTCAAAGAAGATCTGGAAAAATCAAATAAGAAGAATGAAGAACCCCTATCATTTGAAAAGGAAGGACTTGAAGCAAAAATAATCTCTCTCAAAGAATATCTGGAAAAATTAAATAAGAAGAATGAAGAGCTGTTACAAACATGTGAAGAACAAGGAAATTGGTTGAAGGAAGAAATTTTAAAATTAAATGATCAAGTAGAAGAAGGAAAAAGGGTCGAAGAAAGCATGAAGAAGCAATGCCAAAAATTGGAGGTTGAGGTAAACATTCTCAATGGTAAATTAGAAGAAAAGGATAAACTCTTGAGGTTTCAAGATAGTACTAAGATTCTGGACAATATTCTTAGTAATCAAAGATCTCCTGCTATTAAACTTGGTCTTGGTTTTCATGAAACTGTTAAAGGAGAATATAGTTCACAAGGAAGTGCTAAAGACTCAAAGGATGTCAATGCAAAACCTGAAGAGTTGAAAGAAACAAGAAGTCAACCGAAAATCATGAACACTCAAAGGAAATCATTCAATAATGTTGAATGCTTTAAATGTCATAATTATGGGCATGTTGTAGCAAATTGCAGAAGCAGATTGTTTCAGTCACAAACAAACAGATTCTATACAGAAAGGTACTCTGGTTTCTTTAAGGGATATTGTTTTTCATGCAGCAAGTTTGGTCATAAAGCAGCTGATTGCAATAGAAGAAGGAATAGAAGAACACAGTATGATCCTTATGCTTATTTTTCTGGTCACATAAGATGTTATGCTTGTAACAAGTATGGACATGTGGAAAAAGAATGCAAGATGGCAGATCTGAGAAATTGGACAATTTCCAGCACACGATAAGAAAGTTCAAGCACAGCTGGAAAAAGAAGGAGGACTGGTCAGAAACGTAGGGAATATTGACCCTACTACAATCATCCGCTTCTAAAGCTTACTTCTCATAATGACTGCAGGAATGATGTGAGATACATTATGTATCATCACAGGGGGAGCAATGCATGATGATTCTCATGGTTGATCTGGTAATTCTGGTTATGTTTATTTCTGACAGTGCATCTGTTGTGAAGAAGACAGGTACAGGTGCTACAAATTTAGGGGGAGAAGAAGGAGTGTGAAATTTTCAGTATTTCACTCTCCATACGTGGGTTTAATGAAGTAAAGTCGTGTATACACGTGAGTTCCAGTGGACATAGACGCGTATGCATTTATGATAAGAAAATTAGTATGACAGCTGAAGATCAGGAACACAGGTTCAGGGGGAGCACCAGTCTGACTATTAATGATTGCATTATTGACATTATATCTGCTTATGTCTTAGTTCTAAATGATGATGAATGAATTATTATGATGAGTTTATGGATGAGCCCTGTTTTCTTTTTGCTGAAGAGTATTCCTTGCTTTCACACATGAATGAGATGGAAGTCTTATGATTCAGAGATACGGACAGATCATGCAGAGATTGTTGCTGATGACTTGCTATTGAAAGTATTCAGGTTGCACAAGCTAAGGAGGAGCCTTGGTCATATGGAAAGGATGCGTGGATGAACATTTTCAGGGGGAGCATTAGCCTTGCTGAGTATAATGCATTGTTGGCATTATGATGGTTCTAAAATATGATCTCTCTCTTGAGGTCTTTCTGGTATTGGTGATAAAAATTCATATTTGTAATTTGAGAAAAAGGTCATGTTGAGACCTATGATGTAAAATTGTAATATTCAGTCATGTAAGGACTTGAGTCAAAGTGTGTAAACCCACTTGGTTGGGTACTTGAGTCAATTTTATAAACCCACTTGGTTGGGTACTTAAGTCTCATATGTAAATCCACTTGATTGGATCTTTGATGTAAGTATGAGTCCTTGGTGATTGGAAAGGTCATAGAGTCATGTACTTCATTGAAAAATATGTTTGAAATTTCAGCATGAAATCAGGGGGAGCATGGTAACTTCAGTGCACATCAGATCTACAACGCTCTTCTTTCTAAATGAGGAGAAAAACCTTGTGTTGGTTTTTGATCTGCCCTTTGCCCTTGATGTCAAAGGGGGAGAGTGACATGGTGTTTGAATAAGGAAAGAATATCATTATGCTTAATGTATCTATCTGTTGTGATGATCAAACACCATCATGGTTGCCATCAAGTCCATAGGGGGAGATTGTTGGCAATATGATGCAGAGTGTTGTCCTTGATGGCAACCCACTTGATGAAGATGATGACAACCTACTTAATGAAGTTGTCTTTGATAACAACCTGTTTGATGATGATGTAAATCTGATGTGAAGATTGTTGGCATGTGTTGTCTTTGATGATGATGTATCTACATATCAGCTAAGGAGTACAGAAGAAAGGAACTTCAGAAAGGGCCAGAGCAATGATGAATAAGACATGTCACTATGCATACGCGGGTTTGTTTAGGCAAAGTAGCGTATGTACACAGAAAAGTACGTGCTAAGTTGCGTATGCCTATTTGCGCTCTAAACTTATAAATCCAGGGGTTCTTAACATGGTATTGACCCATTGTATTGAGCGCTGGATTGTCTATTTGATCCCGTCCAGGAATACCATCGGAAGTGGTATGGTTTTGGCTCATGGTATTGACAAATGCTAAATCTATATAAGGAGAAGAAAATCATTGTGCAAAGGTGTATGAGTCTGGTTTTGAATGAATACTTCACTCTGAAGTATGTATGAATGGAAAGGGTAACAGTTTGATGATAGATCTGAATCTGTGATGCACCTATGAAGAAAATGATGAAGAAGGGAATCTAGATCTGAAATGTATTTGTATCTTCTAGATCTCTTTATGGAATGTTTAGATCTGAGATGAGGCGAACATGTTTCTAAAGTGAAGGGTAAAATCTTAGCTATGCATCTGTTATGAAGAATTTTGCTGCCCTAAAATGTCTGAAGATCTATACGCAATTTTGTAACAGAGAAAGTGCGTATATACGTGGGTTGGATAAAGCGAAAGCGCATATGGGTTGTGAAATTAGTTCTGTAATATGTGCAGATGTATATGCGGGTTTACATACATGAAAGCGCGTATATACGTTGGATCAGTGAAATGAAAGTGCGTATGAAAACTAGGTTTTGCTGAAGTATGTGGTATGAAATGTTTGATCTGTTCTGCTGTTTTACTGCTATCTATTAGTGATGTATTCATACAGATCTGGGTTTTCTGAATATTGATTATGCTGCTGACTATGTTGAGAAAAGATCAAGTTGTTGATTGATTGGTTGATGATTCATTGAATGAATTGATAAGGGTATAAGTTTCAGTTTGATGTATGATTGAGCTTAAATGTGTGGAGTGAGTCCAGTCTGAAAATATGATGAAAAGTGGCCTGCAAGTTGTGTTCTATGGAAGCTATTGGATCCAGTGTGAAAATTGATGAAACGTGGTCCATGGTGGTGCTGAGGGTTGTAGCCTTCAGTCAGGGGGTTGTAGCTCCCTTCCAGGTGAGGCTGGTAAACGAGAGTAGGGGGTCATAGCTCCCTTCCAGGAGAGGGTGGTAAATGAGAGCAGGGGGTCGTAGCTCCCTTCCAGGAGAGGCTGGTAAACGAGAGAAGGTTGTAGCCTTCTGCAGGTGGGTGCCTGCGTACTGGTAACCCAACATCTTTGTGACCCATTTTTCCTACTCTTCTGAAGATAGTCTTTGTTCCAAAAATTATTTAAGACTACCATGATCAAT